>JAPVLO010000035.1:14647500-15220000 GCA_027257055.1 Cephalopachus bancanus
GTGCACAGGTGCCATAGCAGTACATGACCATGTTCAGCTAGCAACAGGGTTTAAAAGGCTCCCCTGCTGGTGGGTAATGCCATGGGAAAGTAGGTCTGATGAAGAAGGGATTTCCCCCAAGGAGTAAAGGAGTTGCATAATGAAGGTGGTTTCTACATTAGAGGATCAGACTTGCCTACATTCTGACACCCAAACCAAATGCCTATTGCTTTTCTTTTTTGATCCAAATTCTATGCAGAATCTTCTCTCAAAAAAAGAGCAATTGTAGACAAAAATTCAGTAGCTGTTAACACTGCTTAACTTTCACATGATTTTGAAGATGTTGGTGTTTATCATAAAACACTGTTTTACTAGTTTCATTCCTATACTCATCCTCAAAAATGAGTCCAGAAATTAAAGTATACCTCCCAGGTACTAGCTAGCATTTGTTCCCTTTTCGTATATTAATTTACGTATTTCAGGTCATCAGTCTCACTATAACATCTCTCTCACAGCAATCAAACTTAGGGTTCGACAGGAAATGGATGAAGAGACCACTAGCCTAGCTCCAAAAAAGTTTGGAGGAGAATGGAGAGGATAGTCTGATTCTTGTCATCAGATCTCTGAGAGTTCTTGCTTGACTATCCAGTCCATGGCACCTAGTTACTTTCTATTGCATTCCCTGTTACCTTATTTCATATTTTGTTTGTTTGTTTGTTAATTATCTCTTCCCTTTGGGGATGTCAATTCCATGAGGCCAAGTCATGGCCTGTCATATAGTAGACTAAGGCTGAGGTTCAATTCCCAGAGGTCTTGCGCCTCAGGATGTGGCATGGGTTGAAGGAAGATGTGTGATACAGGGAAGAACTTTCTCATGGGATTGCCAGAACTTCCAGTATCAGAGCCCTTTATTTTACTTTGTTTTGTATTTTAAGAAGATCTGACAAACTACACACATACCTTTAATTTAATAGAAATTATCAGAAGTAATGATAGATTGTAGAAACTAATGTAACTCAATGAATGTGGTGAACTAGTTTAAGGTTAATCAGAAACGCTTAGCTGTCTTCATTTTTCTTGCCAGAGTAAATGAAACTAGTAAATATTTTATGCTCAACTTTTTCATAGTCTCAAACTCATCATTTGCAGCATGGTTTTATTGATGCCACAGATATAAAAGATAAGGTCTGAATCTATATTGCTCCTCCAGAGACAAACATTTTAGCAGCACTTACCTAGTAGTCACACCTATCTCAATTCAAATTCTAGCTTTGCCACTCACCATCAGGAGAAACCTGGCCAAGATATTTAACTTATCTGAATCTCTTCCATTGTTGAGAAAATGGGGACAGCCATACAGCTTAGAGAACTGATTTAAAACAGTTTAAAACTGATTTAATACAGTATTTAGCACTGTATTTCCCATAATAGGGGATCAATAAATGTTTGCTGCTTTTCCTCTCTTTAAATGTCTGTTTCATTAAAACTTTGTAATGGGTAAGTGGGAGGGAGAGAAATTAGGTAAAAGATTACCTAAAGAAAAAAATACTGGGGAAAAGAAAATAAGGATCCTTATTACGTTGGATTCTGTCTCAAGAAGGTGCTTTACTGCATGAGTGACTTGAGGATTCAGCGCCACTTGGGAGTCTTCCCAGTTTCCCCTGTCTAGGGACAACGTTTTCCAAAGTTAGTTGGTTATGGATATTAGTTGAGACTACAGATCTTGGAACCCACTCCAGATGTCCAAGTAGGAACCTAAAGATCTGGGTCTTAACATACTCTTTAACTATCCTAGTGATTGGCTAAGTAAAGAAAAATGATGTCATATCTTGTATTTCTTTCCCGGGAAGATAAAAAAACAAAACAAAAAGACTCTCAAAGTTGAGCATGAAAGATAATTAGAATGCAATTGGCTTGATTGCTGGGATAGACATGCCGCTAAATAATTTAACAGGAGTTTAATCAGGAATATAATAATGGGCTGCTGAAGACCATTGTGTCAAGAACAAGGAAGGTAAGGATTTGTTAGAGACACACTCAGTCAACTGCTGTGGGTATATGGAAGATGGACCTGAAGACTCCCAATTTCTTCTTGTATCAAGATCAAGTTTCCCCATCTGACTGTACCTAATTGAGTATACGCACATCCAAAAGTTGTTCTGATTCAAAGTGACAAATACACAATGCATTTCTTAGTTTACTGTCTTTGTTTCTAAAATTAGATTTAAATTAGTTGCTTAGAATCACATAAATACCTGGGCTCAGGTGATCCTTCCACCTCAGACTTTCAAGTATCCGGAACTACCGGCACGCACTACCACGCCTGGCTAATTTTTGACTTATTGCAGAGATGAAGTCTCACCAAGTCGCCCAGACTGTTTTCAAACCCGTGGGCTCAGGCGATCTCCTCACCTCGGCCTCTCAAAGTGCTGGAATTGCAGACTTGAATCACTGCGCCTGGCCCACATGAATATCTTTTAGGAGATGTAGTAAACGGTTAAATGGACTTTTATTTTTACAATATGTTAAAAATCCAGGCTGGGCGTGGTGGCTCACGCCTATAATCCCAGCACTTTGGGAGGCCGAGGTGAGCAGATTGCCTGAGCCCACGGGTTTAAGACTATCCAGGGTGACTTGACGAGACCTCATTTCTACAATAAGTCAAGAAAAATTAGCCAGGCGTGACGGTGCATACCTGTAGTTCCAGTTACTTGGAAGGCTGAGGTGGAAGTATAGCCAGAGACCAGCAGGCAGAGGCTGCGGTGGCTGTGAGCGTGCCACTGCACTCCAGCCTCGGGGCAACAGAGTGAGACTCCAACTAAAAAAAACCCCATAAATAAATAAATAATAAAATAACAATAAAAATCTATTTGAAATAGCAGACAGTTCACATAGACCTATCTTAAATTTTGGAAATAGAAGGTCATAGGGAGAAGGAAGCAGGCACCAAAGAGGTGAGAAAAGAAGAAACAAAGGGGCCCTGCATTTTCTGAATGTAGGGTCTTCCTTTAGGAAAATGGTTTTGCATATTTCATTGTCTTTTTCATCCCTCTCTGGCCTGTAGTGTCCTCACAGCTGTACTGCAAAGAGGTCAGCCATATCCCAGTCAAAGTCCTCTACTTAGCAAACCTCTTATTTCTTCACACAATACAAAACTCTCAGCTAAGTTTAAAAGGAAAGCCTTGATCTTATTCATAACTTTTTAAAATCATTTCAATAAAACCTACCTTTTTTGTAATGGAAACAGACATAATTTAGGGAATAACACGCAATATTTAAAAATGAAGAACAAATAATAAAATCAGGTTATCAGCAAGAATGTCAGGGCATCTAACACTATCTAAAAAGTAAGAGGACAACTACTTGTAGTATTCATGGTGTCTAAAATGTGAAATTGTCTATCAAATCCTAAAAGACTCAAATTCCTATCATTTATACAGTTTCAATTCTCTCAAATAAGGCAGCATTAAAAATAATTTGTCACAAAAAAGTATCCATAATTCCTAGCTTTCAGTAATATGCCAGGTAAGAGAGAAGGATCCAATTCTTTATTTAAATCAAGTTTGTGTCACGGCATCATTATTATACTAAGGGAAGAGTAGGGCTATGAAACGGAGCTCCACAGTTATTTTTTGTTCCATTTTTAGTTTGTTGTCACTGTTATTTTTTCCAGTATTTTATTGTTACATAATTTCAGATTTATGAAAAAGTTGCTAGAGTGGTGTTATGGTTTGGATGTTTATCCACCCCGCCCCCTGCAATTCATATGTTGAAATCTTAACCCCCAAGGTGATTAGGAGATGTGGCTTTGGGGAGGCAATGAGGTCATGAGGTTGGCACACTCGTGAAGGGGATTAGTGCCTTTATAAATGGGAATCCAAAGAGCTCTCTTGACCTCTTTCTGTCACGTAAGGATACAATAAGAAGATGGCACTCTGCAATTGGGAAGAGGGCCCTCGCCAGAACCCAACCATGCTGGCACCCTGATATTGAACTCAGCCTCCAGACCAGTGAGAAGTACATATCTATTATTCATAAGCCCCTCAGTCTACGGTGTTTTGTTATAGCGGCCCTAGCTGACTAAAGTAATACAGAACATTTCCATCACCCAGATCTCCCACATATTAAATTTTACCATGTTTGCTTTATCTCTTTGTTTCTCCTGAATCATCTGAACCTATGTTCCAGAAATAATCCCCCTTCAGCACTAAATCCTTCAATTTTCCATAGCGATTGGAATCCCCTCTGCTAGCTGGGTGAGTCTCCAGACTCTCATAAGCACTCAGAATGAGAGCCCATAACCTCTCTACCTGGACTTTCAAGATCAACATTAGACTCAAGCTTCTCCTTGGGAATTTGGAGTAGCTTCTGGATTCCCTTGAAAATAAGAAGGCAGTAACTATTGTTTGCCCTCTCAGAGCCTTTGCTTTCTAATGCTTTTCAACATTTGAAGCTGCTCCAGTATTTAAAACATATAGCTCCTCTCCCACCTTAGCTGCTGACCTAATTTAGCTGAACACACACTATTAAATATTTATTAAACATCAGTTCACGGAAGCACTATATCAAATGGGTACACAGGGCAATGCCCACTGGGCAGGTTTCCAGTTCATCAAAAAGCACAGCTCTGAATTAAGAGGGTGGCGGATGCTCTGAAGGAGTAAGTGCAACATGAACTTGACTATTTGGAGAAATGCTCTGTGTGATAATAGCAGGAAATATAAAAAGATGAGTTAAGAAGTGGAACCAGAAACATCATACACACAGCATAAGATAAGCTACATTTCATCCTCCTGGGTAGGTATGGGAATAAGATTCTTTCATTTATTGCTCATCTTTCACATTTGAAATTATTCATTCTGCTGTCAGCATCCACATAAGCAGGCAAGAGATCTGCATGGAGAGAATCAGCTCTCCTCCTTGTCTCTCATTTTCTTGACAACCAAGGACAGAACCAAGTGTTGCGGAGGCTGAATCTTACACAATTTGGAAGTTTCTCATTAAGAGAATAAAACATTAAGTAATGAACACAAAATAGAGTGCAAAAGTAAATATTTACTTATTAAGAGAATTTAAATCTTAACAAATACATTTTGAGAAGCTGAAAAATATCTTGTCACAAAAATCAATAAAATAACAATACTTTTTCTAATTTACTGGCCTGCCTCTATAAGACTTGCTCCTGTATTTTTTAGCCTAATGCGCTCATTACACAGCAATCATTTCTACATAGAGGACAGAAAAATAATTCCATCTTAACCTCTAGCATAATTGAATTAAATTTCTATCAATAATAAATAAATTGACTCCATGACTAGGATGGCCACAATGCCAATTTTAAGCAATTCTTTAAGCTTCTTCTATAATTATGTTCTCATCCTCTTGACAGTGCAGGCAAAAGTTTCCTGTGATTAAAAATGGTGGGGGCAGGGTGGGTGTGGTATGTCAAGACTTCTTTCAGAGGAATTTATCAGGGCCTTTTCAAATGTGGAACTTTTTGCTAGAGACAGGGTAGAAGAACAGAAGGACCTCGGAGGAGGAAAAAGGTTAATGAAAATAAACAAGAGCATTAAAATGAAAAAACGAATCAGGACACAAAATTAGGTGAGAAGATGCTGAAATAGTCTTTACTGACCATTGACTCATAAGACTTTTGGTAACTTTTTCTCCTCTCCCATCACAAAATAAATGTGAATGCCAAAGGGCAGGCGCACTTCCACTGTTGAGAGAAGCAGATCTAAAAATAAGAAAAAAACAGACAAGTATGGGCGATGAACATGATGAGAACCTTGGTGTCTACTTTTAGGTTAACCATGGAAAGATGTAGACACAGATGGAGGAGGCTGGTTTATCCTTTGCTGTTGCACTTAAAAAATAAAGACCAAAAATATAAATGCCACCAAAATGTTGACTTTTCTCAGACCCAAATTTTTGGTTTTATATTTAAGGCTAAGCCCATTCAGAAGAAAAACACATTCATTTGGGTTTTGTGGTTTGGAGAAAGGACTGCCAGAGAGGAGGTAGAAGCCACAGTGGAGCATTCCTGGACAACCCACTGCAGGCTCAGGAGATCACCCTGCAGGCAGCTCCTGCTTCATAATAGCCAAAATAGCAACACAGCTACAAATAATTCAAAGGCCGAAACGTTTTTTTCCCACCGGTTCAAGCACTCCTGCTTCTATCAAATGGCTCCGGCAGTCCTGTCTCCTCTACAAAGCCTTTCCTCACTAAAACAGTGGCCAGCTCCCGTTAAACTCTACTATACATGAACAGTCAATTCCCATGGTTCCCTTATCACTCCATTAAATGCACTTGCTCTCTGATTGGAACACAGTGCCAAACCTTTTATGCTACATTTGTTCAATGCTTGTTGCTTTGGCTGTAAAGCCTTAACATCCGGTAGGCCCTTCTAACTTATTGTAAGTTTCGTATCTATTTCAGGAAGTATTTTACCTAGCAATACCGCCTGTGAAATAAAAAAATAAAAAAACAATCATTAACGCTTTAGGATACTTCAGGGACAGCAAGGCCATCTTAGAGAAAATAATAATAATAATGGTAAAAAAAAAAAAAAAAAAAGCTAATATCCCTGGGATATGTAGGCCTTTTCCGCTTTCCCTTCTCCACCTTAGGTCCTCCCTTACTCTGCATCTTCTCTTTGTCTCTTGAACTTCAGTCACACATCACTGTGCCCTCAGCCCTCTAGATCAGACTTATTCTCCCTGCATAAAATGTTCTTCCTGACTTCTTCATTTAAGTTTTTTCTTTTAATTATTAAATGTCTTATCTATACAAAAGACTGCATAAATTATAGGCCTTCATTTTAAAGAGTAACAATAAAATGAACTGTGCATCCACTTGAAGAAACAGAATGCACCTTAGACTCTAAGTTGTCCTTCAGAACACGACTCCGGATCCTTCAGTGTCCCCTCCCATAACATTCCTGTCGTTTCATATTTCGAACTAACCACTATCCTTACTTTTGTGTTAATCACTGTCTTTTGAGACAGAGTTTTACTACTTGTGATTTATCCCTAACAATACATAGATTCATTTGAAACAACTCAGAACAATCACAAGCCTAGTAGAGTAAGAGAAATATCAATAATGCCACTAAGAGAAGACATCTCCCAGAAGAAGATGAGCTAACAGAGGCTCATCATTATGGCGTGGCTTCAGTTTCCCTGAAAGTTTACAAAAGTCCTTGGCAGGGAAGTCAGAGAGAAAGAGACAGGGCAGACATGACTCCTAGAGTCAGGGATCTGGGCAAG
The DNA here is from genome assembly GCA_027257055.1 of Cephalopachus bancanus. NCBI lineage: Eukaryota > Metazoa > Chordata > Mammalia > Primates > Tarsiidae > Cephalopachus > Cephalopachus bancanus. The sequence continues at coordinate 14,654,751 of JAPVLO010000035.1, forward strand.
TCTGTGGACGTGAGTCTGAAGCTAAAGGTCTGTCAGCCATAGGGTCAGGAGAAGGGGCAGCTCTGTCTCCTCTGCTTCTGAATCCATCATGGCCCACCTCCTGCTCTCAAGAGTAGGTGGAAGATCACCCTTTTTTACCTTATCTGAAGAATAAATCCATATTACTCATGGGAAACTGAAGGCAGTCAACTGGGCTGACTCTAAAGTTGTCCTTCCATATAGAGCTCAGGATCTTGTCTTCTAGTAAAACTTTCCTGACACCCACATACCCAATTCCATAACCAAGGTCAACCTTTGGTCCCCCTTTTCCCTTCTGTGCTAAACTCTGTGACTCTACTGTGATCATTGCTTCAGTTGTCCATCTTCCTCATTAAACTGGATATTCCTTGAGAGACTAGATTATATCCTATTGATTATAATGTCATCTAATAGTTGTTTTAATTTATACATATGTAAAAACCTCATTAACATTAAATACCAAGATTTAAAAATCATAAGGTAGAATATGTGTTCTTACTACCCTGAATTTATTAGGAATGAAGTGTTTTGAATCTCTTCTGCTGAAGTGCTTCTGTGAATTCTCCTTGCTTCTTCTAGCCTCAGGCATGCCACATCTCATAACATTTCAGTTACAGTGTCATTTGCACAAGGAGACTTTTTCACAGCGATACACATGAAATTAAGGTGTTACAAAAAATAATGTTTTCACATTAATTTGTGCCTAAAAACAAACACGTGTAGGGTACTAAATAAATTTAAAATATGGTTTAATCACTTCTACCTTTTATAAAACAACTAGAAATTGTTTTTACGTTTATAATTAGCAGATAAACAGCAGGTGAACAAAGAATTAACAGAAAAACTACTACCTTTTAATTCACCTTTTTCTAACTATAACTCTCTTTGAAGATGAGTATTTTATTTCACTAAACGAAGCTATAAAAGTGAAGAGAAGAGGCATATTAAAATATCAGACATTACCCTACCACACAGAATTACCCATGTTATATTGCTGCATATCCTCCCAGACATAATATATATTTTTTTAAAAATTGAATCATTCTGAATATGCTGTTTTTAACCTAATTTTTTTCATTTAATATATCCTAGATGTCTTCCTGTCTCAATAGATACACTTCTAAAGCCATAATATTTAATTTCTGTAATACGTATGTAACAAAATCATAAAGTAAACAAATGAAAATACAAATAAAATTTAGAAGAATGGGGTTTTTTAAATAGGAAAATTAGATTTGTTAAGGGTCTAGCCATGATTTAAAATATGTTTTATTATTCTTATACTGTGTATGTTTTATATATAAAAATTACATATGAATATTATATTATTTCATAATCTATGACAATACATTAAAGCAATTCCATTTCATTAAGCATTTATAGTTTTCTACTCTTTCACTAAACAAAACCTTGGTGAATATTCTTATATTAAAATGTTGCAAATATCTTTCTTTTTTTCCTAGAATAAGTTTCTGGACATAGAATTACCGAGCCAAATAGTTTGCACAATTTTAATGCCATTAATACATATTACTAAACTGCTAGTCAGAAAAGTAATGTCAATTTCTATTCTCACAAACAACACGTGTGACATTTTCTCTCAGTCTTTGCTAATATTAAGCATGATTAAAGGGGAAAAAATTGCCAATTTAATTAGTAAAGCTTGTGTTTTGTATTTTCTCTAATTTGCATTTCTTTATTAAAAAATAAAAGTTTTAGCCGGGCTCGGTGGCTCAGCCTGTAATTCCACGCCTTTGGGAGGCTGAGGTGAGTGGATTGCCTGAGCCCACGGGTTCGAGACCCACCTGGGCAGCGAGACCTCATCTCTACAATAAAATCAAAAAATCAGCTGGGCGTGGTAGCGCATGCCTGTAATTCTGGCTACTTGGAAGGCTGAGGCGGAAGGATTGCCAGAGCCCAGCAGGTCGAGGCTGCGGTGGCCGGGAGAGGCCACTGCACTCTAGTCTGGGCGACAGAGTGAGACTCCAACTCAAAAAAAATAATAATAAAATAAAATAAAATAAACGTTTTTTTGCATTTTCTACTTTTTCTTTTAGCAATTGCTTATGAATATGCGCTTTTTTGGTTAGGTTGTTATTATTTTTATTTATTCAAAAGATTATTTATATAATTAAAGATTCCAACCTTTGTCAGTTTCATATTGTGATAGGCAGAATAAGGCCTCCCAAAAATGTCTACATCTTAGTTCCTGTAAAAACTCTGAACATATGCTACATGACAAAATAGAATTAAGGTTGCAGATGGAACTAAGGTTGCTAATCAACTGACCTTAAATTAGGGAGATTATCCTGGATTAGCCAGTGGATTAAATGTAATCATAAGAGTCTTAGAAGTGGGAGGGAGGTAGAGGAGGGATCAGAGTCAGGGAGAGACATAAAGATGCTACATGGCTGGCTTTGAAGATGGAGAAATGGAGTCGCAAACCAAGAAGTGCCAGTGGGCTCTGGAAGCTGAAAAAGGGAGGAAATCAATTTTAAGAGTCTCCAGAAGGAACACCATTCTGTCAACATCTTGATTTTTGTCTAGTGAAACTCATTTCAGACTTCTGATCTCTAGAACTGTGAGATAAATACATTTGTGTTGTTTTAAGCCACAAAATGTATGGTCAATTGTTATAGCAGCAATGGGAAACTGATACAGATGTTGAAAATGTTCTCCCAATTTTTTATATACAGAATCTTTACAGAGCTATCAAAATGTCCCTTATGATTTATGCTGTTTAAAATGCATTCAATATCTCTCCTCTATTCTCAACTACAGTGAAATAGATAAAATTTGACCCAAAATATAATTAGTCTGACTTGGTTTCATTTTTTTAGTATTTATTATGAAACAAACAAACTGGAGTTGTGGCTTCTTCTCCCTTTTCTTTCCCTTCTTTTATTTTCCTTTTCCTTTATGTGGAGAAGGCTGGGGGCTGAGGAGGCTAGAAGACAAAGAGAAAATGGCATGGCTAAGGGTTGAGGAGTTGATGGTGGGACAAGGTGACAAAAAAGTCAATGACATAGCCAGGAGATGGGTTAATACAAAAGGGTTAAGTAAATTAATAGGTAGATTGAAGATAATAGAATCCAGATTTCTCATTGTCAGAGAAAAGACTTATAAAGATGGAATAGAGAAGGCTAAGGTATTAGATTGTAATTGAGAGACAGAGAGAGAGAAGGAGGGAGGGAGGGAGGGAGAATGCTATAGAGGAAACAGGTAAAAGATGTGTATACAGGCACACTCATATAATTATATTATACTGTTATACATATAGATAGATGACATTGACATATAGATTTATAAACATGGTTCTGTCAGTCAAAAGGGCCTAGAATTAATGATACCTTACTAGCAATGAGCACACAAAGCATCCAGGTCTGGATATATAAATGTCTCTGATAAAAGGAACTGGGCTCTGTGGAGAAATAGTTGATTCAAAGGCTGGGAAAGTACAAAATGAGCCAAAAAGAGAAAGTACAAAATGAACCAAAAAGTATGAAAAGTTCAAAGAACGGTATAAACTCACTGAAGATAGCTTGAAAGGCTCTAATGGCCAAATATGGAACAATTAGATCATCAGAATAAATAATGATGATAACCAGATTATAGCCCATTGAATGAAACTGGAATCCACTAGATGATAATGAATGAAGGAAATTATTTTTTCTCGCAGTATAATGCCAACAAACTAATGTAGAAGGAAAAATGTCACATGTAAGAGAAGGAGTTGATTCAAAGGAGTCATCAGTAGATGCTGAAGCTAGTGTGTAGACATTTGACAAAAAACTATTTGCACAGTCTTGGAGTATCTCCCTACAAAACACTTTAACTTACAAAGGGGAAAATGGTGGCCTTATGATGCAGGAGGCTGGCAGACACCAACTTGAACAGATTATCAAGGTTAACATCTTCAATGTTAGGATGGGTTGATATTGAAGTATTCTTGATGTATTACTCTGAGTACATATCCTTTCTGTGCTATTCCCGATAAGAATGTATGGCCTGAGTCTGGACATGAGGAAATATTTGATGGCTTTAGGTTCATTGACATTGTTTATACTTAAAATGGCAAACTACATGAAAGTCAGGGAGAGACTGTTGAGCTGTTCTAGATTGAAGGCGACTAAATTAATATGACAACAGGCAAGGCATATTCCTGGATTGGGTCCTGAACCAAGAAGGAAAAGTCACAGATAGCTGAATGAGGTCCTTGGAATGGATTGTATGCTGATGTTGTGTACAGATGACAGAGGTGACAAGGAGATTTTTAGATAAATGCATGCCAAAAAAAACTCATAATCAGACAAAATAGACAAATTGCTTGAAAAATACAATTTACCAAAATTGATGCAAGAAAAATTTGAGAAAAGAGTACTAAATTAACCTTCTCATACAAAATAACCCCAAACCCAGATGGCTTCATTTTTAAACCCTATTATTTAAAGAAGAAATTGTATTATATATAATATATTTATATTAAAAAATAAATTTATATTACACATTATCTTTAATATTACACATTAAAGGGTGGCAGAAACAATTTTCCAAATGGTTTTCTGAGACCAGCATAACTTTGATAAATAAAACTTGACAAAAACATTACCAAAAAATCCCAAATATGTATCTTGTATGAACATAGACATAAAAAAACCCTGACAAAATATTGGCAAATTAAATTAACCAAAATATTAAAAAGGATATTATAATAGAGGTTCTAACCAGGGCAACTAAGCAAGAACATAGGAAAATACGTTTTATGAAAAGTAGATTAACCTCTTGAATCCTATTTTATAAAAATGATAATCCATTATGATCAAGTGTAGTTATCCCAGGTATGCCAGGTTGGGTTAACATATGAAAAGCACATATGTCATTTACCACATGAGGAAGATAAAGGATAAAAATTACACAACTCAACAAAAGCAGAAAACATATTTGACAAAATTCAACACTTATTCATGACTAAAACTCTCAAACTAGGAACAGAAGTAAATGTCTTCAAATTGGTAAGTACAAAACTGTAGCTAACACCATACTTAATGGTAAAATAGTGAACAATTTTCCCCTTACAAAAAGAAAAAAGGCAAGGATGTCCATTTTCACCACTTCTACTTAACACTGTACTAGAAGTCTTGGCAAATGTAGTAAGGTAAGAAAAAGAACTACAAGAAAAAAAGTAAATTGATGGGTACATTTCAAAATTTGCCCCAAAATGCAAATAGTCTAGAATATTCAAAATAATCCTTTTTAAAAAAAATAAAGTTGGACAATTTGTGCCATTGGATTTCACAATCTGTTGTAAAACTGTGATAATCAAGACAGTGTAGTATTGCCATAAGGAAAGACAGGTAGGTTGATAAAATTGAATAATGAGTTCAGAAATCGACACACATAAATATAGAGTTCATTAATTTTTAAAAAGGGCAACAATGCAATTCCTTTGAGAAAGAAAGTTCTTAAATTATGCTGGAACAATGGGATATTTTTATGGAAAATTAAATTAATAAATCTCAACCTTCTACATCACTCTATATACAAAGATCATTTCAAGAGAAATTATTGATCTAAAATAAAAGTTAAAACAACAAACGTCTAGAAGTAACATAGGAATAGATCTTCATACTTTGGGGACAGGCAAAGATTTATTAGAAAGAGTCTAAAAAGCACTAATCATAAGGAAAATTTGATAAATTATACTTCATCAAGAATAAAAACTGCATGTTAAAAAAACATTAAGAAATAAACAGTCAAGTATCAGACTGAAAGAAAATATTTATAATACATATAACAAGAGAACTGATTTCAGAATATATATATAAATCTACAAAACAAAAATAAAGACATCTACCCAATAAACATACATAAATGACTTAGACACTTTCAAAAAAAAATATGGCTGTTCAATATAGACATGATAACGTACCCCAAATCATTATTTAATAGAGAAATAACCATTAAAACCACCACAAGTTACCTACTAGAAAGTATAAAATAAAAAAAGACTGAAAATATCAAATGTTGGCAAGGATGTGAAACCACTGAGAAGTCTCATATATCACTGGGAAGAATGTGGAATGTCATAACCATAAAAAAAAGAAAACAAACTATCACAGTACCTTTTAAAATTTAAAATGGATCTATGAATCCATTCCTAGGTGTCTACCTTAAAAATTTTGAAAACATACATTCACAAAAAGACTGGTACTTAAATAATGATTGCACCCTTGTTCAAATTATACAAAAACTTAAAAAAACTCACGTCTATCAATAAAATAATAGACAAATTGTGGTATCTCTACACATAGAATAACGCTCAGCAATTGAAAAAAAAGTCTACAAATAGACAAAATCTCATTAATTAATCTCAAAGACATTATAAATAACCAAAAGCAGGCACAAAAATATTTAATGTATGATTCCATGTACAGAAACAAAGAATAATCAATACTAAGGTATATTGATAGAAATCAGAAGGTGGTGTTTACTGGCTTGAAAGTTTGAATGGAAGGAGACACAAGGCATTTTCTACTGTGATGGAAACATTCCATATCTTGTTTGGGGTGCAGATACAAGGATCTTTACAACTCAAAACTCATCAACCTGAACTATTAAGATTAGCCCTAAAAAAAAGTTTTTTTTTAAGTCAGGTTCTCACTCCATCACCCAGACTGGATTGCAGTGGCAAAATCATGACTTACCACAACCTTGACCTTCTGGGCTGAAGGGATCCATCCTTCTCAGCCTCCTGAGTAGCTGGGACTACAGGTGTGTACCACCATGACTGGCTAATTTTTTTGACATTTTGTAAGGACAAAAATCTCACTATGTTGCCCAGGCTGGTCTTGAACTCCTGTGCTCAAGTGATCTTCCCACCATGACCTCCCTAAGTGCTGGGATTACAGGTGTGAACCACTGTACCTGGCCTCAAAAAATTGATATTTTTTTCTTTTCTGTACTATAAAGATGTGGGGTACAATTCAGGGTAAGGTATACAAACATTGATTATGCAGGTACCCTTGTTGATGAGGTATACCCCTCCCTCTCCTAGTAGTTTCCCTCAACTGCAAATCCTATCCCCCTCCCCTGACAGTTTCCCACTACTGCCAATCGCTTTCTTATAGTATTATAATTGTTCAAGATCCACTTATGAGTGAGAACATATGATACTCTGTTCTTTGTTTCTGTGATAGATCACTGAGTATGATCAAAAAATTAATTTTAAGAAACAAAAAAATTGCTGCTAGGAAGAAACAAATTATGAATATACTATCTAACTCTACAGATTACAGAAATAAAAAATATAGTAATATCTTTGACCTAATTGGGAGGCAAAAAAAGGAAAGTGCCTACAACATGATTGTCTAAGTGGACAGCACTTTCATATTTATGTATCATATATAAGTATATGTTTCACAGTTTAAAGGAAAAGATATTGAAGTAAGAATGCTATAGTTCACAAATCCTAGGGTTTGTACTAAAGTTGCTTGTCATTTTTTTAGCTGCCTAAATAAATGAACTTCCTTTCTCTGCCTGTGAAATTTCCACCTTCAACTGCAGAAGTTCTAAAGCCAGCTACTTGCTTTCATAGTCTCCATTGCCTTGAGGGTAGGGCACATGAATAGGCTCAGTCCGCATCCAGCCTGGATATTGACTTGGGAACTAGTGAGAAAAGCAGTCAGTGGAGAATGCATTCTGGCAGCAACAACAGCAGTCACTCTGAGGATCCAGTACAGCTATAGTGGGGGGTCATCTGGTAGCCAATGTCAGCAGCAGGCAATGCCTATGCCAGGAAAATGAGAGGTGCAAACCATTCATTTGGTGTTTGCTGGTAGCAGAAAGAGTATCCTCACCAGTCGAGTTCTGTAGCATAATTTTAGCTTCAAAGCTATGTGTTTTGCTTTATCCTGTCGGCCCATTTTTTAAGTCTTTTCTCCAGTGTTCCAAATGACTCTGTGAACTACTCAATATCCTTTCAACAGACTTCTCTTCCATTTAAATCATTCAGAGTTAATTTCTATTGCTGGAAATAAGAACTCTGATGGAAAAATAAAAAAATAAATGCATTCTAACACAAAATAACAGAAATCATATCCCGCATAGTTAAAAAGGATTTTACAAACAAGTAGATGTTATTTGATCTTCTTTGTTAAAAAAGTTATTGAAAATAACTTTTTTAACACCCTGAATTCCACCCATGCTTTCAAAGAAAAGTTTTTTTCACAATTAATGTTATGTTGGAAGGATTTTTAAAAGATCCTCTGAGAAAAAAATCCGACTTCTCCTATAACAATTTACACAATGGGTGGTTGAGATTCTACAGGAATATTATAAAATTAAGATAATGTAAAGTAGAAACAAATACTCTCATAATTAACATGCAAAGGAGCATGCTATCACTGATATGGTATTCAAGAAATACATTTTGGGAGATGCTGCTAACTTCTACATTATTCTAAAAGCTCGAGGACATACTAAACATTCTATTTTTCCTTATCAATTGTGAATTTGCCAGTCATCAAGTGTGTTAAGTCTATGTCTGTTCAAAATTTCCATCTACATAAACTCTTAGGAAAATGAGTTTCATAGAGTTAGTGTGTACTATGTAAAGTAGAACTTCTATTTTTTTTTTTTTTGGCTTCATTATTCTTTTTTTTTTTTTTTTTTTGAGTTGGAGTCTCGCTCTGTCGCCCAGACTGGAGTGCAGTGGCCGCTCCCGGCCACCGCAGCCTCGACCTGCTGGGCTCCGGCGATCCTTCCGCCTCAGCCTTCCAAGTAGCCGGAATTACAGGCGCGTGCTACCATGCCCGGCTGATTTTTTGATTTATTGTAGAGATGAGGTCTCGCTGCCCAGGCGGGTCTCGAACCGGCGGGCTCAGGCAATCCACTCACCTCAGCCTCCCAAAGGCGCGGGATTACAGGCTGAGCCACCGAGCCCGGCAGCTTCATTATTCTTATACTACTGGATTTTGTAAACAAGTTTATGTTCTCTGTAATATATCATTTGAAGAAATAATGCATATACTCAGATAAAGTTTTCTATCAGGATTTTAAAAAGTTGATCCTTATCAGTCTAAGCAAAATCTTCATTCTCCATTCCTTTGCTCATAGCATATTAAATATTCTTTAATATGAAAAGTCTTGAAAAGTTGAGTTATTTTGTGTAAATGACATATTGAATTTACCTAAATTGGAATGTGATATGAATTTCATTATTTCTGATCTTGCTTTGATAATGACATTTAATAGAGACAAAAGACAAGCTTTCACATAAAATAAGACAATAATTTCAGAAAGTGGTAAGTGTAATAAAGGAAATAAACACAAGGATTCAGTAGTGATTGGGTTACTTTATAAAGGATGATCCCTTCTGAGAATGTGTTATTTGAGCTGAGAAATATATAAAAGACAGTTATAAAGAGCATCCAAAGAAAACCTAGGCTCTGAAGCAAGAACAAGTTTGAAATATGAGATAAATAGAGGAGGCGACTGCTGTGTCTCAAGCAAAATGGGCAAGAGATAAAAATGGTCCTAGATGAAGCAGGAGAAACAAGCAAGGACTGGGCCAGGTAAGGTGCTATAGGTTGTGGTCAGAAGCAAAAATTTTATTCTAAGAACAACTGGGAGTCATTGGAAGGTTATAAAAGAAGAGGAGTGTGTTTTTATTTTTAGAGTTAACTCAAGTCACCATGGGATAAAAACTAATGAAAAGAATGACAAGAAAACAAAAAGGGGAATTAGTTTAGAGATCATCCTTGTTCATGTGAAACATAAATACTGGTTTGAAGTAGGGCAGTGGGACTGAAGACAAAGGTTTGTGCTGCCATGGAAGTCCAGAGAGAAGAGAGTTTTACAAATTTCCAAAGTGATATTACCAATCAATTGTTTCAAAAGCTGCAGAGTTTAGTAGATGAGGGCAGGAAAAGGAGTATTGGATCTGGCAGCTTGGAAGTTGTTGGTGACCATAGAAAGTCTGGAGGCTGTTGAAGAAAGAATGAGGGTTTCTTGTCAAAATTACCAGATTTTGCCCTCATTTTCTTCTGCTTCCTTCCAGAATCCCATGAAAATGACAGTAAAGAGATAGGAAAAATTCATAAATCCATAGGAAGAAAGAGTAGGAGGGGTTTAATGACAACACTGTTTTGAAGCCTGGAAAGCATATCAATTAGTAGTGAGTTAATCCAAACCCAGCAGTGTTCGAGAAAGCAGAGTAGGAATACATTTTTTGTAGCCACAGAAAGGATCACGGATTCTTCTAAAAGTGAGAAAGAGGGGGCCCGGTAGCTCAGCCTGTAATCCCGAGCTTTGGGAAGCTGAAGTGAGTGGATCGCCTGAGCTCGCGGGTTCAAGACCCATCTGGGCAACTTGGCGAGACCTCATCTCTGCAATAAATCAAAAATTAGCCAGGCGTGGTAGCACACGCCTCTAGTTCCAGCTACTTGGAAGGCTGAGGCGGAAGGATTGCCAGAGCCCAGCAGGTCGAGGCTGCGGTGGGCGGGAGTGGCCACTGCACTCCAGCCTGGGCAACAGAGTGAGACTCCAACTGAAAAAAAAAAAGAAAAGAAAAAAAAGAAAATGCATCTTCAGTCCTCTTCTCCCAATGGCAGCCAGGCTCATACTCTCGACAGGTGACTAGAACATTCTTCTCTGGGGATCTAACCAGTCATTTTGTTTCCCCAGCACAATGGCTCCAATTGAGTCACCCTATAGGAAAGACTGCAGCCAATAAGCCCCCCTCACGTTACAGAGCTTTCTAATAAGTATTCAGTGCTCCTCTGCTGGAGGCGAACAGACAATAAAGAATCACCAGACGTTTGAGGAAAGCATCTATGATGAAATGCAAAGAGTAAATCTAATAGGAAAAAAAAAGAAATTTGGAAAAAATAGACTATGTAAGTAGATGAAAATTTTCGAAAAAAACTACCATTAATATCTTTATTAATATCATTAAAAATAAAATTTAAAAAATCTAATTGTAAGATAACAGTGACATACAATAATCAGAGAACAAGAATGTGCTCTTGAAAATTACAAATGAGAAAAATGAAAATATTCAGTAGAAGACTAAGAGAAATACATCAAGAATATCTCCTAGAAAATGGAGCTGGCAAAGACGTGGAATATAGGTCAGAAAAGCTGTGCTCCCATATAGATTAGAAAATCAATATATTAAGGGTCTGATAGAATAAGATTTCCAGAAAGACCTGAGAATACAAAGAGATAAAATTAAGAAATATTTTTAAATATTTCAGAATGTAAAGACATGAGTATTTAAAAACCACAACAAAACATCCAGCAATATAAGACTTACTATAAAATTTCAATACTTGGGCAAACAGAAGATCTGCAAGTATTCAGAGGGGAAAAAAAAAAATCACTAACAAAGGGTCAAGAATAAAAAACGCACTGGAGTTTTCAATACTATAATTTAGAAGAAAATGAAGGAAAGCCTTTAAAATACTAAAAAAAAAATAGCAACCAAGAAATCTATACTCAGCTAATCTACTAATTGTGAGAAAAGAATAAAGGTATTACAGATATAAATGTTTTAAAAAATATATGCATCCTGAACCCTTCCCCTATGTACTCCAAAATGAGGAAGTAAACCAAGAAAGATGGACATAGAATCCACAAGAGACCTGGGGAGGTGGGGAGGGGAGAGAGAGAGAGAGGGAGAGAGGGAGGAGAGATTGAGATAGATATGGTGACTGTGCCTAGGATGACAACTGTTTGTGTGCAGGTGTGGTGGATGAAAATATTTTGGTTTATTTAGGGTTTGGGGTTTTTCAAGTAAGTTGAAAAATGATGGAGAAACAGACACATGAATAGAGAGTGAAAACGAATTATTTTAATGATGAAATATCAAAACCATTCTGGACAAGAAGAATATAGATTAAAGGAGAATGATAGTGAATAAGTAGTAAGATCAATGATTTAGAGGTCTCATAGAGGAAGGAAAAAGTTCTAGAGAGGGAGAACCAGTGTAAATGAACTAGGATAGAAGGTGGTAGTCAGAGAGTTTAAGGTGATCAAGATGTCAGAGAAGAAACGTTTACTAGTGATGAAAAGAGAATGCGTGCTTAAGGAAAAGAAACGTGGTGTCAAATACTGAGAACTCAGGATGCTAGAGTCATCAGTATTAATAATGAAGTTGCTCACAAGGGGGACAGAAGTAGAGGAATAAAGACAGAAATCCCCAACAGGAACTCAAGAAAGGGAATGAATTAAGAGATACAATCTATAGATTATTGTTAGTAACATGAAAGAGTAAAGCATAATAAACCCACATGACATAATTTCAGATTAGCTGGGGCATTTTTGAAGAAGAATATACCTATTTCAAATCCTAGCCTTGAAGCACAAGAGGAATGATGGAAAACAAAAACAAAAACAATAGCCTTCACTGGAATAGGAAGATGTTATCCTCGGGAGATGTGCAGTTTGTTAAGGCAGGAAAATAAAAAAAAAATTTAAGAGACAAGGTTGTTGAAATACGAGCTATCTGATCAAGAACATGAGTAGTTTGCAGAGTAGAAAGTGATCAGAGGGTGGAGGATTGTTCAATTTAGGGATATACAAAGGTGGAGGAGTTGCCAGAGAACCATAATGACAACAATGGATGGCAGAGGAGCATTGATTTCTGGTGTTGCCTGAATAAGAGATGTGAAGCCTGGTGGAAATTATTGTGGTAGTCTCAAAGAACCTTAGACATTGGCTCAATGGGTGGTCTTTCTATTCAAAACGTGGTACCAAAGCCAGCAGCTATGGCATCACCTGAGAGAATGTTCAAAATACAGAATCATGAGCTCTACCCCAGGCTTAATGAAACAATCTGCATTTTTTTTTTTTTGAGTTGGACTCCATTCTGTCGCCCAGGCTGGAGTGCACTGGCTCACAGCCACTGCAGCCTCGACCTGCTGGGTTCAGGCGATCCTTCCACTTCAGCTTTCCAAGTTGCTAGAACTACAGGCACATGTCACCACGTCCAGCTAATTTTTTGATTTATTGTAGAGATGAGGTCTCACCAAGCTGCCAAGGCTGGTCTCAAACCCGTGGGCTCAGGCAGTCCTCTCACCTCTGCCTTCCAAAGTGCTGGGATTACAGGTATGAGCCACCATGCCCAGCCAAATCTGCATTTTAGTAAGGTCCCCAGGTTTGTACAATAAGGTTTAAGAATTCCGCCGGGTATATTTCCAATAGGGGAATTGCTGGTCATATGGCATTAATTTAATCTTTTACCTCTAAAATAAGGGATATCTGCTTTCTCTTCTCGCTCCGGGCAATAGACTCATAAGAAGCTGAGTATGTTAACTCCATCGTGGGACTATTTCTCTCCAAAACGTCACTATTTTATGAGACCTCAGTAATGACCACCTTACTAAACTGTAATCTTCTAGAAGATAGGGATTATTTTGTAATTATTAGTCACTTGTGCCTAGGATAATCCCTAAAACACACAAAAATATTTCCTAGATATTGTTGAAGACTAGAAAGCAAGAGTGACTGTGTGCAGGAGGAATCTCTTCCCCAGTGTAATTTGGCTGATGATTTGGAACAGGTAGGATTGCAGGATTGGAAAAGGTAGGCTTGCACTGAGTTGATGATTTAGAAAAGATAGTTAAAACAGAAACCCATAAAGAAGAAGTAAAAAATATTGAAAAAATTTTAACTTATAACAAACACACACACAAACCCCTACACTTTCACAAAAATCCTGTTGTAGGGCCAAGGCCTTTTGTTTGTGTATGAGCTGCTTTCTGAGTACTGCAACATCTTTCCTACACCAACCACACTAAAAATGCACTCCCTTAAGACACTTATTTTTGCTGTCTCTACAGTGAATTGTGAAGTAATTTAAGTACAGAATCTTCCTAGATTTTTGTTTTCCCTTTTACAATCCTCATCTACACAGAACTTAGCATTTTTTTAATGACTTGATTTCTTTCTAGTCTTTCCTAAGAATTCAACCATGTTTCCTCAGAAATAGCAGCCCCCTACCTTTTTGCACCTATATTTTGATGGTATACATAGTATTTAATTAAATTGCCCAAGACCAATCTCTGGTAATATAGGGACTTAAAATCCACCATCACTGGTTATAGTAACAGGCAATTTTTTGTATTGCTTTTTTTCTTCTATGGCTAGTTGTGTGGTCCCGTCTCAGTTTTCAGTGAGTTTGCCCATCATGTTGACTCCTACAGGCTCACTAGTGCAGTTTATCAGCCTAGAGTTCTCAGGACTTGGTTCTCTGGATTGAAGGCAATGTGCCAGGTGCTCTGTAGCAACCAGACCATTTGCCATGGTAGCTTCAAATTGAGCAAGGGTTCCACAATTTCACACTTGAGTGCATTCAGGTCTCTCAGGTGGATGACAGCCAGGCTCCATCAATAACCTACTATTAGCATTGTTCCAAAATTCAGACTTTTAAAAGGCACTCCCTACCCCAAAGGGCCAATTCTTAATGAAATGATTTGTATGACACTTGAGCAACAATCTGAGCCCCCAAATCAGATTTTAACTCGGTTTTAATAAGAATATCTAGCTAATCTAAGTTGTTTTCAGTTGGATCATGATATGACAACACATGACCGATACACGGAGGGCACTCAGGTTGTTTTTTTTTTTTTTTTATCAAACGAACTTAAGTTCATTTATAAAATATCTATGAGAGATTGTTTTGTTCTTAGAGATATAATAAGCCCCAAGAGAAAAATTTGCTCATGGATATTCACATCTAGAGTAACAAAATGAGAAACAGATATTGCACATGTAAATGAGCACTAGTGTATATTTAATAATACATATTAGTATTAACCACAATAAGAGATATAGCTTATTAAAGAAATATTAAATATGAATAATGAGCTTCCATCTATAAAACATAACATTATATTGGTACTCACTCCTATTTCAAAATTATGTGTCTTTCTTCTGACCCATGAGACATAGCTCAAAGGCAATGACAAGTCTTACTCTGCCTATCATAACATCTAATACAAACTTAGACACGTTATGCATGCTAGTTGAATTGAAGTAAAAATAGCCATTGCAATCAATTAGAGAATGCAGGCTTTTAATGGAAGATCAAAGTCAAACAATGACGAGATGGGGCCAAAAATAAAAAATGTTTTCTTTTGTACAACAGAATCTCTGTCACATTTAAAATGTGAAACTAGTCAAATTTCACTTCTGGAATAAGAATAAAGGAGACGTATACATAAAATTACCAAAATGAATAAAGTGCTAATCTTCTATACAGGCATCACATTTTTCTAAAAAAATTATACTATAAGATGTTCAAGGAAAGTTATCAAAAATTGGTACAAAATTTTCTTTATATTGTACATAGAATTTTTGCCATTCCTTATTTTGTGTGCTTTAAGAAATATCTGATCACTCTATAAACAATAGGTGCTTAGAAATTCAGTATGCAAAATTCATGTTTCCCCACCTATTATCAATTATAGATTTGTACCCAAAAGAGGAAAATAAAGCTTAATCAAATGACTATAGTAGTATTGAGGATTTTTTTATTGTGTTTCCCACATAGATAAAAATAAGGCTTTTTGATGAAAAAAACCAATTACAAAGACAAAAATCCATTACAAGTATAATTGAATCAGTAACAAATAAAATTTAGCTTTAAATGAGTCAAGTATTCTGCATTGAAATTTAGTATCACAAACATTCAAGACTAGTGAATTTTGGTAAGAATAAAAGACTCACACATAAAAAGGAAAAGGACATCTTTTCAGTAGATTGTAATTTATAAAGTTTTTTTTTTTTTAACAAAGTGCTTCAGGAAAACACACAGTATAGTTACTTAAGAAAAGTCATTTAAAGAAGACTTAAATGCTTCAATTGGAGTGGGCTTCAGATTAAAAAATATTTTTAAATTTGCCAAGAAATTTAAGTGTTAAAAATATTCCTCTCCTTATTCATTTTCATGTTTAAAGAGACGTTAGACAGACAAGTAAACAAAAGGCAAAAAAAAGTTTACCTGCATTTTAAAATAATAAATTCCAGATCTATAAAAACTTCTTGGTTTGTACACAAAGGTCAACGTTTGACCTTCATTGATCCATTGCTATGTAGTTAAAAAAAATACAGTATCAAATCTTTTTTCTTCCGCCTCAAAAAACTAGGGGAAATACTTTAAATTGTGTGTGAATGTAGCTATGTATATCCTTAAAAGTACAAAACACACAACTGTCACTTTACTTGGAAAATTATTTTTATCATAATGTAAACATCTCTTTCTCTATATCTGGACATTTTGAAATAGTCTTTGGTATTACTAGTTATTGTGCTTTGAAACAGAAACGTACAGGATTTCCGTAGCAGTGCTACATAGACATTTTAAGATATAAATAAGAAAAATGCACTTGGAATAAGTTACATTTAGCTGCTTTTGCATAATTCTCAAAAACTACAGTGTATGCCTAGTCACAGTTTTATGAGAAAGAATATCTCATTTTCAACTCCTTAATTTTAAGGAACACTTAATCATTTTGGCTAAATATCCATTTTTGGAGTGAATCTGATGGATTGCATGACACTAAGTTTGGATGCTCTCCATTTGCTGAAAGGCACATTTTAAAGAGTGGATTATATAGCAGTTGATCCTAGAATAAAAGGAAACACAACACACATTAAGTTTCAAGACTCACAGTAAACTGAAAAATATGAAAATGACTTTATGGCCTCATTGAATCTAAAGGGATACTCATAAACCAAATGTACACTATTATTGACTTTAAATCTTTCCAAGATCAACTATGTCTGATATAATCTTATAGGTTTCAGGTGTAAGAATAACTGTCTATGCCACTACTGTTCAGTTAACAAGGTATTACATAAATGAAGAGAGGTATGCAGAGCAAGGTCTGAATCATGTTTTCAAACAGGAAGCATTTCCTTAACGTGTTCACAAGTGACGAACTCTTAAAAAATAATAAATCATAAAAGTCAGTGTTTTGTTTTCTAATACTGCACAAAACAATTTTCAGGCAAGAATTGCCGTGATACAGCTAAGTCTTAAAACGTGTTTAAAAACAGAAGAGACCTGTCATGCATTCTCTCAATTCTAGATGAATGAAAAAGATCTAAAAAAGTAGAAAAAAATTAATCACATTGAGGAAAAAATTAATTTGAATTAATGTTATTCCTCTTCCCAAAATGTGACTGTTGCAAGAAACATTATAAGAAATCCTAAAAAGTAAAAAATGAGCAACTATTATTAAGAATTCATTGAAGTGTTGATCTGCATAAACCATGTTTCAACAAAGTAACTTTATAATTATTTTGTTCCTATGGGTACTTAATTCATAGATCTATTCTCTTATCATATGTGATGAAACAAATAATATCAAAGTTAATTAAGGGAGAGAAATTCTGACAAATAATATTAATGTACCATTTTCCACTCACTTTCCCAGCTAAGTAGTTAGGGCTAAACAAAATGATTAAATAAAGGGGTGAATTAACTGCACTAAGGTACCTTCTGGATCTCCCATATCTGTTCTCCAGTGACTACTGTCTTATGACCTTTGTAGGTACATGCCTTCAGCTGAACGGGACCTTCAGCAGCATGAAGACATAATTCCTTCTGGATGTTGTGCCGGATTTCACGTTGAGCAGAGTATTCAAAGTACTATGGAAGGAAGAGTGCTGTTATTGACAAGAGCACCCTATATGCTCAGCTGCAAAATAAAATAACTAAATCAACAACTCACTGAATAGTGAAGTCATTGCTACCTCAACAAAATAATACCAAAAAAAATTTGTTATCAGAAACATGAACTAAATTTTTATAATAGAAGATACTATAACCTTCCTTTAGCCTCTCATCAATGGTAGTCACTTAACTGAGAAGGTATTGTCTTCCTCCCTATTCTAGAAACTGGAAGTTATCAGGGAAAAATGGGACTAGCACAGGCGCTCCACAGGGCCTGAAAAGTTATACAAAACACACTGATTTGCCTCTTCCCTTCTCCCACAAGTGTTTTTGCTCTCTTCTTCATCTCAGTTAAAGACATATTCATTCAGCTAGGGACTTCAGGGTGCCGACCAGGCCTCAGTTTTCTCACCTGTAAATGAGAAATATAATAGCTCCTTCCCCACAGGGTTATGAAGATAAATGGGTTAACACGATTAAAACACTTAGCACATGGTAGGCTCTCATATATTTTAGTTATTGTTAATATTATTGATGCTTCTGTCTGCCCCACAGATCCAACTATAAGATTTTCATTGTACTAAGTTTTCCTTTCAGATGTTACCATCCCACTCAATCTCATTTCCATATCCTCACTTTTCTAACTCAGACCCTCAGAATTTCTACTGCATCACCTCCAGCTACCTTTAATTTATACTCAATCATCCAGCAATCCAATCCAACCTGCTACCAGTTAGTCTAGCATTGGTCTGATCCCCTACTGCCCTTGCTTAAGTGAATCACTGCTGCTGCAGGTGAAGTTCTCACTCCTTAACTGGTACATGAAATCTTCCACTTTCAATCATATGTCACCATTACCCCAATTGTATACTATGCATCTTTCATACAATTGTATCAATGCAGAACATGTATATCTACAACTCTAAGACTTTGCTTTACGGTTTGGGCTCTGCCCAGAATAACCTTTTGACCTTTTTCTGCTTGGCTAACTCCTTTTCATCCTTCAAGAGCCAACTCAAACATTGCCTTCCTTCCTTGGCTTTCCCTGAATTTATCTCACTACACAAAATTACACCCTTTTCAAGCTTCCCTTAGTACACCAGAGGTAACTTTTATATTCTATTAGAATTGTGTGTTTAGTTAACTGGCTTCCCCATAGGCCAAAGTCAGGCAGTGTATCTAGTAATAACACCCATTACAAATCAAATATTTCATAATGTTGACATTCTAAAGATAAAATAAGTTAACATAATTGATTTTCAATAATGAAATAATAAGTAGTAGCACTAATATTTATTAAGTCCTCATTACGTGCTAGGCAGGCACTGTGTTAAATCCTTTATGTATATTACAGTAGGCACTCCTCAAACATTGCTGAATTAAACAAAGCCACATAGCTTGAGTTCCTCTAGTCTTAAGTCTCAAGTTTAATTTATCTCCTCCCACAAGTAAAACATCAGTCACTTTTATAACTGGTAGTTCTTCAGATGGAAATACTGGAAGAAAATGAACTTAGATGATGAAAACAGCATTCTAGCTATACTTACCTAAGAAACATAAACCCTAAGATCTCAAAAATAGTAACAAAGGTTGTCTAGTATTTTACCTCATTATTGTTAAAAAGTCATTAAAATGAGAATTGTAAAAAATGATACCTCTCTCTGTCATAAACTAAAAAATAAAAAAAATTAAGAATACTTTGATAACAAAAAAGAGTAGGCAAATTAGATAGCTGAGAATACTGGTGAGTCATGTAACTTAGAACCAGAAGAGAAACTGAATGAAGCAAAGCAATAAGTGTTAGGAAGTTACAATGCACTAATATATAAGCCAATTTAGTAACAAAGTCAAAATATTTTTACTTGGCTTACATAAATACTGTTACAAAGGAGTTATAATGCTATAAAAAACATTATCTGACAAAAATCAGTAAAAGGGAACATGTTACAATGATCAAGGTATATGATATCTCAAAATTTTAGCACTCAAGGAACTAACATTTGCAAAGTAGTTTAAGTGCAATGCTTGATTTAAAATAAAATATAAAGGAAATAAACTAAAATTAAATCAATAGCTGTGTTAGGGTAACAGGAGCCAGAGTCACTTTCTTAAAATATAAGCCAGACAATTATTACCCTCCTGCCAAGTTCCTTAATGGGGCCGAAAGCCTTCCATGACCCTGTTGCTTACCAATGTTTCTGACCTCATTTCCTATCCGTCTCTACTGGACAACTCTGCTCCAGTCACACTGGCTTTCTGCTTTCTCCATGTACCTGCCACTTGGCTTCTGCCCTTGCAAATCCCTCCTCCAAAACGCTCTTCTTCCCCTGAAACATAGTTCTGCTGCCAACTCATTCAGGCCTCTATGCCAAGGTCACTTTCCCAGAAAGGTTTTCCCTCACTTCTGAAAATGACCATACCACTCAGAAACACATGATCCTCTCACCTGCTTTTTTCTTTATATCAAAATTACATATTTATTTTTTGTTTTCCTGTGGAAAAAATGTTCCCGTGGAACATAAACTCCACAAGGTCAGGGACCTGGTCTTTTTTCCCCTCCTGTAATAGTGCAAGTTACATTATAGGTTCTAAACAAATATTTGTTGAAAGAACATGTGAATTATTTTCTCCAGACCCAAAATTCTGAAAGACAGCTGTATTCTACTTGTATTTAAAATTTTAAAATATTTTTGATACAGAACTATAAAAACACCTTTATGGCAATGATAACAGAAAAGTGGGCAAAAGAATGCAAAAATATTTCCAACTTTTAAGATAGAATAAATGTAATGCATGAGAGAAATTATAAGTATTTACACTGAGTGATTTTTACAAATGAGGAAATATTTCCCTTTGCTCAAAACCTTGCAGGGATCAATGTTATTTCCAAATAATGCACTTTTCTTCCAAAATATGGAGGGAAAAGAAACTTTTAAAAAGATGTGTATATATTTATATACATACACATACATGTGCACACAGACAAGAACAAATGAGAGTAATATATGTACACAGATATCGCTATAGATGTATATGAGTCTATATGAGTCTATGTATATCTCCATTCCAATTCAGAATTATACCTTAACCATCAAGCAATAGGTCTAGTTCACCAGTTTTAGCTTCTGAGCATCTGCATCTGCCCTCAGTAGACTGATTGGCTTAGGTGAATAGGGATTTGAAGAGATTAATTGGAGCCTAAAGAGAAGAGTAGGAAGAAATATAGAGGAGGATGAATGAGGAGATAAACTGACCCTTTCTTCCTGAAATTGACATCTCCAAGTCTCACCTTCTCAAAACAGAATATCATAAGTATAAAAATCCCCCACACATATCTTGGACTCTACACCAAAATACCTGCAATTCCCAGAAAAGATACACACAGGCTCTTTTCCTTAGGGCACCTTCCTTCACTCTCTCATTCTGTTCTCGTTCCTACCAGCTACCTCACTAGCTCTTACTATCCTTTAAAAAAAGTGTCTTCAAATGTCATACTTTCCAGGACTACCAGTCTAACTCAGATGACCTATTCTATACCCTCAGAGCACTCTGAATGCTTTATCCCAGACTTTATTATACCAATGGGAACTACTGGCTTTAAAAAATAGATTTCCCAAAGGAGTTAGACTCTAAATCACTTGAATTCATCAGAGTACCTGACACACAGGGGTCACTCAGTGAATTTGTTGAATGAAAAAATGAGAGAAACAGGGTCTGATCATTCTAGAAACTAATTTGAAAAAGGTAAGGAAAGGAAGCTAAAAGATGGAAACTTAGTGTTTAATATGTTTTCTACTCATAGAGGATAAATGATAACATTTGACATTTGAGTCTTAATTGATAAAACAGTCAAAAAGTGGTAACAAGCAGGGGTGCCATCAATCAAAGAGAATCAAGAACATACCTCTTTTAGGGGAGGAAGGGGAGCATAATGAAAAAAAATATTAGGGCCCACTATAATACATTATAATAATGCTATTTTGATATTGCCACAATATAATTTGCTATTAAATCCAGTTAAATATGGCCTTTATGTATAATCTTGTAAAATCTCCATGCCAATAGTCACACAAACATCAAAGCATCAAAGATCTGTATAGATCATCCTTTCTTTAAAAAATTTCAAATGGCATTCTATTATTTTCTCATTTTCTTTTTCTTTCTTTTTTTTTTTGAGTTGGAGTTTTACTCCGTCGCCCAGACTGGAGTGCAGTGGCCGCTCCCGGCCACCGCAGCCTCGACCTGCTGGGCTCTGGCAATCCTTCCACCTCAGCCTTCCGAGTAGCTGGAATTACAGGCATGCGCTACCACGCCCGGCTGACTTTTGATTTATTGTAGAGATGAGGTCTCGCTGCCCAGGCGGGTCTCGAACCCGCGGGCTCAGGCAATCCACTCACCTCAGCCTCCCAAAGGCGCGGGATTACAGGCTGAGCCATCGAGCCCGGCATATTTTCTCATTTTCTTTTAGGAAAGCTACTTCAAATTGTTTCCAGAGCCAGAGTGAAAACCAAAACAAACAACAACAACAAAAAACAATGCCACCAAAAAACAAAACAAAACTGTCACATCAATATTAATTGCTACACTTGGTCTAAAGACATTTCACACACACCAGTTTGTCTGAGTATAAAGTTGATTTAGCACTTCTGAAAAATACACAACTTATTACCAGTGTTTCTAAGTGCTAAAAGAGAAGGATTTTGAACATAGCGCTTACCTGGTTTCCCCCAAGTCCATGACATGTATACAAAATTAATGGTTTGCCTCCTTGATTATTTTCTCCAACATCCAGACATAGAGGCTGACCGATGCTTTTGATCTAAAGAGAAAATTTCAAGTTATAAAAAAGTTTTTCAATCTATATGGTTTATATATTTTTTTCAAATAGTTTCAGGAAGTAATGTTAATAATTATAATGTAAAATCTCAAAAGCAATAAGCCAGAAACCATTTCAGCAATTTTGCCTGAACCACACAAGTGTTAGTGACATGGAGTATATCGAGTAAAAAAGGAATGGGAAAATACTCACATATCCAGATATAACAGGATTAAGGTCTGGCACATACACTTCTGGATAGATATTGTTCAGATACCATGTAAAATTTTTACATTGAAGGCGGTGTTTTATTTCAAATCTTTTTGAAAGATCACCAAATGATTTCTGGAGAAAAATTAAAAGTGAAAGGAATACTTATTTAAAACAGCACCGATAAGATTCCTAACATGCTACTACTTGTGTTTATATTTAGGTATATAAAAAAAATCTGGGCCAAAATTCAAAACTCAATTTAACAGCATTCATGATTCATTTAAGGAACAAGTATGCTTGCCTGTTCATTTCTGGCTTTAAAGAGAAAAAGTACCAGGACAGTGCTGATTAAAGGAATAAAATGTTGCTATTTTGTTCCTTACTTGTGCCACAAATCTCCCCTGGAGGACAAAGATCTCTAGTAGAATGCTGTGGACTAAGAAACAGTAGTGAAAGTATACATAATTGGTCCGAATTTTATACCAAAAGTGATCTGTAAATTGAGGTGTGAGAAAGCATAGATGGATAAATGGAACCAATATATAATGCAATTTTCTCTCTTCTCAGTCACAAAAAGCCACCACCAAAAAACAAAACAGTTGGCAACAATTTTTTTTCTTACTCTAACAGTATCCCCAACTGGACTTTTAGTAGAAAATTGCAATGTTTGAATTAAATGCATTTTCCCCCTTATTTTAAGGGACTAAGAAAACATTTAAAAAAAAAAAAAAAAGCATTATAACTGAAAAAGTGGTCTACAGGCAAAGCTTTAGAGAAAATTTATATTTAATACCTAAATGCACAAAAAAGCAAATACTCCAGCTTATCAGTTCAACTAAAGGAAATATTTTATAACTTCAGTGTCTTGAAGTTGCAAAAAAGCATGACTCTTAAGGACTTCTGACTAGCTTATACATTTTACCTGGTAGATCTGTGTGCTCTTGGCAAAAACAGGTATTTGCTGACTCACTTGCCCCTTTGTAGATAACAAGCAGAGCATAAACTTCATGTAGCTCCCACTTGCCAGCTTGACCAAGTACTACACTGTTGCAATACACAAACTGCCCATTGTTTTTGTTACCGTGGGTAAAAGGATAGCGATCTAAATCAGTAGTGCTAGGAGACTGCATCCTAACAGGGAGATAGATACTGGAGACCAAAAAAAAAAAAAAAGGTGGAAAGAGATAACCAGATCTTTCTTTGCCAGGACGGCAAAAATGTTATTCCCTTGAGTCCCAATAAATATTCCTCCCCTGTAGTAGCACTGTTTCCAACAGAGAGATGAGTACTATCCACTGAAGCAAGTTCTTAAACTGTCTAGTTAATTTAACACATCAATATTAAGACTATTGGAACTCAGTTCTAATGTATTAGGTGTTTCGATTCTGCAGATCAGAATCTATTTATAGCAGCTTAATAACAAGAGCACCAAACATTTGTCAGCATTTATCACTTCCTTATTTCACAGCTACTCTGAAAGAGAGGCAGGCCATGTGCTTCATCTCTCAAGACAAGGAAGGAGAGAGAAACATGTTGAACATACATTCCATGTTCAGCCACCTGGCAGCCACTCCATGAAGTATCATCCCCATTTTACATTCTCAAAAGGGCTTTGCCAAGGTGAGTAGTTGAACTAGGACTTAAAAAAAAGCCTGACACTCCTGGTGCGTTCTCTTGTCTCTATCTCCAGTTCAAAAAAGCCGCTTAGAACATTTATTTAGGTGTTGATCACATCTTCTAAAACCAGTAAAAACCAATTCTACTTAATCTTATTTTCTTTGAGTAAAACAGTGAACCATGACAGTTACAAAAACAAAATATCTTTTATATTAAAAAGGATATCATCAAGTAGAATGTCTGAATTTTTTAAGGCAGTTTACTTAGTTTCTCCTTAAAAATTGAGAAGATTGGAATTTATGTTATATATTTTAAGAATTAAAATTAAAAACCTAGTTTCAAAAATAATTTTTTTAATGTTTTGTACTTAAGTTGACTCAAATAACGAAAAGAACAGGCAAACTTGGTATAGATTTTTATTGTAATTTACTTATTTAACTCCAACTTACTTGTTTAACAATTTTTGCTGCATCTGTGTTTCTCCTATAAAATATTTCCTTGTATTCATCCATCCAGACTTCTGCAAGGCGAACTTGGTTGCGAGCAATCACCTGAGTGCCTTTTGGAAAGGTATGAGGGCTTTTGCTGCGAAAAACATGTCCAACAACAGAGCAAGGCATAATCTCCAACTGCCCACCACATTGCCATACCTGATAATTAATGATATTTGTTTAAATTTACAGTATTTTAGAAGAATAAAAGTGTTGCTTTTAAGTTCACCTTTAATTATTACTTTTTAAATTAAAATTAATAAAACACAATATGGAGAAGAGATTTATTACAATTTCACAAATTGTCTTTGTCCCCAGCCAGTTTAACTTAAGTTCTTAAATTTAAAGCATAATTTTACTAAATGGCATAAACACTAAAGATATCAAAAACACATTTTCAGAAAGTTAACTAAATAGTGATTTTAGATTTTTCTTAAAAGTGAATTTCAAACTTTCTTGTTTTGAAAACAGTTATGCAAGTTCTTTAATATGCACAAAAAACCAAAGGATCTTGTGCATTTGACTTCCATCTTAAACAACTTACATGATCATTTCCCTTAAACCAGGGTTTCTCTTGTAAGACATGAACTAGAACTCTGGGTGTGGGTGGACCCAGACTCTATCTATCTTTTGCATATCCAATTTTGTAATCAAGAAAACAATCCAAATAGCCATTATTACCAAAGTACGAGTATCTAATTAAATTTGTAAGGTCATTTGTGAAGATCATTATAAAAAATTCATTATAAAAAGATCATTATAAAAAAATTTAGAAAGTGTCAAAAAACATATTAGCATTAATTCTAAATATAAAGGCAGGTCATGAAATCAATACCTTTTCACTTAAATATATTAATAATTGGTTCTCCCATAAATAATCACCAAGCAAAAAATCCAAAAAGAAGTCATGTTTAATAGTATGTGCTAGTATTAGGGCAAGTGATCACATCCTCTTTTCCTTTTTTTTTTCCTTTTTTAAACAAATGAGAAAACTCAGTGATATGCTCATTTCAACAAACTGTGCTTAAGACTCATCATGTGCTAGGGGTTGGAAATACTGAAATGAATAAAACAAGACCCCCGCCTGTAAGCAGTTCAAACTTGGCTAAGATCATCACTGCCAGCATGTGATGGAGCCAGAGCCAAAACTTAAATCTTCTAACTCCTAGTTCAGTTCTTTTTTCACTACATTCCAGCCTAAGAGATGAAAAATGAATGAAAGTTATTGCAGAAAATGAAACTCATAAAATCAAATAAATAAGGCACATGTGGAGCCTATCCAGAGCCTTTGTTTTGCTTTTCATAGTAACAGTTATCTAAAGGAAAAAAAAAAACCAGCTCATTTAATACAAACAGTTAAGTTCAATGTCCTTTAAAATTATACACAAATGTTTTTCCATTCTGACTCCCTTGATAATCAACTAATTTCCTGAAGTACTAGATTTAATTATATTTATCTTGGCAGGAATTCAGTAGCTATAAGTGCATTAATTGGTGTTATTGCCTGGACACAGGAGTTTAACTGATTCTTCTTGCTACATTGACAACAATGAAAAAATATATTAAGTTACACTTTAAAAGGAAATATTCTAAAATTTCCAGCAATTAAATATTAGAAAACACAAAAAAGTAGAACGCACACATCTGTATTAATTTGTACTAGCTAATTAGAACACAGTATGTTTCATTGTTTAATGTGTGTGCTGTATTTAATCTCCACAAACTTACTCTGAAAGACATTTCTATGTTTTCACCTCCCCAGATTTCCATTTCTTCATCATAACTTCCAATATACTCGAAATATTCTTTTGATATGGAAAAAAGGCCTCCTGCAAAAGTGGGTGTTCTGAAAAATAGTCCATTATCAATCTTTGTTAAGTCCATTATTAATCTTTTGTTAATAAAAACAAAACAAGACAAAACAGCATATTTTAAGAACAGCAGAATCAAATTCACAAATTAAAGTCATATCACAATTTCTAAGCTTTTAAATAGATTAATAAAAACCAAAAATGCTGTCTTCAAAGTCAAGTATTTTTTGGGGGAAAAATTACTTTGTGTCCTCTCCTAGCAGAGGAAAATTGAATGTCCTCTCCTAACCATGCTTTAAGACTCTTACATAATGAGTTATGAGAAAGACAAAACAAGAGTTCACTTAATTCTACTTCTCACTCAGCAACATCATGTGTAAGTATGTAAATAAATGATTTTTATATTCTCTCTCTCTATAGAACCTGTGTGTTTTTTGGTTTTGTTAGCATGATTACCTCGGAGGCAACTGCTGTAGAGTGCATACATATTCAGTGTATGGTTTGTGGTGCAAATATAAGACTTTGAGAGCAATCAGCTTACTTAATCGGGTAGGTTTCATCTTTCCTTCTTTGCTTCTCATGATCAGGAAGTGATTCCCAGCCAAATGAAAGACCCCAGTCAAAATTTCCACGGTTGTGGTTACTTCCATAAGGAGAAGGTTTGTTGAATTCAAACGTGTTCAGATCTATCGATGCAATATCTGGACTCACAACAGCAGTGTAGTTCTCAGCTATTCTGGCCAACAAAGGTTCTAACCAGCCATAGAAACACTCACCTGGAGGAAACAGAATTTTAATTAATTCAATAAAAACATGGAAGGTTTTTTCTTTAGTTATTTGAGTGAAGGTTTACAGAGATAAGAATAACAAAGTAATTTGTGTTTTGATCATTTTTAGAGAGGTTTCCTTTTTCTCAGCTTTATTGGAGTATAGTAGACAAATAAAAATACTATATATTTACAGTGTACAGCCTAGTTTTTATATATGTATGCATTGTAAAAATGATGATTACACCAAGCTAATTAACATATCTATCGTGTTTGTGTGTGTGTGTGTGTGTGTGCACGTGCACATGCTGTGCTGTGTGTGGTGAGAACATTTAAGGTCTACTCTTAGTAGTTTTTAAGTAGACAATATATTACTATCAATTACCATGTAGTACAATAGCTTTCTAGAAGGGGAAATTTCTTAGATTTTTTGTGATGAGCTAAGGGTAGGGTAAAAAAGGTAAAACAAGATTTAGTATAATTAAGAAAATTTTCCTACACTTGATCATCTTTTTTTTCTTAGAAAAGAAGTAAATGAATACTGGCATATTTAAAATTTAGATGGTATGTTTCCCTTTTAAAAGGACTATAAATCAAAGATAGTTTTTTGCTGATCCATATTATCTGGCCTTAAAAGTGTTCTGGTTTATTTAAACATGTCTCCCCCTAAGTAAACTACAGTAATTGAAATCTTCATTTCTCTGACTGGATCTTAGGAGAAAATAAGTCAAGTAGTCAGAGTAAATTCTGATATTAGCAGTGACAGAAGGACTATTCAAACTGCCCCAGACCTAATGGAAAGTGAAGACCAAGGAGTCTCATGACAGGTCTGGGCCCTGGTCACAGGCCAGGTTGTCTTACATAACACACACTATGCACATGCAGTTTTATTTTGGACTCCCCACAAAGCGGAGCTTGGCAGTCATTGTCCAGGAGGACCTTCAGACACATTCATCTGGTGGGAAAGATTGCCCAGTTTGACCATACTGCAATTTTGGACAAGAAGAGGGAATACTAGAGAATGGTGTTTTCCTTTGTAAAATACCTCTCTAATATTATCTTTAGACATTCTCTTTATTTTTAAATGCCTGATATTAAGAAAGTCCTAGATGTCACAGCTTTAAATGAATCAAGCAAACCCAAAGCCCTTCTGTAATAATCAGAGTATGTTCAAAATCAGTTGTTGAGATAAACATGCCCTAAGTGCTGGCCAATTCAAAGCTAGAAACTCATGCAAAGAATAAAACCCACTAAACTTACAGCTTAAGGAATGACATGACATTTTAGTAATACCTAGCACGCACATTACACATTGACTCTAAAAATACTTTCTAAATACTTTAAAATATTAACACTGAAAAGAATTAAAATACAAAACCCAACATAAATGAAAAAATAATAAAAATTGATAATGTTCATGGAAGAGATATCAGAAGAATTTAAGAGATGGCAGCCCTAACTTGGCATAAAAAGGAGTCTGTCAATCTTCAAGAAAAAAAAAAGAACTGAAATATAAATATTAAAAGTAGCAATACAAGGACAGAGTTTAACAATAGGGTGAACTCTCACTCATTTTAAAGTATAGGAATCAAGAATAACAAGGAAAAAAATTTTCTTTTGAGAGAGAATGAACATTTGGGGGGAAAAAAAAATCCCAGGCAAGGATGACCTGCTGAAGAAGCTGGTTACTGGAGAACATCAAAATTAAGGAGACTTAAAAAGGTAGAACTCTATATAAATGAAAAGATGTTCCTATGCAGACCTGTTTTCTGCTTGGGCTGTCACTGCTATTAATATAATCACTATTTGAAAATGTTGTTAAAGAAAATGCAATTAGGCATTTAAAGAAAAGCCTTCCTTACCTTTTACACTAGAGGGAGGGGGAGGAAAAAATGTTACAACTATGTCTATACATATATACTTACAGTGAGCATCTAAAAACGTGAGCGTTTCAGCTGTTGCGACTGTTGCTCCTAGCAACCGAGCAGTGATCAGACCTTTCCTTTCTCTTTGTCTGACTATTTTTACTATAGAAAATTGTTTTATATATTCCTCTAGTTTATCATGTAAGTACTCTGCAAGGAAAAAATAACCGGGATTAACTCTAAATTTATTTTCATATATAACATATGAAAGCTAATGAAGCCACAGAGCAATGATCCCTCCAAATTCATAATCTTAACAGTTGCACATATTCTTCAATAAAATGAAAATTTTTATCTTTATTTTAATTCTTTACTGGGGGAAAAGAGGCTATATATGCAAATTATAAATACTGTAAAACATAGCATTATAACGCATACTTATCCTAAACACTTCCTAGCAGTAGGTAAACTATGTCTGGGGAAAAGTGAGAGACTTCAAATGAAGTGAACCCCAGTAGTTAAGAAGACTCATTTATAGGCCTAAGAAGATTGACCATTGGAGTGAAATAAACAGAATTTGGCCAAAAATATATACAGCCCTTTTTAAAATTGGCATTGAAGTCTGGAAATATAAAGAAAAATGCCACGTATCCAAAAGATTCTCTGATACTTAGGCAGTGAAAAAAATAATTTAAGACCAAAATTTTGAGGAAAAAGGCAAGTAGGAAAGTATAGGGCTATAGCAGTTTGGGAATATTTTTACAAATAGTCAGCAGAAAATTTCTGCAAGATTTGGAGTCTCCTGACAAAATTTTTTTCCAGTAAAAATATGAAAGCAAAAATGAACATGTAAATCAGGAATAAAGTTACATGCAAGCAAATTTTAGTAATGGGTATATAATTTAAGATATTCAATATTCCAGTTTGGATGAGATACATAATAAGCAAAAGTTGAGATAGTTAGTTGGTAAAAGAGAAATTTATTGGCCAAGTCAATCAAGTTGTTCATATCTTTAAATAACTTCTTAAGCTTGCTTTTCCACAAACTCTTGATTTCTTATTGAGTATATATTGCAGTTCTTCAAGTGGTTTTCTTGGACCCACAGCATAGCCTCAAAAAGATTTGGGAATATTGACAAAGTCCATAAATATTCTGGGTTAAATGTTTGCTTCTGCCAGATTTTAGAAGCAAATGCAGATGATTTGGATTTCATCTGTTTGATACATGTTTTTTCAACTCTCCAGTGGTGCAGATCAGAGCTGCTTATTTAAAGCTTAAACATTCATAAAGGAGGCAAGAGTTCAGAAACAACCCTTGTGGGAAAAATAAATTTGTCTAAACACCATTGTCTTGGAGTAATAAATTAATGTTTTGAAAATATCTTCTAAGTACTTCAGAAATAATTCTCCAAAAGACAAACAGGATTGTAATTTGTCTTAAAAACATACTTACAGACTGGCATGGTAGCTCACTCCTATAATCCCAGCACTCTGGAAGGCTGAGGCAGGAGGATTGCTTGGGGTCAGGAGTTTGTGACCAGTCTGGGCAATACACACACACACACACACACACACACACACACACACACACACACACACACACACTCACACACTCACACTCGCGCACTTATATATATGTGCAATACTTTACATATAAATATTTTCTGCTTTAAAATACTTGTAAACACACACACACTTATATATATGTGTTATATAAAAAATTTTCTGCTTGTAAATTTCAAAGCTCTTAAAGGGAATTGATTTTTTTTAAATGGAGTTACTACACATTCCCTCAATAAACCCTCTCACTGTTTGAATTTGTTTAAAAAAAATTGGTATTTATGCACAATTTCTGAACTTCCTGTAAGTTCTTATCTGCCCCCAAATTTAGTCCCCAACCACGGCCACATTTGGGAGATTGAGAACACAAAGCTGATGTCCTGAGTTCAGTTTATAGCACCATTATTTTTAGCTGTGTGCCCTTAAGCAATATTTTGCCTTTTCTGTACCTCGGATTTTTAATCTATAAAATAGGGATAATAGGATTTGCCACTATAGGAGACTGTTGGGAGGAAAAAATAAAATGTCATTGTACAAATAGAGCATTTAAAACAGGGTCTATGGCTTAAGTTCAAAAAGGTTTTGCTATCACTAGAATTAACTATCTCATTGTCACCTGGTCATTAACATATTCATTCTCCTTTCTCTAAGCAAGTTGGTATCAGGGACTACGTTCTACTTCTCAGGCTCCTTTATAGCAACAGGGAACACAGTTTCCACAGTGGGTACTCATGGATAGTTCTTTGACTGATTCAAGAAGACAAATTACACAAGTATATAAAGATAACTTGCACTTACAAAACAGTTCCAAATCTATTGTCGATTGCTATAAAGAATAATCAAAATATTCAAATCCCTTAGCCAAGTAGTTCTACTTCTCCTCTCAAAAGGTGTCATTCAAAAGAAGAAAATTGACATAAGTACAAGGATATTCATTGCAGCATAACACACAGTCACACTATGGGTGAAAAAAAGGATCAATGTCTAAGTAAAATGCATCTATTCCATTATTGTCACTAAAATGGTTTTGAAGGAAAAAAGAAACAGACTAACAAACACTATGTGAAAATGTCAGATTTTAAAATAGGACTTCTGTCATAATTAGAAAATGTTACATTTACTTAGACAGTGATTAGAAAAAAATTAAACTGGTTGAAATAGGTTGATTATGAATGGATATCACTTTTCATTCTGACTTCCTTTAATTCTATACTTTTGTTTGTGCAATAAAGATGGTACCTTAAACTGAGGATTTACTAGAAGCAAACTGACCATGCGCCTATTCTTCCACTACTTCAAAAAATAAATAAATAAATGAATAAAACAAAATAAAAAGCATCTGAGAGTAAATTTTCGAGAAACTAAAGAAGAGGGAAAGATTTGTAAAATAAAGTTTTATTTTTTTTTAAAGGTAAAGCATAGGAGAGCTGAGTAGAACTTAGTCAGATATTACTCATAACTCCATAGACTGTGGTCAAACTAGACAGAAAGAATCAGAAAAAAATTCACAACAGGTCAAGCAGTAAATAAATCAGTTGATTACAAATGAGTTGTGAAGTAATCTGAGTAAGGGGATTGGAAATTCAAATCAGAGATCTGCAGTATACAGTTTGACTCCAGGGGACTTGAATTACAAATCTTTCCCATTTTGAGAATAGGTTTCACTTCCAGATCAAAATCTCTGGTGATTAGCAACCTTATTCCATCTAGATGCTAATTTAACATGCAAGAACATAACCTCAGTTCACTTAGGATGTTTAATTTTAAAAACATGGAATTGTTTAGAATTATGTGAAGACATGATAAAATAAACCAGGTTAATAATATCATGTTTTAGTCACTTATTTCCATTTCTGAAATGTGGATACATCTTATTGTTGTTAGAATGCCACCTAATAGGCAGTGTTTTTTGTTGTTGTTTTCTTTTCCCTTTTCTTATATATACAAAATTGTGGTGTACCTTACAATGGACAGTGTTTTAGATCTGATGAGAGAGTATTTATTTTCCTATTTTACAGATGAGGAAACACCTCATTAGTGCTAGAGCTAAGATTTGGCTTCAGGATTCATTCAGAAAATAATTCATCCTGGATTTATCAGGAAAAAAATTCAAAATCACTGAATTAATCTGTATCTTTTTGTTATTTAAAATGCTTGTGATATTTGAAAACATAACAAATTAGAGTATTTGTTAGATTAGCCTTGTAATTCCAATTTAAAATTTAGCTTTTGATTTCTAATTTTAAATGGAAATATATTAAGGAATTGGGCTAACTTTGTAATTAATATTGGAATATTTTAAAAAGTCAAAATAAAACAGAAAGTGGTGACTCTAGTGATTTTTAACTACTTATTTATATTATTCATTAACTGATATATTATTTATATTAACTCACTCTTCAAAACTACTGCAAGAGTTACATACTATTTCTGTATTTCCTCAATTCTAAGCTACACAATTAGATACTATAATCAATGGCATGTTTTAAGTTTAATTGGCTGTGGGTTTTATTCTTTCTAGTGGTTTATAAACTAATGACATTTCTTACAATTCATTTGATGAAATATGATAATACCATCATTTTATTGATACAGGATCCGAGGCAGAGAGGTTAAGGGCTTGCCCAAGTTACCTAGCTGGTTAGGAAAAGAGCAAGAATTAAAATCAAGGCTGTGCTCTTAACCACTATACCCTACTACAGAAGTCTCATTCTGAGAACTTTATAAATGATGATGTTTAATACATTTCTGCATTCCAAAATATTTGAATATGTACAATCCTAGATTCGAATTTCATTCATAATACATACCATCCAAATGAATCTATTCAAGCTCTGAGATGGCACAATGAGAGCACAGTGGAACCAAATAGATTTTTAGTCACCTACCGCAAGGATTTATTTGGGTAACAATCTAATTTGCATGTGCTTTCTTACCATCTACACTAGCATCATCCACCAAAATGATTTCCTTCAGGAGTATTGCAGGTGAAGAATAGAGCACACTGTGAACAGTTCTAAGTAGCGTGGACCATGCTTCATTATGAAAAACTATTATGACACTGGTAGTAGGTAGGGGAGGACAGCGCTTAAATTTTTGTTCAATACATCTAGAAGAAGTTGAAGAAGTAGAAAAACAATGATAAATTTTATTATTTTATTTCACAATTGTACCATTGCTAAAATTTTCATGATTTAATCTTTATCACTGAAAAAGAGTAGTTTCTTTCTATGTCAGATAATCTTAATGCTATATATGTAAATAGATCAAAACAACTTTTTAATGAGCAGATCACTTACCCAGAGCTCATGTTCACTGATAGGGATTACAATAGATTAAGGATTAAAACATGCTATTGTAAGTTTTCTCAACATATAACTTTAAATACAAATAACATCTTAAATAACGAAAATAACCTATACATGAGACAACATGTAAAAACAAGTCCTTGTAATTGTTCAAGGTTTTCTTTTTCTCTTGCAGAAACTTTCTTTTTATTTGTAACTTTAAAAATTATACAACTTTATTAAATAAATGTTCATTTTTGTAGATACTGTTTTAAATTAGATACTTTTCTAAGTATGCAATATGTCTCCTAAGTGTTTCCCAGGTTTAATCAATTTTCTTAATCTGTATATAAAAGGGAACAAATAGATTTACCATAAAATCTGAGTTCATAGTAAGTACTACCATTTGCTACATGCTGTATTAAAGATTTTGCTCCAAGAATCTGATCTACTGTTTAATTAAATAAGACCTAGTCACTATATTTTTTTCTTTAAAAAAATGAAGAAATTTATAGAAAGACCTAAATCCATGTTAAAAGTCCTGTGCTTCTGTCACCATCTGAAACTCTGCCATGGCACAGAGGGAGAGAGTCTAAGTACACTTGGCTTATTAGTGGTACTATACACTAGCTAAAATCATTAGTTATACATTGATCTTGAATTCATTTGTATTTCCTCAATGAAAAATAGTTTTCATATTAAGCTGCTCGGGTATGGGTGAATCTATATAGTCTCCAGCCTTTGAGATTGGGGAAGAGATGACCACAGTTCCTGGCCTGCTGAGGTGAGGTGAAGATCAAATGAAAATATATAGGAGAGGGATTGAAAACACTGGGAAATAAAATCAACTATGTGTAGTTTATGGAAAAGATAAACAAATAAAGCAACTGTATCTTTAAGGGTACTTACAAACCATAAATGGCTGTACAGTTGTGGATAGACTAAGAAATCCTCCCAGTCTAAAAACACTGTAACTATAGCTTATGAACAACCGAACAGTACTGTTCAAACCCAACAATAAGGAAGTAAATCATTCACTCCTGTAATAGGAGCCTGACACACTTCAGTTGCTCTCTGCCAGGGCCAGTGGGGAAACTGTAGCCTCCAGGGTGATACTAAAGGCCTGGGAAATCCACGCTAAAAAAGATTCTCAACAAATTCTCTCATTACTTTTATAACCCTACGTCAACAGGAATGTCTTTGAGAAACTTTTCTAAGAACAAGTCTTTATGGTGGAATATTTGTAGTGATAAAAAAGAATATAAATTGGGGGTAAAATATCAAGAAAAGGTGTCAACAACAGAGTAATAAAAGGAGAGGTTAGTTCTGAGTGAAAGTGATTTTGCTCTCTGGTATCTTCATGATTTAAAGTATAATACTGATGCGTGGTCAGAAGTAAACAGTCACATTCTTCTTCGTTGGTAGATGAAAGCAAATTATTTATCCTAAATTGAATTTTGGATAAACTATCAATTAAAAATAAAGCTCAAATGCAAACTATTCATATATATACTTGAACCCTAAATACATAGAAGTTACTAAATATAAGCTTGTATTTCTAACACATAAAAAATAAAAATTTTATTTTTAATATTTATAAAATATTAATAAACCATATACAAACTAAGCCAGTACAAACTAAAAATAAAAATTATTCAAACCTCTATGATATAGTACATTATTTTTAAGATAAAAAAAGAGGAACTTCATGATTTGTTGTCTTATAAGCATTTCGGGGAGAAAGTGAAATTCTGGAATTAAATTTTTTCCCTACTTCTATTTGCCATGTGGTTAATTAATTCAATATCAAT
Organism: Cephalopachus bancanus; assembly: GCA_027257055.1. Lineage (NCBI taxonomy): Eukaryota > Metazoa > Chordata > Mammalia > Primates > Tarsiidae > Cephalopachus > Cephalopachus bancanus. The sequence continues at coordinate 14,690,687 of JAPVLO010000035.1, forward strand.
CAAGAATTATAAAAATGTTTTGAAGATTTAAATTAGAAAACTGCACAAAAATTCACACTAATAAAATGTTACTACTTTAATCTTGCAAGACTCTCCCTCAGCTTGAGCAAGGATTTATTTACTTAGCTGTCAACTACTAACGTCAAGTAAAAGTGACATGTTATAATGTTAATGCAAATGATGAAATCTCACAATATGATTTCTAAACTTCATTCATTTTGAAACAACATGTTAAATGTATGCTTTGAAAATGGTTTCACATGTCATTTAAAATCATACAATTAAAATAACCTGCCAAAGTGATTGTATATTAACAATCAAGTCATTTGAGAAAGGTGGCATATAGAAACATGCTTAAATTATCAGTCACATGACCATCTAGTTAGGGAGAAACTAGATCTATATTTCTAATGAGCATGGGAAGGATGAGCAATTCTTCAGAAAACATATTCCTTTGTTGATAATAATTGTAATCAGAATAAAAAACAATTAAATCTTTACTACTTCTACAAAACTCTATCCAAAGTGAGAAATAATTAAATTTTCAACTCTAGCCCAAGAATCTTCTAAATATGCTTATTTGCTTTACAGTTATTAACAAATAACATTATTGAACATTATTGCAGTTTCTTAATGCTATATTGGACAAATGCTCATTTTGAGCTGACATTGGTTGTCACATCAAAGAATAAAAATCATGCTTATTGATTTTTGATGTAGAATGCTTTTCAGTCAAGACCCCTCCCCAAATCAGTAAAGTACAATACTATATTCTAATCTATTAATATAAAAAAGTAACTATACTTTTTCTGTTCAATGACAGAATACTTTACATACTGTTTCTTCATACATTCATTTAAAATGATGAGTAGCTTAAACAGGGATCACACAGATTAGAATAGAGCAACAGAAATTAAAGAAATCTAATCTACACAATTTCAACACTAAGGAACACATAGTTGGAACAGGTATTTGTAATCATAAATCTAGAAAAACCTGAGTGAACCAGTAGAATAAAATCTTTAAAAGTTCTTTTCTTCAAGTTCACTTCCAAATGTAATTGGATAATAAACAGAAAGCAAAATATGTAGCCTTTATTTGATTACAGTTTGTCTATTTTGTACTCAAAAATCTACTGAGGACTTGAAGGCACTGGAATTCATTTTAGCCATATCTGTTCAAATATAGCATTTATACTTTACCTCACAGATTAAAAAAGAAAATAAAAAGGTTAATAAGGACAAAGAGACAACATAGCAGGCCCTGTATACTTAACATAAACATGTAAACAAAGTGACTCAATAAAAAAGGAATATTGGTCTCTCAGTAGTTGCAAAGAATTTATAGATATGAGAACGAAATCAACAAAATTTTAGAGAAAGAATCATAGTTAGAATAGTAATTGTAACAATATTCTCCCTTAAGAGAATACTTATAAAACATAGGGCATTCTGAAATATAATCATGAACTCAAAGTAGCCACAAAGTCTGTGACTTAGCTTATAAATCCATAAAATATTGCTAATAGCTCCAAAACCTTGGTACATTTTTAAACATTCTATAGCAATGTACAGAGAAATGAAAACAATTCCTCCACCTCCTACATTTCCCATAAAAACCATTCAATATTTCCTCTTAAACTGATGAGAAAACTACAGCATTTAAGAATAAAGGATTTCCTTGTGGATGGAGGACAGATGTAGAGTTCAGTTTTTAAATTTCCAAGCTAATAATTTTTCCTTCTGCATTGCCTCATCAAGCACAGTTAGAGACGTAGCTAGCCTTTACAAGCAAAACATAAATAAAACAAATTTAATAAACAATATTTACTGATTTTTCTGCCTTAGTGTGGCTTAAAAAAAGCAATTCCTCAGCTAATGCCTCTCTCCCCTGAAAATCCTGGTGATAAATGGTAAACAATGAATATTCTTCAACATACTCAGGAGGTCGAGTGTCTGGTCCAAGATCTCGGTGTAAAGAAATCCTGTCACTTGCAAAAGCATTAAAACAGTGTTTTGCTTCCCCACGTTCCTTCTCCTTTTGCTCTTCAACACTTAAATTGGTTGTCTTGAAGGCTTTACCAGAAGCACCAGGTGCATTAGAATCCTGAGGTGGGCGGTCAAGAACAGGTTTCAGTTCTGCTGCTGTATAATATCCTTGCAAACAGGGTCTCTCTCCAGCATCAATGTTTTGCCTGACAGGTGCTCCTATTTGCATTTTTGGCATCACATCTTTAATATTGTTTACAGCTTCTAGCATTAAATCAAACATCTTGTTTTTGTTTTTCATATTTCTTTCCATCCTTGATTCCTCTTTGGAATATTGAACACTTACTTCTCTTTGCATTAAAATCAAAACTATTATAAAGAAAAAAATTACTGCACCAAGTTTCCAGAACTTTTTATAGTAATGTCTTTTAACATGTAATTTCACAAGTCGCTTTAGGTGAGCCATTCTGACATTAAAAACTTGTCACTTGACAAATAAACGTAATGATTTCCTCTGTTACTTATATTTTTTATCATAAATTTGCTGGCATGAAAGTTTCTTTAAATGGCAATACCTATAAACAGAAATGATAGATGGTATTAGCAGCTACAAAATCCTACAGGCATGATTCAATTCATTCATTCAACCAGTAACTGAACATAGCTACAAACAATGAATTCTTATGGTTAAGAATATGAAGATATGTTGCCCTCAAGAAAATTATACTTTTGGAAAACAACAATTACCACAGTTAACTTATAATCCATTGGGACAAAAAAGTATAAATTTTTCTCCAGTAAAAAATACATTCTTTGTTAACTCTGACTAATATCAACTATATGATATATATATAAAATTATTTTTATGAACATATTTTGAGTTTTAAAAGAGACTATCTTAACATGATAACCAAGAAACTAAAGGTTTTCATTAAATGGATTATAAAAAGAGAGGATCCATAAGAAAACAAGTATATATTGACAGGTGCTAGTGGGATCCATCTAAAACATTGACCTTCTTTATTTGTTGTTAGTTTGAGGTTTTTTGTTTTTTTTTCTTTTGGTTTTGCTTAGTTTTTGAGTCAGGAGTCTCCTCTGACACCTGCTGGAGTGCAGTGGTCTGATCATAGCTCACTGCAGTCATGATCTCCTGGGCTCAGGCGATCCTTCCACCTCAGCAGCCAAGTAGCTGGGACAACAGGCTAATTTTTTAATTTTTGTGTGTGTGTGTATAGACAAGATCTTACTAGGCTGCCCAGGCTGGTCTTGAACTTCTCAAGTAATTCTCTGGCTTTGGCCTCCCAAAGTCCTGGAATTATAGGCGTGAGCCACTGCACCCAGCAATGCCCTTCATTTCATACAGTTTGTCCTCAAACTATGAACCATGACTCCAGCTAAACTAATTATGATTATAAAGCAGCTTCATCAATAAATAAACTAGCATTTTTCTGCGATTTTCTCACCTGGTAGTACTTGTGAATCCTGAAGAAACCCAAAAAGACAAGAAAATCAAGAGCATTTAATTTATTGCTATAGAACAGCTATTTTCAATAGCTCACAGATATACAAAATCTAATAGTAAAAAGAAAATGCTTTAGCTTTACTCGAAGCATCTCTAGAGAATCCACAGAGATCACTGAGTTAAAAAAGAATCTGGTTTTATGAAATATTGCCTACAGTTGATCCTAAGAACACAACACCAAGTTTACTAAACCCTAAGATGAGCCCACAGAAACAAAAGAAAGGAAAAGAAAAATAGGACGTTTCAGCACACAATTACATACCATGCACCATTATAGCCAGTCAAGTAGTTTGCAGGGGCAAAGGGGAGAGAAAATGTCTGTTCTTCCTAAAGTCTAAACATATTTTAAAGAATATGTCATTTACAGCAGTGAAAATTAACTTTGACACTTTATTCAGCTTCTCTTCCAAAGTTCTTGCAAATTTAAAATAAGAAAACCAAGTTCCAAGATGGAGTCTCTGGCTTTTGGCAAGAAATTTTAAGCTGAATACACAACATAGGCAGAACTCAGTTCTATATACTATTTCTAACTGGAGTACTCTAGATTCTTTTCAGTACAGAATGAACACTTTGGCTCCAAAAGACACCTTCATTATGATGTATATTCCCCATAAATGTGAGATTCCAATATTTCTGAGCTTCAGTAGCTCTAAGAAATTCATGTAAAGAATAAAATGACCCCTCGAGTTTTTTCCTTTGATTGAAGACTTTATATAAGGAGTTGCAGAACCACACGATTATAGTTGTATGATTTATTATGCATCAAATGTGGCACTAGGCTATGGCTACAAAACTAAAGGTAGCCCTTACCTTCAAGAAACAGAGTTGAAATATGCCAAGTCAGTAGGCAACCAGAAAGCAGTGTGATCCACACTATTACGGGAGACTATGAAAGCAATGTAGAGGATAAAGAAAGTGTTAGGAAACTTTTCCCAGAGATGATATTGGTAAGTAGAATCTTAAAAGACAGACACACTTTAAGCAGGTAGACAAGAGAGAAGAAATGGCATATGTAAAGACATAAAAGCAAGAAAAGACATGGTCAGTCTTTAAGTACAGCAGTACTCAAGTGGAAGGCACAGGGAGAGAATGACAATTGATAAGGCTATGGTGTTGGTTAAAGATCCGTTCACAAGAAGCCTTGTACATCTGACAGTGAATTTGGAATTTACCAGTGTTTTAGTAAATTGATGAAATAGAATTAAATGAATGTTTTAAAGGAAGAATCACTATCAAATCTGTTTTTTAGAAAAATCACAGCTTTTTCAGCCCAGTCAGAATGATGGATACTAAAAAGATAAGAGGAGCTGGAAGGATGGAGAGGAATGAATCAAGAAAGTCCAGGAAATAGAATCAAACAATAGGAGGACTTGGTAAGAGAAAGGAAAGAATGAGAGGCGGATGAGTAGAGTGATCAACAAAGGCAGGAAATACAGGAAAAAGGAAAGATTCAAGAATTAGGGAGATAATTTGCTCAATTTTAGACATTAAAAACGTTGTGATTCTGATGGAACTTCCAAAGTGAGTTTGCATGAGCAAAAAAGATATATGGTACTGGAAATCAGGAAAATTCTCAAGGCTAGAGATGAAAACTTGAGAATCAGAGTCTTGGGTATAGACGGATTCACCTACAGAGGATGCATAGAGGACAGAGAAATATCTACATTTAAGCATAGAAGAAAAAAGAAGAGACTGGAAAGAAAGACGAGTCTTTTTTATCGTATAGAGGAAGGAGAATATGAAAACAAGACAAATAGGATTACAGATAAATTATCCATGTCAGGTGGAGGTAATTTTAGATTCTGCATCTCACCCTTGAGAGATGCTAATTGACAGTTGGTTGATGTTTAAAAGTAAACTTCATTCGACCTGGTCTAATAGGCTTTAGTGCAAAAAGTGAACTTTGGCAGAGAGGCCAACAGACTAGTTGCAGTCAATGCCCCAGATCCTAAGGCTTAGGAACTCAGGGCCCTTTCAGACTAACAGTGCAGCAATCTGGTCTAAAGGGTTTCAGGAGGATAAGAATGGGCAAAATGTTGGGTCTCACAGGACAGTGGTTCCCAACCTATGAAGTACAACCTTATCCCCTCTAACTGCAGCTTGACAAAAGAAAACTATTAATCAACTTATGTTTATCCTCCTTTCTGTCTCTGAGAAAACTACCAAAAATTCTCTTCCTCGGTGTTATCTAGTGATAGTAGATTCTTCAATTGCTAGAGGTAGGGTAGACTAGGTATTTGAGAAGGATTCAGCTGGTCTTCTTGAGCTGGTTTTTCCTTGTGATGTTTTAAAAAGAACATGGAACAAGAAAGAGTCAATAGAGGGCTCAGAGTAGGAAGAGATGACAAAACTAGATCTTCTACAGTAGTGACAGTTTTGCCAAACATTTTTTGTTTGTTTTGTTTAGGAGTCTCACTCTGTTGCCCAGGCTGGAGTACAGGGCATGCTCATGGCCACCACAGCCTTGACCTGCTTGGCTCAGGCAATCCTTCCACCTCAGCCTTCCAAGTTGCTGGAACTACAGGCATACACCACCACCCCTGGCTAATTTTTTGATTTATTATAGAGATGAGGTCTCACCAAGTCACCCAGGCTGGTCTCAAATCCCTGGACTCAGGCAATCCTCTAGCCTTGGCCCCCTGAAGTACTGGGATTACAGGCTTGAGCCACTGCTCCTGGCCTTGCCAAAATTTATGCCAGAAATCATATTTGTGGGTAAGGTGGAGAACATGAAAGAAGAATAGAATTAATGAGCAGCTGGAAGAGAGTTCTTGTAGGGATAAACCATAAACTAGAGAAATTCTTCATCAAGAGGACAATATGCCTTTTATTGTATGTATAAGTGTATCTATCTAAGGAGTCACTCAATTAATGGGTTTTAGTTTAATGACTTTTAATGAGGGAGTCAAGAAAAGCTAAAGAAAGACATGGTTAGTGTCCCTCTTACTTGTGGTTGTTTTTCTGGCACTTACCATAATGTTGGTAATATAGTGGGCAAACAATAGATATTTGTTGACTGGAAAAAGGAAGAAAGAGGATCAAGATTTCGTTAGAAACAATGACAAAAGCTTTTGTTGAATGTTGATTAGGTCCCTGGTACTTTCACATTTAACACATAAGTTCTCACTCTCCCAGCACTTGTGAAGTTTAGTTTTATTCCAATTTTACTGACACACAGAGTCAAATACACCAATCCCTTTCAGTTTAAGAACAGCATTTTCTTAAATGTGCTCAAACTCAGGTTCAATGTAAAATCCTGAGCTTTTAACTGAAGCTATCTGAAATAAAGTTTTTCAGAGTCAAGAACTGATATCCTAAACGTAAGGACAATATGGGAAAATAAACTGAGGGAAAAAAACATAAAAACTACAAATAGCTTCATATCATTTGGGGCAATGCTTTATAGACAAATTAGTTTTAAAAATGTTTTCAAAGTATGTTTTCAGAAGTAAAGACTGAGGATAAGATTGTAGATTTTGACAATGGACAATTAAGAGGTTGAGAACCTTTTAGAGTCACAGTCTAGAAGAAGGAAGATGATACTTTGTTCTTTTTAAACTATTTCTGAAGAACCTAGTCTTCATCTATCAATTCCTGATTACTTAAAGATTCCAATATAGATCCTCCTGGAGATTTTCATTTTGACCTTTTTCTTTTGGTTTTCTTTTAAAAATGTTATATGTTTTCAAAAATTTTCCTTAAGTTCCGCCTATGATTTAATTGGTCTAAAGGCAGAGTCTACACTCTGCTTTTGTTGTAGTTTTAAGCTCTTCAGATAATTCTAAAAGCAGCAAGGGGTAAGAATCACTACTAGTCTAGATCACAAGTTTGGGTAAATCAAAACTAGCGTCTAACAAAGAAAGGACTATATCTGTCCCAAGGCAAACATATTATTAATTTATAAAACTCCAAAGACATTAAAAGTAGATCATTGATATAAATTGAGTGACAGTTTTTTAGACATGGAAAGCTAAGATAAAATTTAAAGCAAGAATGACCTAAAGTTTTCTGAAAGCTTTGAGGTTTTATTGTAAATATCGACTCTATAGTATCATTTTATAAATATTTTATTCCAATCATAAAAATGTGGAAACTGAGACTTAAATCATAAAATCTGTAATCCAAAAGACACACAATAAATGAATGAATACAATAAAAGCAAAATTCTTAATTCTTTTTTGATGCCATATTCTTTGTCAATACTATCTGCCACGTTTGAAGACATGTTAAAACAACTAACAAAACAAATCTCACCTACAGTCAACTTCCAGTTGTACTCAGAAGTTGGAAAATTGATAAGGAAAAAAAACAGCACAATAACAAACTCAGGATATAACATGTCACATTTGCATATTAAAAATAATTAGCAGATGAAGAGTTGCTTCACAGAGGAGGAGAAGTGAAAACCATAGTTTTTAGAAACTAGAAAAAAAATCAGAGATCTTCTCACATTTTAATAAATTTCTGAAAGCAAAAAAAAAAAAATTCAGAGACCTGGTTTAAAAAAAATTAATCTGCATCCCAGTATATTTATATATATTATAAAAAGGCATTAATAATAAATAAAAACTCCATAAAATAAAAATCTAAAATAATATAAACAATTTTAACTGGCTATGATAATCAGTTAAAATAAATGGATTATTCTCAGGGGTAAAAATATGCCTCCATCTGAATAGGAAGACCTGAAATCTTGCTAATTTAAAATAATCTAACTAAAAAAGCGGTTGCTCCCAGTTATATAGACTACAGCTTCTCAAATTTTCAAGTGACTATGAATCACCTGGGGATCTCATTGAAAGGCAGATTGAGAAGAAAAAATATCAAGATCCATCTTTATCATCATAGTTGTCCCTTCAGGTGGAAAAGCAAAAATTGCAGGAATATCCGCTTTAGTTTAACTTAAAAATTTCAACTGAAGCAATTTTCTAAAGCAGTGAAAAGCAGTACTTTATAAATGCACATAAAAGTAACATTTGATAAAATAGGAGGATAGTGGTTCTTTCCATTTCTTACTTCTGGGTTTGTGGTAATAAACCATTATAACTCCAGGGATTTAAGGTCTGGTTCCAGAAGAACTTAATTGGCACAAAGCCTAATTGGTATATAAAACTTGCTTGCTACTGAGTAAAAGCATGCTGCAAAGAGTTAAAAGTAACTGCATTAAGCAAAAAAGTATAAAATTACATCTTAAAATCCTAATATAGATTGTAGATTAAGAAAAGTACACTATTGTGAATACTCATTGGATCTTTGCCACACATTATTATCTAGGTTTTCTAATTGAATTTAAAACAAAATTCATAAAACTCTTGCTCTAATAAATCCTTACGTGCTTGGGTAGAAGTTTTATTAAAGTGACCCCCATCTGCCAGTCAAAGTGTTAGGGAACAGAGGAGTAGCAGAAAGTCATTACTCATGCATGTATCGGTGGAATCAAATTCCATGGTGATTCACTGCTGTGGTTTGTTAGTTTTGATTATGTTTAAGTCCATGCTCACATTCTTGCCAACATTTCTTCTGAGCAGGAAGTGATTTGTCGACGCATGACAAGAGACAAACACTGATGGAAAGCAAACTGCAATAAAGACAACCACATGCTGTCTCAGAGGGGAGCAGCAGCAGACAGACCTCAAAGATTCCAGCTAAAGGTAGAGCAGAGTGGCTCTGGGTAGCAGAAAAAATACCCAGTGGATAACTAACTACAAGCAATTGTTACAAACTTAAGATGTATTCTTGTACAAAGGTATCTGCAGGTTATAAGACAAAAAGTGGAGTGACAGAGGTGACCACCAGCAACTATAAGGCACAGGTTTCAATACTGAAAAGCACAGGATCAGACATCCATCTTCTCAGCTACCCCTGGCCAGATAAGCCTCTCCATCAACATTATCTCTGAATGTAAAGAATACATTGTGGATAGAAGCTTGATTGTGGACCAGCCAACTCTACATTTACAGTTTAAAGCAAATGAGTAATTATGAAGCTACACTACCTGTCAAGGGAGTCAGAAACTCAGGGGCCCGCATACTCTCTCCTGCCACACTTGCAACTGTGAATTAATGTTGCATGTAAAAGATATCTATTGATTACTTGTGGCATACTAGAGTGTAGGGGAATTTTGAAGAGTGATTCGAGTGGATTAAAGTTGATCCTAAAAGGTAGTGCCCAGGAAGAAGCATTACTTTTTAGAACATTTGTCCTTCTGTTTACCTTGTAAACATAGTTGATGGCTTTTGGATTAGTAATGAGATAGAAACCACATAGTAATTTGAACAGAGAGTTTAATACAATCTAGTACGAAGAGAGGATTGAAGTAACAGAGAATTGGCTAGTGAGAGTTAGAGAAAATTATGTGAGTTATAGATACAGTATAAGATGCAACCATTGCTCCTAGGTCTGAGAAAAGCACTCCAGGAGAAACCTTCCTTTCATCAGGGCTGAGATCCAGAGATCTCTACAGAGAGGGCACAGCTTCGACTACCTAGTAGAAAAATCACATAGGTGCTTTCCTGATGGGACTGCCCTCAAATTCCAAAAGATGGCATTCACAGGGGGATGTGGAACCCTGGAACTAGCTAGGTTCTGGGGGAAACTGCTGGAATCTGGAGTCGGGGAGGCTATCTGCTGCAGGAGTCTAGTGCGTTTTCAAGCGCCATGCAGGCCAAGATGGCTTGGGGCTGGTTGCCTGGGACAAAGGCTGGGCAGCTGGCTCCCTAGACACTAATGTTGTGAGATCCCCTGTGTGCACGTGTGGATCTGAGTAGAGAGTTTAGGTGTAGTGACCTGGGCTAGGGAGCAGGTCGATAGTATCTGTGGCTACAAAGTACACCACTGCTGCCTAAGTCAAGCTCTGGAGAAGGTACAGGATGTGAGAGGGACGCCAGCTCTAAAGCAAGCTGTGCCCTGCAGGAACCTCGTCCTAAAGAAATGAGAGACTGAGCTGTAGAGGAAAGCAATGCCCGAAAAGAGTCTATAAACAAAACATAAAATTCTAAGCCCTCCTAACTGACTGAAGAGACCCCCTCTTAGACAAGAAAAACCTGAAAAACTAAATTCCAGATGGTCTAAATTCTAAAAACAAAATTCAAGGAGGTCGGACAGGACTTGTTATATCCCACATTCCCTTTTGGAGATTAGGCATACCTGACTAGCATTAACGTTAAAAACAGAGATCATAAAACTGATGAAACAGACTCTGTGGCAATGAGATCCCAAATTCCAACCTGACTGTCGTATAGTGTCACACGACAGATAGCAGCCTCTAGAGAAAATAATAAACATTTTACCCCAAATTATATTTCTTAGGCATATTTTGGTATGGCTCATCTAGCCATCTCTCAGGAAGATTTGCATCTATAGAGAATCTATAGATGTAGAGAATCTATAGAGATCATCCCTAGGAAGAGTCTGACACTTTTCTTTTTTTTCTTTTTTTTGAGTTGGAGTCTCACTCTGTCGCCCAGACTGGAGTGCAAGTGGCTGCTCCCGGCCACCGCAGCCTCGACCTGCTGGGCTCCGGCGATCCTTCCGCCTCAGCCTTCCACGTAGCTGGAGCTACAGGCGCGAGCTACCACGCCTGGCTAATTTTTTTTTTTTTCATTTATTGCAGAGATGAGGTCTCGCCTGCCCAGGCAGTTCTCGAACCCGTGGGCTCAGGTAATCCATTCACCTCAGCCTCCCAAAGGCACGGAATTACAGGCTGAGCCACCGAGCCGGCTGACACTTTTCAAGACTTTTACTGCCAGTTTCTGAGGTCTGCTACTGAGAGGCTTCATTTACAAAACAAGAACCTTGGCTTCCACAATCCCCCTCCCATCTTAACTAAAGCATTTCGTTCTACTGACATCAAATTTATTAGACAGAACTTAACTCCTTAAACCAATAGTCAATCAGAAAATGTCTGAATTCACCTATGACCACCTATGACCTGTAATTCCACCATCCCTGCTTCAAAATGTCCCACCTTTCTGGGTCAAACCAATGTAAACCTTACATGTATTAACTTACGTCCTTGCCCGGAAACTTCTGTCTCCCTAAATGTATAAAACCAAGCTGTAATCTGACCACCTTGAGCACATGTTCTCAGGACCTACTGAGACTGTACCCCAGGCCATGGTATCTGTTTACTTCAGAATAAACCCCTTTAAATATTTTACATAATTTGGCTTTTCATCAACATTTTATAGCCAGTGAGCAACACTGAAACCAGCAAAAAGCCTCATCCACCTTCAGTGTTCCTCCAGTGCCCTCCACTGACAAAGTTTAATTAACATCATGCCAGCCAGCAATGGAGAAATATTTTCAAGGACCAGCTTCATTATTACAGAACAAGTCAATAGGGTGAATTTGGAGATGAGAGACAATAAATTGATAAGCATTAAAGTCTGCTCATCTCTTTTGACTACTCAGCTTCCACATGTACATTCTCTCACACATTTAAACTACTGTACAATAGCAACACAACTCTACATTTCACCTAACAAGGTGTACATCTGCTTCTTACAAATGAAAAAGTTTTATCTTTTCAAAATCAAGGAGAAGCTGAGTCCCAGTGGCCATTTTATCCATTGCTGTGACTCCGAATTACTCTTCAAATTTTGTCACTTACCCATTGAAATATTATTTTTCCTCAACACTGAATTGTAAGTTTAATTTTCAACAGCTTTTGTGTAACATTTTAAGAAATGAAAGTGGGAATGAGAAGAAAATTTTTAGTGTATACAAATAAACACACAGATAAAAGCAACAAAGAAAAAATGTGCAAACCTACTATAATCCTCATTTATCTAATTGGTTGTGAGGCCATAATAAATATCTGTGGCTTCTTTCTTCTACTATCTACTCTAAATTTATCCTGCTTTTAGGCATTCTAGGAGTCCACAGATGCTGGTGCTGTCAGGAAGGGCACATCCACATCCAGAATATGTGTCTATTCTGGTGAGTACACAGTAAGGAAAAAAAACACCCACTGAAAACCTCCCACCCAGGGACTGACTGATTCCCTAGAGGCTCAATGTTGGTCTCTGCAGATTAGGAACTTAGCAGTAGTGCTATCCAGGTCAACTTTAGAAAGGGGAAGTCCATGTTGCAGAGCCTGTGCACACATAGCCTCCATTCCTGCCACGAAGGCCACTGTTCATGGGCCCATATGAACAAGCTACTGGGATAGCCGGAGAGAGAGGCTGACTGACATCCACAGACTGAGTCATTTTTTTATTTGATTATTAAGAGCCTCCTCTGTACTAGATGTTCTTTGGCGGGCATTCAGCTAAAACACAGATTTTTTTCCAGGTGTTTTCATTTTGAAAGTACTGTCCACATACCTTTTCTTCAAACTACCTTGTCAAAAGTCTTCCAATTCTGTTCTGTCCAAGACCCTGACACATAAACCATTAGCAATTGCCCATCAACCAATATAAATCTGTACTTCTAGCCATCTCTCATTCCAGGCTATTTACTATTTAAATTTCTGCCTACTGGAAGAATTTTTCCTTTCCACTGTCCTTTACAATTACTCATGGATGGGACTGTAGTGCTACAGTGTATACATTAGGTGGTACCAGTGTATTGTTCAGACTCATCTGTAACCCAGGATTGTGGGTTTTGTCTTCTTCTACCAACTGGTCTAAGAGAATCCCCAAGATGCCATAGACATGGGTTGAAGGAGACAAGATAATGCAACTGCAATTGCTATAGAAGGAGCCTAAGTCATGTGCTCATGCACCTTATTTGTATTTTCTGAATCTTTCCAAGTTCTTTTTCACATGCTATTTCCACTTAGTAATATATTGCTGTTGCATATAGCCAACTTTATGGTCAGATAAGTCAGACTCCACCCAGTTGATAACAGAAAACTCAGTCCACATGGTAACTTGATGCTCCATGTTTATGCATTCAGTACTTACCTAGTAGCACCAGAGGCTGCTGAATCAAAGGGTAAATAGGGTAAATATATTTACTTCAAGATCCCAGATGTCTGCACTGTGATTCTGCTATCAGTGCTTTCCAGAGGCTCCACAGAACATCCCTTTTGCCACAGAAACCAAGAGAAATCACTAGATCTGCTAGATCTTAAAGCCAAAGTGGTAGCACAGCTTGCGCTGTGCCCTGGGATTGTTACATAACCTTATTGTGCTCTGATCAACAAAACTGGCAGCCTTATGAGCTACTCTGTTCAACTGGGTTAAAGTAACATATTCAAATGTGGTATACGCAGTCTCCAAAGCACAAAAATGCCTACCAGGCGTAGTGGCCACTGAATGCCCAGAAATGTTACTGAAATGCTGGACCCCTGAATTTTAGGGGCTGAGTTATTACCCTCTAGTTCTTATAAGCTTTCCTAAGACATCTAAAGTACCTGCTACTTTCTGCTCATCAGAGACATTCAACATACTATTGTCAATGTAGTGGACCAGTGGGATGATTTGTGGGTGTTAGGATGATTAAGAATCTATAGGACAGGAGAACTGATCTATCCCTGTGGTAAGACTGTGAAGGTATATTTTTGGCCTTACTAGATAAAAACAAATTACTTTTGTTGGTCCTTGCAAATAGGCAGAAAAATGTATTAACTAAGTCAATAGCTATATATCAAATGCCAGGGGCTACGTGGTTTGATAAAGATACTACATCTGGATCAGCAACTACATTTGGAGTCACCCAATAACTAAATTTATGATAGTCCACAGTCATTCCTTAAGGTCCATCCAACTTCTGCCCAGGCCAAATAGGCAAGTTAAATGGAGATGTGATAGACATTATGTCTTATTTCAAATCTTTGATGGTGGCATCAGTTACACAATTCCCTTAAAGATATGGCATTATTTCTGATTTACAATCTTTGAAGGTGGGAATTAACTCTCTTTTCACATTGTCCTTACTTCAGGGTTTAGAAAGTCAATATGGAGATTCTGCCAGTTATCCAGTAAATCTACTCCAATTCCTCATTAAGGGAAGCGGGGAAACAAGCACAGTGTGAATCTGCTAGGCCCACTGTGAGTCTAACTGGAGCTAAGACTCCACCTATTACGTGACTACCATTAAATCCCCACTTTGGATCACAATATTTTTGGTTCCTAGTAATTAATATGAAAGGTCTAAGTAGTCTCAAGTAAATGGCTGCAGATCCCTTTGGGTAAAAGCTTTGGGTTTGTGAATTGACTTAAGTCTGGAAAATAGGTGAGGTACCATGACCCTTGACTGCAGCAACTAAAGTCAACTTTTGTTGCTACCAGAGCTAGAGTTCCTTCTGTTATATTAATGAAGTGAAAATGTAGCACAGCCCATCTATTTCATTCATTAGCCATCATTAGGCATATGCCAAAGACATTATCTCAGTTATCAAAAATACCTGCAGGCTAAAGTATTCTAATGTGTCTGTTTCCCTGCTTTCCATTATGGAAGATGGACCTAATTCGTCTTTGGTGGTTCAGTGCTTACTACCACTTGGCTTTTGCCACTATGGGATTCCATTATTTCCACTGAAATTAGGGAGCCAATTTCAATGGTCTACAAAGGAAAGCAGGCACAGATTTTTTCATGGACACAGGGTCTTCCCTCACTAATATACTTCTTAATGCCTTAGTAAAGGGAGTATGTGCTGGGCCTTTTTATAACATGCAGTTGGAGAATGGACATGCAGGGTGCACCCAATAAATCCAATCAAACATTCCTTTTTTTGAAGTTCAAAAACTCACAAATAGTAGGCAATTTCTGTCCACTCATTCTCCCTTTGAGGTCCAAGAATATTAAGGGATGGGGGAGTGAGGGAGCCAAGAAAGTACTGCTATTATTTGCATTCACTATCTATAGACTTATCCAAAGCTCATTTAGTAGATACTCATCCCGTATCTTTCAACCTCCATTACCCTCTAGAAAAAAATGTCAGCACATTTTCTATCAAGGGCCAGATTGTGAAGATTTTTTTGCTTTGCTGGCCATATGGTCTCTATTACACCTACTCGATTTTATTATTGTAGCACCAAAAAAAAGACAATACAAGAATGAGCTACATTCCAATTACACTTTGTTTTCAAAAACAGGAGGTGGGGTGAATTTGGCCCAACAGAGTAGTTTGCCAAACCCTGCTTGAGAAATTCTAAAAGACTTCAATCTCAGCATTGGTAAATCTCCCCACCTTATGCCTTCCCCATTAGCTGCCATCTTCTCAGATTTAAAGCAGTAAAATAAATTCTTAACAAATTATCCATAATATAACTTTAAAAAAATTATACATAAAATCAGTGTCTGCCTTTAAGATTAGGCTGTATATGTGCCTAATTTAAAGCACACGATATCCCTCCACTTCCCCAGCAACCATCTGAAAGTCCTGCATTACCCACTCTTCAAGGCTAAGGTATGAAAAGTCTCCTTTACTTCACAAGTTTCTGATGGAAATAAAAGCCTCAACCTAAACTTCAATTCTTCCTTCAACAGCTCACCTCAAGTAGGGGAATTTTTCTCAGAACCATATATAGTTCGTTACTGTGTACAAGGAGGCCTATTAAACATACTCGTATGCTGAATGCCAAGTTCCAAATAGGAAAGGGAAGGGTATTACATTCTTTGGGATTTATACTTTATTCTTAGGCAAAGAGAAGAGGCCCTGGTGAATTTTAAGCAAGGTGATGACCTAATTAGAACTGAAATTTTGAATGGTTACCTTTGAAGTTATGCTGAATATGGATTTTTTTTTTAGGGGGTGGGATAGGAGGCTAGAGGCAATTGAGGAGACTATTAAAAGTAATCCAGGTAAGAGATTAGTAGAAGGGGCGTGGAAGCTTGGAAAGAGGTTTGGGAGGTGGTTAGCTGAACTCAGCAAATGAATCAACGTAGTGACTGAGGATGTTGTTAAGTTGTGATGGGTGTTAAGGATGTATTAATCTTCACTTGTTGAAAGGTAGTTAGCCAGGCACCATGGCTCATGCCTATTATCCCAACTACTCAGAGGGAGGATTATTTGAGCCCAGAAGTTCAAGACCAGCCTGGGCAAATAGCAAGACTCTGTCTCAAAAAAGGAAGATACTAGCAAATGGAATACTTTCTGTTCTGGATTATCTACAAAGATAGATCTAGAACTCAAAAATATGGGACAAGAAGCCAGTGAAACAAAGGTCGTGACAGAAGGTAAGAAGTGCAAGGAGACTGAAACAAGTATTATCCAGTTGAAAATGATGAGTCACACCTGAAAAAAAGCAAAGGTCAAAAACCTCAAATAAAACAAGAGATACAATTTGTGTTAAGAACCCTGTCTGCATTCTTAATTGTCCTCTATAAATGAGCCCACTCTGCCAGCAGGTATTTACTACCAGGTGTTTTCCCCTTTACCCTTATCTCATCTGACTCAGAATTATTAAACTTGCAAGGTCTCACTCTAGTCTCTATCAAATTATCAATCGGATATGAGAATAACTTTCAAAAATCCCACAGGTATGTTAATACACAAGTTAAATGACACACCTATAAACTTGCACATTAAAGCATTATTTTAATATTAAAAGCTTGAAAGAAACTACAACTTTACCACTGGGGAAATAGATAAATTATAATAGAATCATATGAAAAAATATTATGCAGAGTATAAACCAAAGCTAATTTGTATACTGATATGAAATTTTCTCCACAATATTGTTAAACGGGAACAAACAAGCTAGAATCATTTGTATTTTTAAAAGAGGGAAAATATATACATATCATTTTTTAATTTTAAAAAAATGGCATTGGTTATCTCCAGAGAGGAAAACTGTGTGTCAGAGGGCAACAGTGAAGAGAAGACATCATATCACTTTCAAATTTTTGAAAATTGTGAATTCTGTGAATAGAGTAACTACTAACAAATTTTAAAAATAAATAAAACGAAACAAAGAGGAAAATGTATGAAGGCAGAAGAAAAGTTTTAGACATGCAATATCTCAAACTTCTTAATTCCATGCACCATTTCTCAGGAAGGTGATGGAGGACGTGTTTTATTTAATGAGGGAGTAAATAAAAAACAAAAGTTAGCCGGGCTCGGTGGCTCAGCCTGTAATCCTGAGCCTTTGGGAGGCTGAGGAGAGTGGATTGCCTGAGCCCGCGGGTTCGAGACCCATCTGGGAGGCAAGACCTCATCTCTACAATAAATCAAAAAATCAGCCGTGCGTGGTAGCGCGCGCCTATGATTCTGGCTACTCGGAAGGCTGAGGCTGAAGGATGGCTGGAGCCCAGCAGGTCGAGGCTGCGGTGGTCGGGAGCAGCCACTGCACGCCAGCCTGGGCGACCGAGTGAGACTCCAACTCAAACAAACAAACAAACAAACAAAAAACAAAAGTCATAGTATCTAAGGAATAAAGACTCCATTAGAGATGTCAACAAAGAGTAATCCCAAACAGCAGCTGTGGAACAGGCATAGACAGCAACAGTCCAAATGAGGACAAGAGGACAGATAGCTCCAGGAAGGGATCAATAAATCTGGTATGCGGCACTACATGGCAAATCAAAGTGAGATGTTAGAGTACATTAAAATTGTACTCCAATCGACATATGGGAAAACTAAGCAAATTATTTTTCTTAAATGAGTTAATTATTAACTCCAGAATTTTAAAAAATTCTACAAGTAAGGAATCATACTCACAATAAGCTTGTTTGACTCAGTAGTAAATAATATTCACATACTCATAATGAATACTAAATTGCAAACAATGTGAAAATTATACTGGGAGGTCAAGGAAGAGAGCAGAGGGGTGTGTGTGTGTGTGTGTGTGTGTGTGTGTGTGTGTGTGTGTGTGCAAGAGCTAAATATTTATCTACCATAATGAGAAGTCAGTAGATAATGTTAAATATTGATACATTAAAAAATTGTCGTATACGCATATTATTTCAAAAGGTAAGTACTGAAAGAGACATCTAAAAGTGGTGAAAGTGGCAGTATAACAGAGGAAACGAGAGAAGAAGGGCAAGGTCAATGGGATTTTTGTTGTTATAAGTCTATAATCCCATTTAATTTTATTTTCATAGAATTAGGACAGATGTACAGTCGTGCCTTGTAATCTGCCAGGAATTGGTTCCAAGACCTTTCAGAGAACAAAATCTGAGGATGCTCAAGTCCTTCATATAAAATAGTATATTTGCATTTAACCTATGCACATTCTCCTGGATACTTTAAGACATCTCATCATCTCTAGATTACTTATAATGCCTAATAATATGTAAATGTTATGTAAATAGTTGGTATATTGTATATATATATATATATTTTTTTTAGAAAGGGTCCCATCTCAGGCTGGAGTGCAGTGGCATGACCATAGCTCACTGTGGCCTAGAACTCCTGGGCTCAAACAATCTTCCAGCCTCAGCTTCCTGCATAGCTAGGACTACAGGTACACGCCACCGGAAGTGGCTCATTTTGTTATTTTTTTGTAGAGACAGGTCTCACTATGCTGTCCAGGCTGGTCTTGAACTCCTAGTCTCAGGCCTCAGCCTCCAAAAGTGCTGGGATTACAGGTATGAGCCACTGCACCCAGCCTGTATTATTTTTTATTTGTATTTTTTAATTATTATATTGTTATTTTTTCATTTTTTTCTCTATATATTTTCAATACAAGGTTTGTTGATTCTGGAGATGCAGAATCCATGAAAACAGAGGGCCAACTGTATGGGATTTGGAAACACACTGCTTTAGATTTGAATCTTAGCGCAGATATTTGACCAGCCTCATAGATTGAAGCAAATAACTTAATCTGTCAAATTTTCTATCTATGATATAAGGAGAGAAAAATAGTATGTACCTCATAGGAGTTCCTTGAAGATTAAATAAGTTAACTCAAATTGCTTAAAATATGCCTGACATGTAAGTGCTTGGTAGTAAAATAATAAATAAGGACTAATACTTATTATGACAATAAACATGAACTATTATTGCCTGATAAAAATATAAAGACATTAATAATTAGATCTAATTTCTAACATATGGGTCATATATTAAAGTCTGCCCTCTTTGTGAGGAAACTTTAATTTTTAAAAGTCAATATTCCGGTACTAAGTAGGACTTTATTTCTTTAGGTCAAAGTCTTTACTCTAACCCAGAGTTGGGGTTTAGGAGCAGGACTGTTGAAAAATTCCATAGTATTGTTAGTGTTGAGAAAGTGGGAGCTTAAACTGGAACCTGAAGGCTGCGTATTAGCTAGATAAGCCAAAAAAGGACAGAGGAGCCTTCCAGGCAGGGAGAACACTTGAGAAGACCTAGAGGCAGGATGAACATGGCAAAAAAAAAAAAAAGAGAGAGAGAGAGAGAGAGAGAGAGAAGCTCGTGGGGCTGGAGTCATGACAAATGTGGCGTGTGCTTGATGCCAACTCATGCCAAGCTTTTAGGCATGTTAAGGAGTCCACCATACCCTAAGGGCAAAAAAGGACCTTAAGCAAGGGGTAACACAATGAAATGTTCTGAAAAGATCATTCTGGGTGTAGTGTGGGAAACCAACAAGCCAGAAGCCAGAGTTCAGATAGATGAATAGGAAGGCCATGGCAAAAGTCCAGGCAAGAGATGATGGTAGTGACAAGAATGAAAAAAAGTGGTAGGATCTGAGAAACATTTAGGAGATAAAATTGACAGAACTTGGCAAAGGGCTAGCGAGGGAGATGATAGGAGGACAGGAGACTCCAGGAAATCTTTTGTCTCATCTTATTTGGGGGGTTGTTTTCTTGGTTTTGGTTTTGTTTTTTGGCCTCGTCTAACTAAATTATATTCATGAAGTAAAGGCTGCCCCTCTTAACTCCTCAACAAATAGTAATATACTCAACTGTGAAATATTTATAAACAAAAGCTGCAAGACACTTCAATCACAAAGTTAACTTTTCACTTCCAAGTGGCAAAATCCAGATCTTGGAAAAGAACCAAAAGGCCCCAAAATAACATGGAATTCAAGATGGAAATAACAGCAATCCAAATTAAATAGACCAATTAAATACAGTCAAGTTTCCTACTCCCCAATTTTTTTGGTTGCTACCCACTAAAAAAGCAAATTGACTTATACCGCCTGCTGATGTCTCTCCCCTTGCTGTGACACTTTTACTCCAACACTTTTATTCCACAAAAGGCTTAGTGGAAAGAGAAATGTTACATGCTTTGCAAATAATCTAAAAGGGCTGTGTGTTTATGTGTGTACACAGATAGAAAACTATACTTGTATCACAAGTGTAAGTGAATAATAGACATATGCACAGGATACCTCACCCAGTTCAGGTTTATGTGGAGGTGTAGGTGGGGGATGCGGTTTCCTAAATGAAGCAAGACCTTTGTTGAGTCTTAAGAACCATTAAGAGTTATAGATAGAAGTAAAGACATAAGGGAAAGTACTTTCAGCAGTGGGGAGTGCAAAGTAAAAGCACACAGGAAAAAACAATGACGTCTGTTGCTGGGATATAAAATTTCAGTTTATGGCATATCAATCCAGAAAAAAGCAAGGGTCAGATCCTGTGGGACCATTTTAAGGACTGTGGGTTCTAGCCTGTGAGCAATGAAAAGTTATTTAAGGATTTGACACAGCTGAAATAATTTATATCTTTAAAAAGATTATTATCCTTATCCTCCCAAGGATGCATTTGAGGATGACAAGACTATCTATTGAGGTATCAAATAGGAGGTGGCTATGGTACTCTTGTCAAGAGTTGATAAAACCCTAAACTAGGTCAATAGAAGTGAAAGAAGAATTTGGGGGGTGAGATATAAAATGGAAGGTATAAAATGTTAAGTGACCTGATTGTTGTTGTCCATGTATAATAAGATACATTAGACAGGGTAATTTAAAAACAACACAGATTTACTGCACATAGTCTGGAGGCTGAGAAGTCCAAGACCAAGTCACTGGCAGATTCAGTGTCTGGAGAAGGCTGAGGCAGGAGAATTGCTTAAGCCCAGGAGTTCAATGTCAGCCTTGGCAACATATCAAGACCCTGTCTCAAAAAAAAAAAAAAAAATCAAGGCCAGTGGCTGGCAAGAGGACTGCCTATGCTCAGGAGTTTGAGACAAGCCTGGGCAACTTGGTGAGACCTCATCTCTACAATAAAAAAAAAAAATAGATGATGTGGTGGTACGTACCTGTTGTCCCAGCTACTTAGAAGGCTGAGACAGAAGGATCACCTGAGCTCAGCAGGTTGAGGCTGGGGTGGCTGTGAGTGTGCGACTGCACAACAGCCTGAGTGACAGAGTGAGACTCTGACCCAAAATTAAAAAAAAAAATCCAAATTTTGTGGATGTTTGAAGGGTGATATGGTTTACATATCCAATATAACAGTGTATCCTAGCAGGGTCTAGGACAGTATTATGTAATCAAACAGCACTATTTCTGCAGTGAGGCACGTCCCACTGAAACGAGATACGTGATAGCCTCCTGACGGCTTTGTTCCATATGAGTTCAAGTTTTGCTAAGAAATGAGTTACAAAAAATTTTTGGTTTCCAGAGGCTGATTTTTGGAACTGTAGATAAGAAGCAGTAAATGTACTACTACCTATAGGTAGAATACAGAAAGTGATGGTGGTTGTATATTTGCTTTTTGATGGAATGAAGTATCTGGTTTACACATACATAATCTTCAGTAATTATGACAACTTGAAGATGTTCAGCTGTCAATCACAGAGATAAGCAAATTAGTTTGGACAGTGTGAAATTGCAACATCTGTAGGAAAAAGATGTACTTGGGGAAATATTCTGTATTTAGTGCCAAAAAAATATGAGCCCAATTCAGAGAATGACTTGAGGAAGTTTCATCTAATTGTCAGTAGTCTCTAAACACCCAGAACTCAGAATCCTACTTGTCTTTGCCTCATCGTGAGTGAATGCCCTTTGGACCCTTGTCAGTGCTGGAATTGTTTTGAATTCAATGTTGCCATTGACAATATGTTAGTTGTATTAAATGTATCCAAATTATCTAATACTAATTATTCTGATACTAACTAGATGCATAATTAAACAGGTAATTGAAAACAATCACCTGTCTTCACAATCAGGTTTAATGCCTACAAAAGATCTGTAATCCCAAATACATTTTCATACTTTATGGACCAGAGAACTGAATACGCCTGAAGATGACTCAGGTATTGACCATTTCTAACATAATAAATATGGTAATATTTCCTTTAGGAGAAAAATGTCCTCCACCAAGACTGTAAAGGCAACTTAAACTTGAAAGTATCTACAGAATATATAATTATCCATCAGAGCTTCTAAGACTGCATCCTGCAAATCACCTAGGGAATCTATTCTAATCTCTCAATGTAGCCTTTTGGGGGCAAGAGGGTGGGTGATGCCTATAATTTGTCTCTACTTGTTTCATAATAAAATGGAAAAATATAAAATATTAACAGAATACAAACCAAACAATAAACT
Source organism: Cephalopachus bancanus (assembly GCA_027257055.1). Taxonomy (NCBI): domain Eukaryota; kingdom Metazoa; phylum Chordata; class Mammalia; order Primates; family Tarsiidae; genus Cephalopachus; species Cephalopachus bancanus. The sequence goes on from JAPVLO010000035.1 coordinate 14,713,558, forward strand.
AAATTTGTCTGACTCCACCCAGAACTATAACTCTGTCATAAAACTTAAGAGTTTAGAATGGAGCCGGATAGAATTCTTTTTCTCTCTCAAACTTTCACTTGATAATTGTTACCAACCAAAGCTTCTCCAAAAAAACATTTCTAGCTTTTTCCATTCCCCAATTCACTACAGCATGTTGAGAAAATGGAAATTGGAACTGGCAGCCAATCCCTACTCAGAACCCTAAATGCCCATACCTTAAGAAATAAGAAAGACAAGTGGGATCTCATCAGACTAATGAGCTTCTGCAAAGCAAAAGAAACCATTAATAGAGCAGGGAGACAGCCCACAGAATAGGAAAAAAATATTTGCCAACTGTATACCTGACAAAGGCCTAACAACTAGGATCTACAATGAATTCAAACATGCTGAAAGGAAAAAAACAAACAGCCCCATTCAAAAGTGGGCAAAAGACATGAATAGATATTTCTCAAAAAAAGATATGTGGCAGCCAACAGACACATGAAAAAGTACTTGCCCTCACTCATCATCAGAGACATGCAAATCAAAACCACATTGAGATACCACCTAACCCCAGTTAGAATGGCCATCCTCAATAAAACAAACGAGGATGCAGAGAGAAAGGAACACTTCTACACTGCTGGTGGGAATGCAAACTACCTCTTTGGAAGACAGTGTGGAGGTATCCGAAATAACTAGAAATTGACCTTCCATATGACCTAGCAATTCCCCTATCAGGATATACCTAGGGGAACTCAAATCATTCTATAAAAAAGATACCTGCACACGTATGTTTGTTGCAGCTCTATTCACAACAGCAAAAAACATGGAACCAACCATGTTGCCCGTCAAAGCTGGACTGGATAAAAAAATGCGGTACATATACACAACGGAATATTACGCAGCCATAAAGAAGGACAAACATACGAACTTTGCAGCAACTTGGATGGATTTAGAGTTGGTCATACTCAGTGATCTATCACAGAAAAAAAGAACAGAGTACCCTATGTTCTCATTCATAAGTGGATCTTGAACAATTATAATACTATAAGAAAAGGATTGGCAGTAGTGGGAAACTATCATGGGAGGTGGGGTGGGATTGGCAGTTGAGGGAAACTGGGAAACTGCTAGGGGAGAGAGGGGTATACCACATCAGCAAGGGTACCTGTATAATCAATGTTTGTATATCTAACCCTGAATTGCACTCCACATCTTTATAATTAAAAAAAGAAGAAAAAAAGAAATTAAAAAAAAAAACCCACAGAAATGTACAATAAGGTTTCATGCAGCTCCTAATGTTTGCAAGATTTAATCTAGTACTAAGGTCCTAGAGACTCAAGCCCTTCAATAAAGGTCTAATTAGAATTACAGGATGATCTTATGAAATAGTACTTTGATTTTCTTTCCTGAGTGTATGTGTGTATGAGAGAGAGTAAATTCAACAAGATAGTGCAATTCTCACACTGCTACATTCCATCACATTTGTGATCATAAAAGCAATTTAGTGTATTCAGACCAATATTTTAAAAATTAAGATAATAGAGAACATCCACATTTTAAAGTTAGATTTTGTTTTATAAAACATGGTTCATTTATAAACACAGACTAGAGTGTATGGAGTTGAGACATAAAATACAGTACTTACTGAGGATTATAGTCAAAAAAGGTTTTAAAAACTTTGGTGTTAAGGAAGTATTCGTGAAATTTAAAATCTAGAGTGCTGCAAAAGGATGAAAGACAATGGGTTGCTGCCTCATAAAATATATTTTAAGCCAATATAATACTGCCCATATCGACTCAAAAAAGTTAACTGTGGCTCAGGACTACGAAGAAAGAAATAAAAATCTCAATCAGTATGGCATCTTCAACACACACATTCCACAATGAGAGGAAAAGCATGATGGCCTCACTGAGCAATCTCCACAGAGTCAGGCATCATTCGAACAAGTAGAAATTAGGGTAAATCAGAGCTGCAGAAAAAAACGTGAACTATTCTGAAATTGCAAAGGTTTTACAAACCATACAAAAAAAAAAAAGGATACAGGAGACATAAGTCAAGACACTGGAACAGTAATGCCATCTCAGGGTGAAATGAAATTACAATACCTCTCTCAGCTTCAGTTTATTGCAAACCGAATGGATTGACTGAATCTTCAAAATGACAAGGAAATCCTGAAAGGGCTAGGGCTAGAGGATATTCCTGATTTTTTTAAGGCCTTGTTATCTTAATCTAGGAAAGTATTATTTTCCCTATTTTACAGATAACAGTAACAGAGGCATACTGTTACTTTAGCTAATGAAAACATGTTACACTTCTCCCTAGAGGTAAGAGTAGAGGTAGTCTGATAATATCTGCCCAATAATCAATGAAGATTAATTTAATATTCAAAATTCAGGGAAAAACTCTTATAGCTAATATTTAAACAATATTTGCAAAGATGAAGAGGACAGATGAGTGTCTTTTAAGGAAAACAGAAACGCTCTGATTGAATTAATAATTACATCCTGTTATGTTGTGACTGGCTTTTCGCTTTTAATTGCACCTTTTAAAAAAGTATGTCTGTTGCCTAATTCATTTTAAGTGAAATGTACTATTTTAAATATATTTTTAAAATAGCAGAGCTAGAACAAAACAAATCTAGGGGGTGGAATTGCTATTTATTATTAGAAATTTATATATAAAATGTTGGTTAAAGCAATATAAAAAGAAAGATGTTTGGTACACATAAACTGCTCAGACTGTATAACATGTACTCTAGACTTCAGATATTAAAGGTTGAATTTTTAAAAAATCTAATTGTAGGGTGTGACTTAACCTCATGTATTTTAGCCAAAAAGAAAAATGTATACAACAAAAGAAGCAAACGATTTTCCCACAACCGGAGATTCCCAAATCACAAATGCAGAAACTTTCTAATTTTTTAACCATAGAATGTGATTGCGAACGTCTTCACTATGTAGCATAACTTCTATAGCAAGTTATGTTAGCATAATAACATCTTACAAAAAAGTAGGAATATTGGCAACTCGATGGAGTTCCAAAACCAGAAACAGTTATTTGATGAGTTTGAGTAAAAACGAAATAAAAGTCCAAGGTATGTGCCAGTTTCACCCTCGATTCTTAGGCTTCAGAAAAGCCTGATTAGGCAGAGAGAGGAATTTGGGCCTGGCACACCCAAGTTCAGACGTGGCAGGATCCCGAAACAATGTTTTTTTGAACCTTGAGTCATATGCCACGGGCAAACCATAGCCGCGATATGCAGGTCCTTGAGTCAACAGGTTTTCTATGGAGGTGGTGTGCGGCTGGTGCGTGGCAGCTGAATTTCCTCCTGCCACGAAAACTCTCCCGAATCAGGCCGGAAAGTGGGCGCAGCTCTGGCTTGGGGAGCGTACCCGGAAAAGTGTGCAGTCCAAACAGAGAGAGAGGGACGTCGGCGTCCCGACCACAGAGCGCCTTCCAAACCACTCGGAAACCATGTAAATGGCTCGGCGGCCGCGGTTTCCAGCCTAGAACTGTCTGGGGTCCGGCTGAGAAAGTTGCCTGGCGGAACCGTGCCCTTCCCCGTCGCGGGGTGGCCCTCCCCGGCAGAGGGGACAGGAGGAGACAGACAAACTGCTGGACCCAGTGCCAACGCGGCCGCCCCGCGCTGGCCCACCCGTTCAGCCCCGCAACCCTGCAACCCACCCAAGGACAAGCCCGGGGCCACCAGGACTTTGGTCCCGGTCCTGCTTCTCTGGGGTCGCCTCACAGTGATTGACGGGGGGCAACGCGGGCGAGAGGGGTGACTGGGCTTCCCCCGGGGCGCCACCTCCAGCCCCGCACCTCTCCTTCGGGCGCCCCTTTCGACCTCTCCCCAGGGGCAACCGAAACTCCGTTCTCGAGACCGCCTCCAACCGGCCACCGGGACCGCAGCCCTGTCCCCAACACGCAAACCTCCGCGGTGGTCCCATCACCCTTCCGTCGCAGCCCCGGGGTACCGTCCGCCGCCAGCCCGCAGGCTTACCTGGCGGCTGGGCAGGGCAGGGCGGCGGGAAGCGGCGACCGGGCGGGCGCTGGACGTGGGCTGGGCGCCAGGTGCAGGTGGCAGCGGCGGCGGCGACTCCGGGTGCCGGCGCTGCAGTTGCCGCTCAGGCGCGCTCCTCCTCCGCCGCCGCCTCCTGCCTTCCCGCTGGGCCTCCCGCGTTGCCAGGAGAGGCCGGACGGAGGCTGGGCTTCCTCTCGGAGTCTCCCAGGTGAGCGCCAGCCTGCGACGTCGGCAGGGGCGAGGCCCGGCTCCCGCGCCTGCGCGCCAGCTCCCCGCCCCGCCCCAGCCCTACCTGAGCGCTCCAGGTGAGACGCGGGGACCGCGCGCGCTGGGCGTGGGCGCCGTCCGGGCCGAGCGCCACGGCCGCGCGGCTCCTCTGCGCAGCCCGCCAGGCGCGTTCTCCGCTAGGGTCTTGCTTCCTAGCCCGTCCTGCACTGATCGGGCGGCAACGGCCACCTCGTATCCAGAACACAGTCTGGGTCCTTGGGGAACCAGAAGGCGTAGAGATACACCCCCTCTCTTCCTCTTCGCTTCCCCAAGATGAAGGGGTGTGCTGCCCGCAGGCTGGGAGGCTGGGGTCCTCTGAGGATCACTTCGGGAGGGCTGCTGTTGGCGCGTGCGGTTTCCTCGGGGAGGGTTCAGCAGCTTCTGTCACCGGTTAGGTTCGTGAGCTTCCTTCCCATGTAGTCTTGATTTCATCACTTGACTCACTTCAGCGCAGCTAGTGGTTTCCGTTTCTGCGAGCCGGCACTCTGGTAGGGGCGCCTCACGTCCAAACGAGGAGCCTCCTCTTCTAAAGAAGGGCCTCTGGTATTTGGCAGAGCCCCGCCAATTTGGGGCGCACCTTCTCTTCCTGGGTTGCTATCGAATGGCAAACCAGTTCTCAGATGAGAGGGGAAACGACAAGGCGACTAAAGAGGGAACCCCGCTGTCCTTGTGTGGAAGGAGATTGTGGTTTCCTGGAGAGGGCTTGCTTCTCTTGTGGGTTTGTTCAAAAGCTTAACATCTATTCTAGAAGATGAGAACGCAGACTTCAAGAAGATGGTGGGGTCTGCCGTTTTTAAAAGACAGCCCCCCCCACATTTGTAAACTGTATGTTTTAATGATATATACAACTTTCTGTTTTAGCCTTCCTTCTGCTGCAATGACAAACCTTGACACACCCAAAGTCAGGACTTGCAATGGCCTATGCCCCTCTGTGAAATCAGGTTATTTGGCTTTATCTCAAAATAGAAGATATAAATCTTCTATTTATATTCCTATCTGGCATAAGAGAAAAACTTTTTGGTAACATGTTTAATTATGTGGTGGCAGATTTTTCTATAGAGTTTAGCTGTGGCCTTCCGTCTACATTTTGACACATATTCTTTTTTTGAGTTGGAGTCTCACTCTGTCACCCAGACTGGAGTGCAGTGGCCGCTCCCGGCCACCGCAGCCTCGACCTGCTGGGCTCCAGCGATCCTTCCGCCTCAGCCTTCCAAGTAGCTGGAACTACAGGCGCTCGCTACCATGGCCGGCTCATTTTTTGATTTATTGAGGTCTCACCAAGTTGCCCAGGCGGTTCTCGAACCCTCAGGCTCAGGCAATCCACTCACCTCAACCTCCCAAAGCGCTGGGATTACAGGCTGAGCCACCGAGTCCGACTGACAGATACTCTTAATGGTGCTTTATTTACTGGTTTATTAGTGTGATGTGTGACCTAAAAATGAGGTTTAAAATACTGGTTAATACAGTGTTGACAAGTGTAGCTTTAGTACTTGGCTAGTCTAAGACAAAGGTTTTAGCATCCATGGTACTATGGGTTAGGACTTTAATTTGGTAATTCTTTGTTTATTGTGTATATTGTAGTTCTTTTGCAAGCATCAAGAAATTTTTAGGTGTTTGTAACATTTTAATACCAGTACCTACAAACAATTTCCGAGCTTCCTTCTTCCCTTCCCCCCCAAAAACAGTCAGGAGATACTTGTGTATATTACCTTGCAACTTTGATAGTGTTTGTTCTTAATGCTAGAACTGAAGATACTGTTCTTTTTCTTTCTTTCTTTTCTTTTCTTTTTTTTCTTTTTCTTTCTTTCTTTTTTTTTTTTTTTTTTTTTTTGGAGGTCCTGCAACTTCTTTGCTGTTTGCCTTTCTTTAGTGTGAGTCTTTGGAAAATTTGGGAGTTATCCTAAATGTATAACCAAAAAGTCTGTATCCCTTGTCTTGCACTACCCATCTCTGCATGAGGCATGAGCCAAAGATTGTCAGAGTTTTGATGTCCCACCAGGCGTAAAGCAGCAATTTTCACTGACAATCAGGATAGAGCAGATGGATATAGAATAGCAATCTGGAATCCAAGGACTGAGAGGCATTGACAGCAAGACTAGTAGCGTCAAATAACAACTGAAAAGAAAAGCCAGGGCAGACCTATAAAAAGAGAACACGAGCAAATAGGACCAAAATGCTGCATGAGGTGTGAAAAAAAGAACAGAAGAAATAGAAAAATGATCAGGAGTTACTAAAAATTGACCGTCAGTTTTACAATGGAGACAGATAATTCAAAGAAAGAAGCAGTACTTCTGAGTCTGGCATTGTACAGGTTGAGTGTCCCTTATTTGAAATGCTTGGAATCAGAAGTGTTTCAGATCTCAATTTTTTTCCAATTTTATAATACTTTCATATACATAATGAGATATCTTGGGTTGGGACCCAAGTCTAAGCACAAAATTCATTTATTTTTCAAATACACATTATATACATTGCATGAAGGTAATTTTACACAATATTGTAAACAATTTTGTGCATGAAAAATAAAATTTGTGTTCAATACTTATGTGTGAAATTTTCCAGTTGTGGTGTCACAATGACACTCAAAAAGTTTTGGATTTTGGAGCACTTTGTATTTTGGATCTTTAATTAGGGATGTTCAATCTGTACTGTTTCATACAGCATTACTTGTTCTATTTCATTTCATTCTGAAAGGAAAGTCTTAAAATTAATGAAAACTTTTCTACTTAAGAATAAAATGAAAATGCCATAGGCCCAAGAAAAAATATTATGATGAAATGTTTAATGCCCCAAATCTAATCAGATGCAGGGTTTTTGAAAGTACCATCCTACTCAAAATTATGAAATAAAAAACCTGTTTTATAAAGGAGAAATTAGCATTTCATCATAAAACCCAGGAGACAGTGTAGATATGCTTCGCAGAAACAAGCTAATTTTAATAGTATATGTTTGGCATATAATGGCAGTTAAGATAGAAATTTTACACAGGAAAGAAAAGACCTCTCTCTCTCTCACTGTGCGCACACTCTCACTCCACACGCACACACACACACACACACACACACACACACACACACACACCACAGGACTAGCCACAAAATGTTCGTTTTGGAGCAATACTCATTGTTTAATAATAATTTCTGTTAGCATTAAAATTAATCCCAAAACCAGTACCTGACACTTGGTAGGTATTCAATAAATATGAGTTAAGTGAACAAATTGATCTATCAGGACCTATGGAAAACAAAGTAAAACAAAACAATATGCATGGTATCTTGAGCAAATTAGAGGTCCAAGGAAAAGTTTTACCCTACAATATGGGAGAAATACTCCAAAGCAAGTGAAAGTAATAGACTGGTAATCTGAACAAGGTTCTAATAACAATAGCTACCAGTTTTCACATTCCTGTATTTTATAAGGCACTATGCAAAACAACTTACATTCCTACAAGTTACTTTACTTCTAGCTTAAGTTTTCTGATCCATGAGATAAAACAACAGTACAAGATGATCTCCAGGTTTCTTTACATTCTGATTTAAAATTTTAATTCATAAAACATTATGATATATAATATAATGGGGTAGACTTGTACAGTTACTAAACCCAACTTAAATGATTTTAATTTGTTGGTTACCCAAGGTTTAGCAGTTTTAGTTTGAAACATACTTTCTGATTTTGTCTTTAAAAACAGCTTTGCCTCATGAGGGAACTAGAGTCTTTTTAGTCAGGATCTTAAAGTCAAACTGAGAGATTTGGCTCAAAGATTAAACAGATTGAAATAATTTCTACCAAAAGGAATAAAAGAATTGAAATGCTATTGATTCAAATGGAGAACAGAGTTGGTCATAGTGAAGAACCACAAATATGAGGGTATTTTTAAAATAAAGATTTAGCATAATCCTACATTATGTTAAAAATATTAAAAGAACTAAAGCAGTGAAAATATAAATAGATTATTTCAGTATGAACTTTGTTGGACATTGTTTTGTATGAATTTTTTCCCCCCTGTGGAATATCATCAGACCAACCATCTCATTTTTTCAAAGAGGTACACATTACTGTGAGAGCACTTATTGACTTAAATTACAACAAAACTGTCTTGTTAATTTTATATCCTTAATAGCTGGCACACAGTAGGTGTTCAATAAATATTTGATGAAATGTATTGGATAGAGTTTCAAGCTTTTAAGCATTAGCATAAGAGCAAAAAGAAATGCCATGCTGAGTCAGATATATTCAGTTTAACTAGCTCTAAATTCTGACAGTGGCACCAAAAAATCTTTTGTGGGAATATATGATGATAGTATTATACTCCAAGTATTCCTGCTGGGCGCGGTGGTGCGTGCCTGTAGTCCCAACTACCAAGGGAGACTGAGGCTGGAGGATCGCTTGAGTCCAGGAGTTCTGGGCTGCAGTACACTATGCCGGTCAGGTGTCTGCACTAAGTTTTAAATCAATATGGTGACCTCCCAGGAGCGAGAGACCACCAGGTTGCATAAGGAGGGGTGAACTGGCCCAGGTTGGGAACAAAGCAGGTCAAAATCTCCTGTGCTGATCAAGTATTCCTGACTTGCTCTTTTCCTAAATTGATTTCTCATTTTGTGTAAAATGATTGTTTTAAATTACAAAGCAATTAATTTTAATTACAGAAAAATCAGAATCTACAGATAAACTAAAGGAAACTCGTTTTGAAATACCCAGAATTACTCTTAGCTAGCTAAGTTAGAGTTATTTGACCCTTTCTATTATGTATAATTCCAGAAACTTTTTTGTTGAAAAAGGTGAGGCAAGCCGGGCTCGGTGGCTCAGCCTGTAATCCCGCGCCTTTGGGAGGCTGAGGTGAGTGGATTGCCTGAGCCCGCGGGTTCGAGACCCGCCTGGGCAGCGAGACCTCATCTCTACAATAAATCAAAAAATCAGCTGGGCATGGTAGCGCATGCCTGTAATTCCGGCTACTCAGAAGGCTGAGGCGGAAGGATCGCCAGAGCCCAGCAGGCGAGGCTGCGGTGGCCGGGAGCGGCCACTGCACTCCAGTCTGGGCGACAGAGTGAGACTCCAACTCAAAAAAAAAAAAAAAAAAAAAAAAAAAAAAAGAAAAAGGTGAGGCAATGGAATGTGGACGATAGAGGAAAACAGAGACATGTTTGTAAAATAAATAAATAAACCAGATTATTTTGGGGATTTGTTTTATAGCCAGAATTTTCTACCTAACATACAGTTTTATGTCAATAAATTTATTTTTGCAGCATTATTTTTTCTTTCTTATTTATTTATTTATTTTTGCTTCAGCTACAAAGACATGCAATATTATTTTTAATGGCTGAGTGGTATCCTTTTGTATGGATATACTTAATCATTCACTTATTGTTGGACAATGAAAATGGCTTCCAAATTTTGCTATTGTAAGCAGTGCTGTAATGATCACACTCATCTGTTGAAACATTTAAAATGATTTTCTTCTTCTTTTTTTTTTTTTTTTGAGTTGGAGTCTCACTTGGTCGCCCAGACTGGAGTGCAGTGGCCGCTCCCGGCCACCGCAGCCTCGCCTGCTGGGCTCTGGCGATCCTTCCGCCTCAGCCTTCCGAGTAGCCGGAATTACAGGCATGCGCTACCACGCCCGGCTGATTTTTTTATTTATTGTAGAGATGAGGTCTCGCTGCCCAGGTGGGTCTCGAACCCGCGGGCTCAGGCAATCCACTCACCTCAGCCTCCCAAAGGCGCGGGATTACAGGCTGAGCCACTGAGCCCGGCTTATAATGATTTTCTTCTAACTGACTTTTTAAAATTTATTTTGCTTAGGACATTAAGTGTTGTAATTTTTTAAAACTTTATTTATTTTAGAACTGTGGGATACAAGTGAGGATTATCTACATAAGTAGACTGCATGCAGGTGAAGTATGGGCTTTCTACTGGCCCTCACTCTCCCTAATATTGGACCAGGTATACTTTGTGCTATCATGTGTTTCCCACACCCCTCTTCCTCCCTCTCCTAGTAGTGTTCAGTGACTGTTGATCCCACCCTTGTGCTAATATGACTAGTAACCAGGAGCCACTTATGAGTAAGAACATATGGTATTCAGTTCTTTGATTCCATGATAGTTCCCTTAGTATAATGATCTCCAGCTCCATCCAAGTTGCTGCAAAGTCCATGATTTTGTTCTTCTTTATGGCTGCATAATACTGCATTGTGTATATGTACCACATTTCCTTTATCCAGTCCAGCAGGGTTGGTTCTATGCTTTTGGTATTGTGATTAGTGCTGAAAAAAACATGCATGTGCAGGTGTCTTTTTGTTAGAGCAATTTATGTTCTTCCGGGTATACTTCCAGGAGAGGGATTGCTGGACTTGTGTGGAAGGTCAATTTTTAGTTCTTTTAGGAATTGCCACACTGCTTTCCATTGTGGACGAACTAGTATGCACTTCCACCTATAGTGTAGAAGCATTTCCTTTTCTTTGCACCCTCACTAGCATCTGTTATTTTTTAACTTGTTAATGGTAGCCATCCTTGAATTTAGGTGGTATCTCATTGTGATTTTGATCTGCATTCTTTGATGATTAGTGAGACTGAGCATTTTTTCATGTGTCTATTGGCTGCTTGTATATCATCTTTTAAGAAGTGTCTGTTTATGTCTTTTGCCCAGTTTTTAATGGGACTGTTTATTTTTTTCCTTTCACTTCATTTGAATTCCTTATAGATCCTGGATGTTAGGCCTTTGTCAGGTGCATAATTTGCAAATTTTTTTCCCCATTCTGTGTGTTGTCTCTTTACTTTCTTGATGGTTTCTTTTGCTGTGCAAAAGTTTTTCAGTTTGATGAGGTCCCACTTGTCTTAGCTTTTAAGGCATTCACCTTTGGGGAGTTGGTAAAAAATTCATTACCTATTCTGATGTCCAGAAGAGTGTTTCCTATGTTTCTTTCTAGGATTCTTATAGTTTGAGGTTTTACTTTTAGGTCCTTGATCCATTTTGAGTTGATTTTAGTATATGATGATAGGTAAGGGTCCAGTTTTATTTTTCTGCATGTGGTCAACCAGTTTTCCCAGCACTACTTGCTAAATTTGGTCTCCTTTTTCCAAAAGATTATTATTGGTGGCTTTGTCAAAGATGAGTTGGTTGAGAGACCATATTTTTACTTCTGGAATCTCTGTCCTGTTCAATTTGTCTATGTACCTATTCCTGTACCAACACCATGCCATCTTGGTTACTGTAGCCTTGTAATAAACTTGGAAGTGTGATACCTCCCACTTGTTCTTTTTGCTGAAGATTGTTTTGGCTAGTCTTGCTCTTTTTTGTTTCCATATGAATTTCTGCATTGTTTCTAGATCTATGAAAAATGATGTTGGTAATTTGATGGCTATTACAACTAATCCATAGATTGCCTTGGGTAGGATAGACATCTTGACAATACTGATTCTTCCAATCCATAAGCTTGGGATGTTTCCCCATTTCTTTATTTCTCCCTTGATTTCTTTGAGCAGTATTTTGTAGTTCTTGTATAAAGGTCTTTCACTTCTCTGGTTAGGTGGATGCCAAGGTATTTATTTTTCCTTTTTTGTGTGTGCATGAATAGGATTGTGTTTTTTATTTGTTTTTCTGCCTGCTTGTTGCTGTTGTACAGAAATGCAACTGTCTTTTGCATGTTGATTTTGTAACCCAAGACTTTACTTAAGTTGTTTATCAATGCTAGGAGGCTTTTAACAGATTCCCTAGTGTTTTCTAGGTATAGAATCATATTGTCAGCAAAGAGGGATAGCTTAACTTCCTCTTTTCCTATTTGGATACCACTGATTGCTCTGGCTAGGACTTCCAGTACTATATTGAATAGGAGGGGAGCGAGTGGCCTGCCTTATCTTGTTCAAATTCTAATTCAGCACATTAACAGATATAAAACCCAAACCACATGTTTACCTCAATAGATGCAGAAAACGCATTCAACAAAATCCAGCGTCCTTTCTTGATTAAAAAAAAAAAGTTTTGAACACTTAGGCATAGAAAGAGCATTCCTCAAAACAATAAAAGCCATCTATGATAAACTTGCAGCCAACATTTTGCTCAATGGGCAGAAGCTGGAAGCATTCCCCCAGCTGACTTTTATTAAGCCATCTTGTGCCAATTATCCAGATCCTATAATGTTAGAGGCATCATATCACAAAAACAAGTAGTAGAAAACTTATTAACAACTTACCCTTTATTTGTATGAATAAGAACAATATGTTAGTAATTCTAGTTTCTGGACTTTATGTAAAGAATGTTCATTATAATTAAAGCCTTATAACTTTAGAAATATGGAAGTAGAATACCCTACTTATTTTAGAACATTCAGATCTCTTACTTTGCCCTGATAATACCAAGCTCAGTTTCTCATCTCTAAAAATCTATGTATCTTTTAATATTATTTTCCCCCTCTTCACTGCTACAAACCCCCTTGAGCTCGACTGAAGGCCCTAGTCTCCCACAGAACCTCTGGATCAGTTCAGATCACCTTGATATTTCTTAATTTCAAAGCAGTGGCATAAAGCACATTTTCTTCCTTCCTTGCTCCTCTCCCACTTCCTGACTCCAATAACATGAAGGGAGAATTGTGGAGAAACCTGGGCTACCTGGACATGGTATTGGTACATGCCAGATAAGTTAATATAGTTTGTGAAGGAACTCAATCCATAGAGGATGAGGATGCTCTTTTAGCATAATAGGTTTGAGGTATTAGGCCAAAAGAAATAGCATCACTGTAATTAAGTTTGAAAAGAAATATTAATTTTTTATTCATATCAGAAGGGGAAGTTTGAAGGAAAGTATAGATTTCAATGTGTTCATATATTTTATTTTTAATTTACCAGGAGAAAAGTCATTTGCTGCTGAAGGTAAAATCCCATCACCATGCCTCCTTTCCTTCGTCTAATCACAGAATTAGTGTTCCTATTCTCCATTCCCTAGTAATTCAACAGACCCTAAGATTTTAGCTCCTTTCTTCCCTCTGTAAAGCTTCATGGACAGCAGATCCAGGCATGCAGCTGACATTTAGGGCTGTCTACAAATGTCACTGCTAAGGAAGGAAGTTTTTAAAAAATTTCTATTGGAGGGATTAGTATACAACCGAAAAGGGGAGTGAGGATGGGGTATTGTAGTAGGAAGGGGGTCACAGGATTAAGGAAACGATAAAGAAGAGGAAGAGTGGAGGGCAAAAATATCTGGACATCTGCTGAAGACCTAGGACATCTGCTGAAGACCTCGGAAAAGCTCTGGGGACATATCTCCCCCAAGGTCTAAGGAAGTGACTTCACTCCTGAGGACATAACAGAGAGCAGAGGAGTTATACCAGGAGCAACATCCACTTTCTTTCTCTTCCCTTCTCCAACTGCAAACTCTGCATGGCTTTGGTATAGCTACCCAAACTTTTTAGTACAAATCTTAGCCTTCATCAAGATCCACTATGTATGTGATTCACATAAAGTTGGTATCCAGCAGAGCCTCTACTAGTCTAAACAATGCTTTGTGTAAATGAGAAAATGTTGCCACTGGGCGAAGAGTCCATAGTTCTGTGGCTTGGCAAATCGATGCCCCCTTCCTCCTCGTAGAATCTAATCCGCTTCAGGGCATCTAGTTGGCTGAATGGAACCCAGCCTGCATCTCAGCTCTAGTTGTCCTTTTATAGGTTATCTTTACGCAGGGCACAAACTATACTACCTGGTGTCTGATCAGATGTTAGCCCTATCCTCCTATAGCCACCTACCTTCAGATGACCACTAGGATGAACACATGAAAAGATTCCTCTCAGGTACAACTTTGCTCTTGGACATAGTGGATTGCAAAACATGACTATAAATTCCTCCCACTCCAGTAAATACATCCTTTTGCGATATGACTTATTGCTCTTCCCATCAAGGGTAAAGTCTGTTTCCTCACCTTTTGAAAGTAACTATCTGGGGTATTATCTGGACACGAACTGTTTCCCCTATATCTGACTTTCTTCTACCCCTTCCCTCAGAGAGTGGCTTCTGGCCAAGGCTGGTCTCTGAAGGCTACGCATAGTCCCCATAATGAGTTATGGGATGCAGGTGACCAAGCAAAGCTGAAAACAATGTAGCCATCACTTTTAATCAATGCAATTGTACACACTGGATAGGAACTTGAATGATTAGCTTAACTGTGTTGATTACAAAACTGCTGGCTGTACTGCCTTGAGGTGTGGATTCTTCATTGACTTGCCACCTTCGCTGCCTGCCATAAGTTTTAATAAACTGATGTTTCCCTGATGAACCAACCTCTAGATGACTTCTTTTGGATAGGTAAATATTACATGCAAACCCTCTCAGATTTGGGGTTACCACGTTCTGAGCTGTGTATTGGTTTTGATCAATAGAATATGGAGGAAGTGGTATTGTGTGACTTCCAAGACTGGGCTGTAAGAGATTTTTCACCTTCTGCTTTCACTTCCTTGGAGTGTTGCCCTGAGACTGCCACACCATGAAGTCTGGAGTGAAAGACTATGCAGAGGGAGAGACGCAGCTGTCCTAGATGTTCTAATTGAGCGCGGACCCCAGCTAACCGAATGCAATCTTGTGAGGGAGTCCAAGAAAATACCAGCAGAAGAACTACTTGGTCAACCCACAAGATCATGAGAAATAGCAATTTGTTGTAGTTTTAAGTCACTACATTTTGGGGGAGATTTTTATTTAACTATTTTATCTAAGTTTGGTCTCTTAACACAAGCATAAACACATTTCTACATTTGTGCACCTTTTGCTCTATTTCTGCAGAGAAAACTTTTGAGATGCAAAAGCTTTAATTTATTGGACTTTTAAAAGCCTAAGTCTTGACAGATTCTGCACAAAACTTATGCCATAAGTGATATATTTTGAAGACTGTTCTTAGTTTGAGTCAGTTTTCTATTCCCACCCCAAATCTGCTAATATTTGTGCAGAATGGAGGAAGGGGAGGGGGGGAAGGGAAAGAGGTAGGATGGTAGGGAGTGGCACTGACTATATACCCGAGAAGAAGTCCTGGAGCCTCTCATCCTGCTGAAATGCCACGTTTCACAACTACATGGACCACCATTCACACAGAATAAGGTATTTAGTAATGCGAACTTGAACTTTGAAACCAGACTCATGAGGGGACTCTGAAAGAAAAAGGGAAGCTGATCTCACAGCCCCTACCCTGAAGAGCAGTAAGACTATAGGGTTATTCCTTTCCCAATGTTAAGTAAGAATAGAAGATATTTTTAAGTAAGGTTCTTATGCAGGACAGGTCTTGAACAGCCCCCACAGCCCTCATGTGCCCCAGGAAGACTCAGAGAGCTCAAAGAATGTTTTTTGGTACAGGTGAGAATGAGTTAGATCCATATGTTTTTGTAAATTATGTTTTATTGGAAGAGAGGCATGCCTTTTTAAAAAACTATTGTCTATGTCTGTGATGGCACTGCAATAGCAGAGTTGAGTAGTTGTGACTGGGATCTTGTGGTTCACAAAGTCTAAGACTTTTACTATTTAGATCTTTAATGAAAAAAAAAATCCTTGTTTCAGATGAAGTATAAAAGCATAGGAAAACTTAAATATTGCATGGTAACACAAAATAAAAATAAACTGTGTAGACCATGGCCAAAAGGCCCATTGGGACCAGGATATATATCAGTACATGGCAGCCTGGATGCCTGTGATGGCCTAATGTCAATTGTCTCATACAAATACATCCCAGCACTCCCACCCCATATCTTGTATGGGGAAGGATCTATGGTATATAGCTGCATCCCTAGTGAAATAGAGGAAATCACTGATTTTACTGAGTTTTAGTTACTACCACGTGGTGTAATAGATATTAGGGATAGACATAGAAAAATAATGTTACATTAAGCTTCCTTTATATCTGGTTCTGTCTTTAGAAACTAGCACTCACTATAAGGCCTTCTATGGTGATAAACACAAAATCCAGGTGAAAGAAATGCATGTTAAATGTTCAGCCTCAGTGGGTTTTCTTTTGGTCTCTTATCTTGCAAAACTGCATGATGGCATGATGGCATTACCATTTCATACAGGAAGTATGTTATTTGCAACTCATGTCTTATATGAGCTTTCTCTGATAGTGATGATGATGATGATGATGAATTATACCCATTCTTGTTAACTTCTATCTCCTTCCTCCACTGTGAGATTTTCTGTTCCCTGGGACAGCTGTTTCTCTTTCTTGCCCTAAACCCCAAAGATTAAAGAGGTGGATAGGAAAACATCTATGAAGTGAATAGAAGACAGTAGGGCAGCAATCCAGAGATCTATTGTTGTGTTTCACACACACACACACACACACACACACGCACACGCACACGCACACGCACACACACACACACACACACACACACACTGGGAAGTGCTTTGAATGATGAGGCTTGTTATCCTTTGCAGTGACCTGATGTTCTTGTACTGAGAAAACTTTATGGTTATGTTCCACTTTGAGCTGGGGTGTGGGAGCAGGGAGAACATTTACTGAGTACTAACTCAGTGCCAGGAATTATTCCTATTTTATATCCTTTATCCCCCCCACCCCACATAATTTTTCCTGTAGGAGACCTCAGTAAAAAGTCCAAAGATGCACAGCTAGATAGCTGAGATGGTGACAGTAGATCTGTCAGTCTCAAAATCCATGCTCTATAAACAACATCATAGAAGCTGTCAATTTTGCTGTGAATCCAGAGGTAAGTGATTTGTCATCTTTAGTGTGTCCTTAGGCATTCATTGACAATTTCTACTTTCCCAGTCTCTGTACCATTTGTATAGGGATAGCACATGGAAATGGCAAGCAATATAAAGTTTTGTTTTCATATATACATTTCATAATATCTTTAATCATATTAAAACCAAAGTTGTTAATTTTATCTTATATAGAGATTTCTTTAAATATAAGATGCTATGAAACAGAAAGACCAGAAAGTAAAAACTGACTTCTGCAATAGTAATATTGGGGAACACAGGAATTTCTAGATAGCTCAGGGGGATAAAAGGGAGTACAAAATTATGTCAATGTAGTGCTTCATTTAACATAGGAACATGTTTGTTCATTTGGGCATTTTAAAAATAGCTTTAAGTGTAATGAGGATTCCAAAAGAATTGTTACTGTTTTGTATAATTGTATACTAACTTGCTGCGTGGTATTTTAAAATACAAAATTCTCCAAAGTAATGCTTTATAATATTTAATAGTATAATTTTGTTAATTTAGTTGAAACTAGAAAAATATAAATAAAATATCTCCAAATTGATATTTTGATGTAAAAATAAGGGACTCAGCCAGACACAGTGGCTCACATCTATAATACCAGCACTTTGTGAGGCCAAGGAGAAGGGTCACAGGAGACCAGGCATCTGAGACCAGTCGGGGCAGCATAGCAAAACTCTGATTCTACAAAAAGTAAAAACCAAAAACTAGCTGGGTGTGGTAGCACACACCTGTACTCCCAGCTACTTGGGAGACAGAGGTGGGCAGACCACTTGAGCCCAGGAGTTGAGGCTGCAGCGATTGAGCCACTGCACTCCAGCCTGGGCCACAGAGTGACACTCTGTCATAAATAAACAAATAAATAGTTCTGTCTTTAAGTAATCATAAACATTAGTTGAGAGTGAGCATTTTGAATTACTAATTTTTTGTGTTTGTTTTGACTCAGAATCTCACTCTATCACCCAGGCTGGAGTAAAGTGGTACGCTCAAGGTCACCATAGCCTCAACTGGCTGGGCTCAGGCTATCCTTTCAGGTAATGGGGGGAACCACAGGTGCACGCCACCCACTGCACTCCACTAATATTTAGATCTATTGTAGAGATGAGGTCTTACCAAATTGCCCAGGGTGGTCTCAAACCCCTGGACTCAGGCAATCCTCTTACCTCCACCTCCCAAAGTGTTGGGATTACAGGTGTGAGCCACGCTGCCCGGCTACTAATTCTTAACTAAGTCTATTTCTTGAGAGAAACAAAAATGTGAAATTAGAAAATATAATAAACTTCATGAACATCAAAAATAGAACTGTGACTTTTAGAATTTAATTGTATTGAAGCACATACAAACACACCAGATATGTGGGATTTCAGAGGCGAGATTGTACTTAACGAAATCATTCTAACAGTATATAAAACAATTTCATGAAAAGGGAGATGAAAATGGGAAAATAATTCTCATATAAATATATTTTACAATATCTCCATGAGAGAGTTTTCACAATAACTTTCAGCTAAAGATTTTCAAACACAAAAGACCTGAGACAGCCTGTCAGTTTGCTCTATGGAATTTGACCTTTTGCACCATCACAGACCACAATGAACTGGATTTACCAGTTCTGCCATCATTTTTTTCTTAAACAGCACTTATACACTGCTATAACATCATAGATATCAGGAAATAATGTTCCAGACCACACACAAGTGGATGGGTTACGAAAGATAAAAAACTATACTTACTTTTAAAATATTTTGCTTAGATAGATTAATGGCAATGATTGTGTAGCACCCTTTGTTTTATACTGTTTTACCAATCATTGCGTTTCAAAAGAACACTTAAGTACTTGCAATATACAAAGAATTATAATATAATAAATTACTATGTGCCTACCACCTACTTAAAGAAAAAGAACACTCTTTTGATATCTCCTGTGGGATCCTCTCAAGTCCTCCACCCTCTTAATTTTGAAATTTGTGTTTATCATTTCCTGCTTTTCTTTAGAGTTTTCCTGCATATATTTGTATCCCTTAAAAAAAAATTCTGGCTAACTTGATACACTTTTGAGCTTTACATGCTAATGAAATGTATTATTCATGTATTTTTTGCTACTTGATTTTTTTGTTCAACATTACATACTTGAGATTTATACATGTTGTCTCATATAGCTGTAATTAATTAATTATCATGCTTTATTGTGTCAATCCTTCTGATCTGGATGAACTGTTGAAAAATTTCCAGGTGTGTGTGAATGTGGAGGCAGATGACAAAACAGTGCTTCTAAGAGCATTCTTATACTCGTCTTTCTGATGAAAGAGCTTGTGGAAGTGCTTGTGTCTTGGAAAAATAACGAAGAGTGAAATTTCTGGGTTCTAGCAAATTTACCGGATAATGCCCAATTATTTTCCAAAGTGGTTACATAACACATCCCTATGCTTTTAATGACATACTTCTTTACTAATCTATTACATAAACACACATGTGTATGATGTACATATGTATATGTCCTTTTATTATCTATAAGACTCCTTTTTCTGGAAGTGATGTTATGTATTAGAAATCTAAATAGTGGTATTATTGCTACTTTTTCAAAGAACCAAGAATTGTGAAAGTTGTGGTTGATTGGGAATTTTTATCATTTGTTGCCAGGAAACAAAATATTAAGGAAAAAATGGGAAGAATGTTTTAGTTGTGTCTTAACAGATGGAAAAACAAATGTATTTATCTTTCACCCGTCTCCTATTACACTGCTGATGTCTTCATTTCCAGGACTGACACAGGCATTCACTCCATTTCCAATCTTGGTCTTTGGTTTTCTAAAGAAGTCCAAGGGCTGATTGGTGACATTCAAAATAATGTGTTATGCAAGAAACCAATTTCAGGGATGGACTGTAAAGTCTACAGCTATAACTTCTAAAAAAATCATCAGAATGGGAACACTGGAAATTAGTTTAATATGTTATTGTCTCCTCTATAAATCTTTTTGTACATTTTTTCCCTTATAACAAATATCTGCTTTAAGTTGAATAACATCCATTAACTGCCCAACTGGGTATCTTTCA
Source organism: Cephalopachus bancanus (assembly GCA_027257055.1). Taxonomy (NCBI): domain Eukaryota; kingdom Metazoa; phylum Chordata; class Mammalia; order Primates; family Tarsiidae; genus Cephalopachus; species Cephalopachus bancanus. Next base: position 14,733,607 of record JAPVLO010000035.1, read on the forward strand.
AATACTCCAAAACTTTAGACTTTACATAAGTAAATTCCTCTGTATACAGTACTACCAGAAGCACACGCTTCTCATTTATATCTAATAAAGTTTCTTTAATCAGTGCAGGACTATAAGAACATGTTCTTTAAAAGAAACATTTTGCAAAATGCCAGAGAGAGAGAGAGAGAGAGAGAGAGAGAGAGAGAGAGAGAGAGAGAGAGAAAGAGATTTCTGCTATACTCCCTTTGTGTAAACCTCCTATTTTAAAAGCTTCCCGATGTTATGAGAACTCCAAATTATTAGAATCAAGCAAATGGTACTATTATTTTAAAAATTCCTTGAGTGGTACCCTCCCAGCTCTTGTGCTCTGATAATTAATGTGTATGCTCCTAATGGTCCCCTGCTCTAGGACCAGAAAGCTGCTTAACCCTATCTTGCAGTTAAGATACATTGGAAAACTTTGTTCTCAATAGCTACAGACTGATGGAGGAGAAAGAGGCTAATTTTCACTGACTGAGAAAATGATGGGCATGAAACAGAGGCAGACTAAGTAGAAAATAACTCTGATGTTTTGGTTTACATTTTCTCGATTATCTCTTTTTAAATAAACATTTTATTTTAGAAGAATTTTATATTCTATTACCATTGTAAATGTAAAATAGATAAAATATACTGATCTTTCTTGCTTTTGTTTCTGAGTCAGAGTCTTACTCTGCCACCCAGCTGGAGTGCAGTGGACAGCAGCCTTGACTTCCTATGCTAAGGCAATCCTTACTCCTTAGCCTCCCAAGTAGCTGGGACTACAAGCGTGTACCATCATGTCTGGCTAATTTTTTGCTTTTCTTTTCTTTTTTTTTTTTTTGTAGAAGCTAGGTTATATCTGGTTGACTCAAAGTCAAACAAGTAAAATCCTTTTTTCTTTTTTCTTTTTTGTCTTAGTAAACAAGGTCTTGCTGTGCTGCCCAGGCTGATCTCGAATTCCTGGGCTAGTGATCCTTCTGCCTCAGCCTCCCCATGTGCTAGGATTACAGGTGTGGGCCACCAAGTCCAGCCTTTAAAAAAGACCTTCCATAATGAATCTGAACTTCACTGAATATGTTCATAGATATGCAAAACATTTTCTTGATAATAGTTTCTAGCAAAGGTGATTTAGAAAATTCATCTCAATTACTATTAAAATTATCATTTGGTCAATTAAGACATTGAAGGCAGAGCATTCTATGCCAGAACTCTTTGAGATAAATTTCAGAAAGAATAGCACATTTATACATTGGTTAGTTGCACAATCCAAACTGCTGTGTGACTAAATAGATATACATGTTAAAGAAATGTCTTTGGTACATTTGCATTTGGCTCTGATCCTTCTGAATACAGCAAATCACGAAGTGTTATTTGAGTTGGAAAATTTTGTGATGACCAAAAAAGTATTATAAATATAGGAAGAACAGTTTTAAGAGAAGTCAACAGGAAAGGTATACAGTAAAAACTGCCCAACTATGATCAAATACCTGTTTGAAAAAAAAAATTGTAGGTGAGATCTGCTTGTATTAAAAGTTTTTCCATAGGCTTGGAAACATAAAACTCAGAGATTTATGAAACAAAAACATAAAGATATTACTGAATTAATCCTGAGCTAAATAATGTCTAAGATAGAAATTATCAGTAAGGTACATACTCTAAAACAATCAAGTTGGCACAGAGACACAAACTGATATGGGCATTGGGGGTGTGATAAGTTAGAAACAACAAATCAGACTGCAGCCAAATTTTTAAAAAATCTAAATGGAATATAGTGGCACTGAATTTCCTTAAGTATCTCAGCACATGATACTGACAAATGTAGAGACAGCTGGTAAAACTGTATGTGTTAATTGCCAACATCACATAACTAATATTTACCACACAAAATTTCCTCCAAATAACTTTCCTTTTAGCTAGTCATATACATCTGGCATTCTCTGTTTATGTTTTAAAATGTATATATGTTTCCTTCGCTTTTCAGTATTAAAATGTAAAGTTTTATGATCCCTAGTATATCTACTTTAAGAATATTCTAATTATTGAAAATCAAAATGTTTTTCTATAAAATATCACTGACAGCTGTTCTCTGCTTATCTTAGCAATGTGAAGATTCTTTTTTATAGAAAGCAGGATTTATTGAGAGGACAGAAAAGCTCCCACAGTGGGAGGGGACCCAAAGGAGTTACCTATGTGAAGATTTTATTTGCGCAACTAAATTGTATTAAAGAGCTTCTCAGAAAACTTTCCCTTTTCCATTGCTTTCATACCATTTACTGTTTACTTGTCCTGAAATTTCACAGAAGCAGAAATTCTGTTATACATTATCCTTTTATCTGCTATTTATTAGAAATGTATTTGGTTGCAATTTACAAAAAAAAATATTACTTGTAATGACTTAGAGGTTTATTTTCTCATGTAACAACTCTGTAAATAGGTGATCACCGCCTTTGGTTTAGTTATTCAATAATATAATCAGTAGCTTACTTTTCTTTTTGTATTTCTGCTCCACCATCTTAAATGGGTTAGTTTTTCGTTCCTCATGGCTTTCATCACATTTGGGTCACAAAATGGCTGCTACTGGTCAGGAATACTTGCATACTAAGCCTAGACAAGATGGATGGAGAGGCTGCCAGCTACATCTGTTTCTTTTTGTCAAAAAAGCAAAGGCTTTCCCAAAAGTCTTCTAAGAGACTTTTCCGTACATCTCAAGGTTACCACAAACTGCAAAGAAGACTAGAAAAGCACAAAGTAACTTGATTGGCCTAGTCCCTTTTGAGCCATTGGCTTAGTCTATTTTGAGTCATTGCCTAGGGATGGATATATTGACAGTTCAAATAAAATCTTATATTCTATTATCAAAGAAGATGGAGGAATGAATATTTTGTAGGGAACAGAAAGGATCTGCCTAAATGCCCTAGTGCATTTGCAATGTAAAATTCTTAAAGACTGGAATTGTATTTCTTCTCTCCCCTAGATCAGAACAAAAATTATTGATACCACAAATTCTATAAACTAAGGCATTGTCCCTAAATTTCACTCAGTTGTCCTAATATGAGTTGTGCTATATGAGTAAAAACTAGAAGATGATTATAAATACAAGTATTCGTCATCAACTCAGGCTGCTATAACAGTATATCATGGACTGGGTGACTTAAACAATAGAAATTATTTTTTCACAGTTCTGGAGGTTGGGAAGTTCAAGACCAAGGTGCCAGCAAATTTAGTTCTTGATGAGAGGCTGCTTCTTAGCTTGCAGTGTTGTCTTGCTAGGTCCTCACATGGTGAAGAGAGTGTGCTCTGGTCTCTCTTCCTCTTCTTAAAAGGACACTAATCCCAATATGAAAGCCTTACCCTCATGCCCTAATTTAAACCTAATCACTGCCCCAAGAACCCCACATCCAAAAATCATCACACTGGGGTTTAGGGCTTCAACATATAAATTTGGGGAAACATAAACATTTAGATCATATGTTAAATGTCAAAAATAATACAGAATGTTCTTGGGAGTAGATTTTGGTTTCATGTACTTATTATATACCTTTTTGTCCTCAGCAAAATTGTAGACACTGAAAAATGCCAACAAAAAATGGTTCCAGCCTTTAATGCATTTAAGCTGAGATGAAGTTGTAAATATAGATGGTAGCTGAACTAAAATGTTATGTAACCTACATAATATTGACCCTCAACCCGGTGCCTATTTGGTGGTTGCACTATAACATATTTTATGTAAACATCACAACACTGCTAGGTAGTTACTAGCTTCATTTTAAGTATTAGGAAACTGAGAGATTAAGTAACTTGTTCAAGGTCAACCAAGTCATAAGCAATGGAGAATTTTTTTTCCTTTTTCCCCAAAGTCATGCTCGCATATAGCACATAGCACACACACTGCTGCATGCTGATTAATTCATTTTGTGAGTAAAAGCTTCCCTCATTTTATAATTCTGCTTTGTTTTAACTCTTTATTTTTCTTTTTGAGTCAGAGACTCACTCTGTCATCCAGGCTGAAGTGCAGTGGTAAGATTATATCTCACGAAATCCTCAACTTCCTGGGCTCAGGTGATCCTGCTGCCTCAGCCTCCCTAGTAGCTGGGACTATGGGTGTGTGCCACCATGCCTGGCTAATTTTTTACTTTTTTGTAGAAAAGAGGTCTCACTATGTTGTCCAGACTGTATTTTTTCCCTTTTTTATTTCTAGCTTTCTCACTGGTAACTTATGCAAATAGGTAGGTAGGAAAAAGATCTGATAACTGAGAGATGATAAAATGATGAGAGATTAGATTAAGAGAGAGAGAGAGAGATCAATGAAAGGTAGAAGAAGAAAAAGTTCAAGCTTATAAAGGGAATAAACAGGAAAGAGGAGCAAGAAGGGAGTGAAAACTGGGCATTTCTCTGAGCGCTGCGGATACGATGGAATGGTAGCATCCCATGCTTTGACCCGTCTTCTCTGATCTCGGGCCAAACGTGTGGCTTGGCGCTGCACAACTAACAGCTAGCAGGATTCTGGGGAGAGGCTCATGCTAGTGACTGAATTACATTTTCCCTAGCTATTCTTGTGTTCTCATCCACCCCAGAGGTCTTTTATGGTTAATCTCAAACCAAATAAGTATTTAACTCTTCTTTTAGTTATAGTCCAGTAGCCTATTCTTAAACAAGGATAAGTTAATACCCTAAGTTTCAGAAACCACAAAATGAAATTAATCTACCCTCATGCCACTGTGCTCTACCTCTTTAAGGCAGTTTAAAGCATGGATGTACAAAATTGGTCTTGTTCATTTTGCACCTCCTATTAATATAGCATGGAATCCCAGATATGGAAAAGAGATTAAGGTCCAACCAGTCAGCTAAAGTTTCAGTCCACTTCTCTCTCTCTCTCTCTCTCTTTTTTTTTAGCATCCTCCAAAGTGGTCTTATAGCTATATTGGAATACTTCCAGTCCAAAGAACTCACCGCTTCAAGTATTGGTCCTTTCCGTCCTTGGACACCTCCAACTTTAGAAAGTACTTTCTTATTTTGCCAGTCAGGATAGCTAAGGTATTCCGCAGCAACAAATATCCTAAAATGTAAGTGCCTTGTAACAACAGAGGTTTATTTTTTGCTTATATTAAGTGCCGATTGCAAATCAGCTATTCTGCTCTATGCTGATTTCCCTCTGGGATCCTGACTGAGGGAGCAGTTCCTCCCTGGGACATTTCATGGTCTCATGGCAGAAGAAAAGAGGACCTGGCAAATCACAAACTGGCCGTTAGAGTTTCCACATTTCACCGGCCAACACAAGTCATGTGGAATCATCTCACAGAGAAGTGCAAGTCAGGGAGCAAGACAACCCTGAGAAAGCCAGTGAATATTGGGAATAATAATGCAATCTACTACATATTTCTTGAGTCAAATCCTTTGCCAACTAATATCCATCCTTGCTTATTATCTTTCTCTCTACCAGCTCTACAAATGTTAGAAAACCTCAGCCATGTTTTCTTTGAGCTGTCTCTCTTCTAGTCTAATTGGCTCCGGTTCCTCCACTGACCTATTTCCTGTATTTAGTGGTCTCACCTAACATCTTCTTCAGAGCCTATTCAGCTGTCTTGGGTCATCTGGTGAGAGAATTGTTTCTATTCTCCAAAGGAGGGTATCCCTTAACATACTCCACTTCTGGATGATAGGTTTGGCTGTGTGGCTGAGCCTTCTGGACCAAAAAAGTTTTCTTTAAACAATACTTTATCTAATAGGTCTCCTAATTTGGGGATATTTTAGAGTTTTAGGCTTTTCACTAATACCCAGGCCCTTTGCCTATTATACTCTAGAATATGGATATCTTTGAGCACTTCCAGAGGACAGATGTCACATTCCTGACTATACTTAGTAATTTGAAGAAGGATGTGTAATGGGGAAAAATAGTTGTATTGGCAAAATTCCTCAAGCATATTATTTTTGCATAGGACTGGTTCAGAATGTGAACTTTAGAAACAGTTGGTCTTAGATCAAACCCTTATTCTCCTATAAAGCAGATCCTATATTAACTTTTGCAAATTAATCCTAGGATTTTATTTCCTCATTTAATGAGATGGAGATAATAATAATCACTTTCTTATGTGGTTGTTGAGAGGACTAAGGACACAACAGGGGTTTCAATCAATGTCTTCTCTTGTTGTCACACTGGGATCCTAGTGCTCAGAGCTATCTCTGCTCTAGGAACAGCCTCCCAAGCATCCCCTGGGCTTTCCATGGCCATGCATACCTCCTTTATCTCTCCTGCATGTCCTTCTGTCCTCCCAAAATGTTTCATTCTCAAGTCAGCATTATCCAAGCTTGACCAGTATCTCTCAAGGTGTTGTCTGAGAACAAGTTGCATTGGACTTGCCTGGAGGATCACGTGGTGCTATTTCAGACTAACTGACCATTAGAACACGGAACTGGTAAAGCTGCATTTTAACATGCTCCCCCAGGTGAAGCTGCCAGACAAAATATAGGTCATCCAGTTAAATTTGAATTTCAGATGAACAATGAATACTTTTTTATTTTTATTTTTTTAGTTGGAGTCTCACTCCCGCCCAGGTTGAGGTGCAGCGGCACCCTCACGGCCACTCCAGCGTCGACCTGCTGGGCTCCGGCGATCCTTCCGTTTCAGCCTTCCAAGTAGCCAGATCTACAGGCGTGTGCTACCACGCCCAGCTAATTCTTGATTTATCGTAGAAACGAGGTTTCTCCAAGTTGCCCGGGCTGGTCTTCAATCCACGAGCTCAGGCAATCCACTCACGTTGGCCTCCCAAAGTGTTGGAATTATAGGCTGAGCCACGGAGCCCGACCAACAATGAATATTTTTTAGTGTATGTCCCATACAATATTTGAAACATACATTAAAATATTATTCACTGTTTATCTGGAATTTAAATTTACCTGACCACTAGCAATATTTGGAAAAATTCTCCAATTCAACTTCGTAAGCTTTCCCTCAAGGGAAGAAAGAGCAAGAGAGAGAGAGAGAAAGTAAAGAAAGAAAATCAGGCTTTAGGTAGCCCATGTATTCCCAAAACAAATATGGAGAAGAGAAGGGGTGCAGTTTTGTCTTCTTTAGAGTAGGTTAGCCTTTGTTTCAGCAGCCACAGTAGCAAAGTAGACAATACAGCAGCCAGAGAAAAACCCACTTCCTGTATCCTCATACTATTCTACCTTTGGGGTGGACTTTAATTTTGTCTGCCTCCTCCTCCTCCTCCTCCTCCTCCTTTTTTTTGGTCTAAATATCCTCATGCCAAGCCAACCATCACCTACTCATCTTCCATCTCGTGATTCCTCTTTTGTTTTACTAGAAGGCATCCTAGACCCATCCTCCTCTGTCTGCCCCAACTTCCCCAATATCAGACTACCTCATGACATAGTTCTCTTTCTCCCTCTAATATTAAGTCTGGACTCCTTCAGTTTCAGTTCTTTGATAGAAATTTCCTAACTCTCAACCCATTCTGCTTTATGTGTATTAGAGTACGGCATTATGCTTGCATAATATGTCTTTAGAGTCCTTAACATAAACATTATCTTGGCTGATTTTCACAACAGCCCTATAACCTATGCAGATAAATAACTGAGGCTCAAGCTGGAACTTTAGTCTGGAGCTTTTTATTCCTAGACCAAGACCCTTTCCCTCAGCCGTTGCTTCATCTCAGGTTACTATACTCACAGTGTTCATTTGTCATTTTAGAATAGTGATTAAAGCACAGGTGAGTGAACTTGAGCAAGTTTTTATTTATTTTTTAACCAATCAATGCTCTCATTTCCTCATTTCTAAACTTAGGTTAACAATAGTACCTACATCGTGGACACTGGGTTTAATGAGATGATCAAAGTCTTTGCACTTAGCACAAAGACTGCACATTATAAGCACTCGTAAAATATTAATCATTATTAAAACTATCTTGTGGGCTAGTTCCTTTGCAGGTCCAGCTCTCCTCATGCTCGTTCAATAAACAGAGATAGAAATTGGGAAATTTAGTCCAAAACCAGCAAAAGGAGAAGTATCAATGGCTATGCAAGTGTTAATGATTTCACACTTCTTTTTTCATGCCCCTCTCCTCGCCAAACCTTCATCCCCACTCTTACAATTTTTAACGTTATGCATAGTGCAAACTACAACCATTCTAAACTAGATTCAGCAGTCTGGAGAGTAACTGAAACGTTAGGCTCTTTAGTCAAAAGCAAGAATTAGAGTGTAGTACTAAGAAGAACGGTAATTTAATTATTTGTATCTTGCCTAACTTCCTCTTTTATACTAGCCTCCTTTATTTTTACTTTGTTCCATGGTAATTATAGTATCCCATTGCAGCTGCAGTATTATGTGTTCATCATCTTTTCCCATTAGGGTGTTTATCTGATAATAAGAAGTGTAATCTATATATGTATTTAAGTTGGGGTCTCATTCCAGGGTGGAGTGCAGTGGCCCGATCATGGCACACTGCAGCCTTGACCTCCTCTGCTCAGGTAATCTATCCGCCTCAGCCTCCCAAGTAGTTGGGACTACAGGTGCATGCCACTACACCAGCTAATTTTTTTATTTGTTGTAGAGATGAGGTCTCACTCTGTTGCTTAGGCTGGTCTCAAACTCCTGGGCTCAGGCAATCCTACCACCTTGGCCTCTCAAAGTGCTGAGATTACAGGCATGAACAAAAGTGTAATATGAATCCTCAATGAATGAGATGAAGTGGCATATTCATGAGCAACCTCAAAGCACTTTTTTGCCCTGCAGATGCAGTGCAAAATTAGGAATATTAAAACTATTTTCTTTAGAAAATACTCAGGGAAATGCTGTTGTGGGTAATGGGAAATAATAAATGGTAGATTCTGCACAAGGAAAATAAACATCAGAATTTTGAATAGAAACAGGAGCTCCATCCAAACTAATAAATCTCAAGTCAGGGTCACTGTGCAGTACCAGAGGATGTAAGCAGAGCACTTGTTTTTGCAGACTGGTGTCAGCGCTTACATCACTGTTGCTTTTCTTCTTAGAGGCAGATACCACTATCCAAAAGAAAAACCAAGCACATGTTTGGGACAGAGAAGAGCAGGCGCCTACAAATATTTTTTGAAAGAACATTGATATTTGATAATTTTTTAAAAAGTTATCATCAGTGGGAAAAAATTGGGGAATTTAACAGGACTTTGTTACATTTGTTTTTGGTTTATAATTTGTCTTCTTTGTTTTCAAATATTATTTTTGGAAAGTGGAAGACAGATGGATGCAGTAATCTTTTTTTACTGTTTAGAAGCTCTTCAGTTCAGTTTAGATGTCTTCATCCAAATTAGTCCAATACTGCATAGAGATTACTTGACTTTTGCCATCAAGATAGGTATCATAATCCCTTTGCTCCTCTATCTGGAGAATGTTGATATATTTTTCCCCCTCTAATTTGTGGAATTTGTCAGTATTATCACTCCCTTATGACTAACAGGTTAGATTATGCTTAAGATCCTACATGGGCCCTTCCATAAAAACTGCCTCAGAAGCTACCAATGGCTCAAAAACTCTGGTCTTTGAGTGGTATAAGGAAGCAGAATATATCTGGGGTGCATACAATACTTGATCTTTCTCTGTCTACCAATGTTCTAACATTTGATAAGCCTTACTTATTTTCTGTGCAATTTAACACAAATATTGAATGAGCAAGTACCATGTGCAAGAGATTTATTCAGTGAATGTTTTCAACTCCTACTGTGTATCATACATAAGAGATTCACCTAGAAGAAGGAAGAAGAGAAGAAAGAGGAGGAGGCAGAGGAAGAGGAAGAGGAAGAGGAGGAGGAGGAGGAGGGAGAATAGAAACTGCTCTCAAGAACTTCAAATCTTCCTAGAAGAAGTATGTTAACTTAAGGGCAACAACTCCTGTGTTGCCTCTGCGGACCGAGAGTGAGAGGGGCTACATCTTTGAAGATATAACAGTGCACTATGGGGAAATAGATACTGGGCAAGCCAAAACCTCTGCTGAAAAACACAAATTGAGACTTGAATCATGCCCTAGTAAGAGGCAGGACTTTTATTCCAGTTGAAGCATAGGTAATCAAAAATGTATGAATTTGGGAGTTAAAGATAACTTTGAACCCATCTCAGATGATGAGCTGTATGACCTCGAACAAATTGGTTTGCCTATCTGCACCTCATCTCTAAAATAGGAATTGTGATGTTTAGGCCAAAGTGTCAAAGTGTTGATGTGCACATCTGCTCCACCCCGAAGGAAATCTTGCAGGAAGACCCAGAGCATGGACTCCAAAGCTAGATTGTCTGAGTTTGAAGTCTGATGCTAATGCTTAGGTATTATACTTGGGAAAATTACTGAACTTATTAGTGCCTCAGTTTCCACATCTGAAAAAGAAATAATAAGAAACAGACCTCTCGTGGTAGTTATGAGAATTAAATAATTTGTAAAGTATTTAAAGAAGTGCCTACATATAGCAAACCCTATAACCATTAACTATTATTATTAGGTGTTTAATGATGCAATAGAAGGCATTAAATTAGCATATCATCTGCATAATAGATGCTCAGCAAATCTTTTATTAAATATTATAGTACATTGTGCTAAACATTGTAAGAAATAGAAACCTATTTTTTTAGGGAAGACAATAAAAGAAATTATAGCCTGGTCATTTCTCATTTGTATAGTGGTGAGTAACAATAATAATAATAATAATTACTGAAAATTATAACCTAGTCATAAGTAATATTCACAAGGAACCATAATAATTATGGCATGTGAAAGACCAGATATACCCTATTGGCAGGTCAGAAGAACAAGAGATCAGAAAAAAAAAATGAAGGAAAACTGCAATAGAGATATTTCTTAGGAGTCTGACATCCTGGGGGCAGAAGTGGAAATATCTTCCAAACTGGAAGGAGAAGTAATGATCCTTAAGTCAGCAATACATGAATGGGTAGGCTATGGCTGGGTGGATTAATATAGAGAAGGCATTCCTGATGAAACCAACACTGGGTTCAAAGGCATAAAAGCATGAGAGGGCTGAGTGTGTATGCGTATGTGTGTTCATGTGTGTGCTGCAGAATAAAGCAGAGCATTCAACAGATATGGATCATAAGATGTCTACTTGGAGGTATCACATGATAGATGGAGACACAGATGACTAAGACATAAAAGAAATATTTTTGCATGATGCAAGCCGAAGACTGTTTTTGCTTTTTGTGTCCTTTTTTCTTTCCCTTCCTCCTATCCTTCCACCCTCCTTTTCGCCTTCAAAGTATGTTTACTGATACCTACAATGGGCTAGAAAAATGTGCCTTTCCTTATATCACCTTTTTTTTTTTTTTTTTTGAGTTGGAATCTCATTCTGTTGCCCAGGTTGAAGTGCAATGGCACACTCACAGCCACTGCAGCCTCGACCTGCTGGGCTCAGGCAATCCTTCTACCTCAGCCTTCCAAGTAGCTGGAACTGTAACTACAGGTGCATGCCACCACGCCTGACTGATATTTGTGATTTATTGTAGAGACAAGGTCTCATCAAGTTGCCCAGGCTGGTCTCGAACCCCCAGGCTCAGACAATCCTCTCACCTCAGCCTCCCAAAGTGCTGGAATTACAGGCTGAGCCACCGTGCCTAGCCTATGTAACTTCTTATATAACATAGATTTGTCACATGAGAAGTGATATAATAGAAATTCCCTTATATCAAAGTTATGTCATATGAGAAGTGGTATGATAAACATTTTTCCAAGTTACAATGAAAATAGGTCCCAAATAGGACTCTTCATAAAATACCTTGCTTGTGTCATTGCGTTCTCTCACTCCCATGTCTCTGAATGGCATGGACAGTTTAGAATTCTTCTATTTCAGTATATGTGGGCTTAGTAAACAGTAGGCAGGCAATAGATACTTGCAGAATTCAAAATAATTGCTAGAAAATTTAATTTGAATGCTTTAGAAGGTATTCTCTTCACAACTTTGTGACAAATTCTTTCAGGAGGTGAGAGTTGCACTTTTTGAAAGGAGCATAAGCTTGTGGAGATTGTTTCTCTTTGATTTAACAGTATCTATATGCTGATTTTTTATATGCACTGAGTATTCAAAAATGAGTATTTTGTTGAATTTAAATCAGTGCCCATCAATCTTTGTATTTTATACATTGAACTTCTTGTTTTTTAGATATTTTTATTGTGAAATTATTCAAATGAAAAGGCAAATTTTTTTCAAATCCGTTAACCATGGAGCCTTTAAAATAAAGCAGAGATTTTGACCTGGAAATTCCACTTCTAGAATTTTATCCTGCTTACCCAGATGTGCAAAGACATGTATATCTGAATGTTTATTGTTTATTGAAGCACTGCCTGTAGGGAAAAAAGAAGCAGGTAAAGCCCAACTATCCTTCATTACAGAAACTAATGAAATAAATTGTGATATATTCATAGAATTAAATATTATGCAGTCACTAGAAAAATAATATAGATCTATATGGGCTTATTTGGAATGATCTCTTGGACATATTTTTAAATTAAAACACACACAAAGAAAAGAGAAATTAAAATAAAGAATGGGTATAAGAAAGAAAATTCCCACTTGTGAGGCATATATTTATCTATCCGTGTGTGTTTTATGTATTCAGTTATCATACATGACTGCGTACACACAGAAAATTTCTGAAGATATAAGTGAGAGAGTACAAATAGAGATTACTTCTGAATGGGAATCTGGACTGGGCAGCAGGCACACTTTTCATTGCATATCCTTTGTATTATGCAATTTTTACCATACTGATGTTTTTATTAAAAATTATTTATTTATTTAAAGAAATAAATTAGTTAACGGAGAGAAGCTATTGTTGGTCAATTCCATAGTGGTTAGCTAGAAACTAAGTATTATGCAATCATGACATTAATGTCCAATTTAATGAACTAATATTTCTCAGTCCTGGTTTTATTACAAAGACATATCTGAATAGCTCAGGAACGTGTAGAATTATTTTAAAGATCTCAAAATAAAAATAAATGATCATTTAATCTTAAAAGAAAATATACTTAATACGCTTTGTGAAAGAGAGAGGTATTGTTTTGAAAAAGGGAGTAGAGCATTAATGAACAATTCCATTTGCATTCCTGTGTATCTTCAAGCTGAGTACAAACTAAGAAAAATTGTTCTTGTGGAGTACGCTGTAAAATTGCTTTAATGTCCCTATCGTCAAAGGTCAAAACACCAGAGAGCTTATTGCTCTCAACTTCAACTCCTCTGAGTAATATTTCTCTTTGCTCTGGAACACAATTAGCTCTTGGGAAAAGAGGCCAACTTTTCAGTTCTGCCTTTCATGGTTTCTGTCTTCCCCTCTGCTTCAGTGCAGGTCAGTCACACAGATAAGCATTATGCCCAGAATAAAACTGGCTCTGTTTATCTGGACTAATAAATGAATGGAACCAGTTATTTTCATTGGCTTGGTCTGGAAGGAAACCAAACTAATTTCCACAGACCTTAAATTGGACCTAAACCAAGCTACTTGTCCTCACTAAGAAGAGCAATAACAATGAACCCAAAGTATAAAAGTAACAATTTTTGCAAAGGTAATCCATATTTTCTGTCAGACAAGAAAATTTGGTTAAAACTAGGGACTGGCAGTGGGGACGCTGAAAGCTCTGAGAGATCTGCATCATTTCCCTTTCAATGAGTTTGAGCCATGCAGGTCAATGCAACCTTTCTTTACGTTCTAGATGCTCCACTTTCTCTGTGGTCTATTTTCGTAATCAAGTTATGCTGCCTTCTGCTGATGAGCAGAAGATATTTGAATGGGACAGCCAAAATTTTTGCACAGACCTCTGTCTTACTGAAAAAACTTAAAACTCACATTTGTGTTCCCAGGGTGTCTGACAGGACAGCATACTTTATTTCACAACTCACTCATGGAGTAGTGAGATTTTGACTTCCATTGTGCACATGTAATAAAATGTACTCTGCAGTGATATTCACTTAGTGTATGAAAATAGTTACTGCCTCTGCCCAGAAGGCCTTGCTGTTCCCATTTAAGATTTATGGTTGTCCTTTTAATTATGCGCCAACACTGCCCCAAAATATATTTCCATGGAAAATATATAAAAAGCATTTAACTTCACTATTTATCTTGCTCAAAGATAGGGACAATTTCTTAGAGTTGGTTCCAAGACTATTGTTTTATAATTGAAAGCTGTTTAGCTATTTTTCCCAAAAGTTAATTCACATATATTGGGAATGGAATAAACTCTTTATTGAAAGAATTTGTAAAGAACTTAAATCAAAGAGTAATTAATTCCCTTATAGTATGTATTTTTAAAGCAAAATAGTTTATTCTTTCTTTTTGATTAAAAGACAATGCCTACTTGTGGTAAAACAAAATCAGATCATCCATTAAAAACAAAAACAACGAAACCTATTCATATTTCCAGGCACCCAAAGAAAATTACTATGAAAAATTTCATGCATATTCTTTCAGACACTTATATGGCTAGACATTATAGGTAAACACACATTTTTAACACAAATGAAATCATACTGAAAGAGTTCAGAACATGCCACCTCAAAATATACCCTTTGTCGAATTGATTATTTTGAGCTAAAGGTACTTGAGAAAGAGTAGATGCAAGAAGAGTTTTCTGACCTCCCCTTTTCTACCTAAACACAGGTTATAAAATTTTTCATGAAAAAGGTAGCTTCCCTTTATCAAAAAGAGAAGAACATCCTTATCACCAGGGACTGGGAATCAACACTAAAATGAAGGTATATAAACAAACTTACTAAAATAACTGCTATTGTCCACTAATTTCTTCCAATACAGCTCGTATTCACTTCTCCACAATTAACTGCCCCTCGCCCAAACCCCTTATCTTATAATTTATTCACAAACTCATCATTTATTTGTCCAAAAAGTATATGAGTTTTATGCTCTGGTCACTTCTTCAGGTCTTCATTTTTCTGAGAGGATTCCCATGTACACATGAAATTCTAATAAAATCAATATACTTTTCTCCTGTAACCTGTCTTATGTCAGTTTAATTTTTAGGCCCAGTCAGAAACCCTAAAAAGACAGAAGACACATTTTTCTTCCTCTATGATACCATACTTTAAAAAAACTAATAATATACTCTTGAGCCCTTAAAAATATATAAATATAGGTAAATAATTAGATAGAAAGATAGGTGGATAGATAGATAGATAGATAGATAGATAGATAGATAGACAGATAGATGATGGATAGATCGACACATCTCCAATATCACTTAAAATGCTCTATGATGCCAAATTCTATTGCATGTATTTCACCAATTCACTGCTGATGAACATTTAAGTAATTTCAATTCAATTTTAAATAACACTATAGCAAATACCAGTGTGTGTTTGTATTATTGTCTCTCTTTAGGTTTTATTCACAAAGGTTGCTGACTATGGATATTTAAAATGTTTAAAATTGCCATCCAATAATATTTTGAACTCCAGACCTCAAGTGATCCTCTTGTCTTGGCCTCCCAAAGTGCTGATATTGCAGGCATGAGCCACCATGTCTGACCTATCTATCCTCAAAAAGAGTTAAAACCCATAGCATGGTTTTAATATCCTTAAATGAAAGTTTTTACTTCACACAAGTTATTTGAAAAGAGGCTTTAGGTGAAGAAAATGATTAGGAGGGATGGAGGACCAAGAGATGAAGATGATACTAGATTCTTTTCTTTTCTTTTCTTTTCTTTTTTCAGAAAGCAGGATTTATTGAAAGGAGAGAAATGCTCCCACAGTGGGAAGGGACCCAAAGAGGTTGCCCGATATATTACTTAAGGAAAAAAAATCTGTGAGAAAGTAGAAAAACAAGTGCAGCCAAGAGATTTTTAAAGATAATAATAATGAAGAGGTTATGTGTTACATGAAGTCAGTCACTAATCCAAAGAAGTTGTTGAGAGATTGATCATGTGAACCTATGAGTTACCTGGAAGAGAGAAATCCCAAAGTTGTAATATAAATAAGCAGAATGTTACTGTTTTGCTTGGGAGATTGGACAAGATAGCAAGAGATCTTGCCTAAATCTATTTTCAAATATTCCAGTACAAAGTTTTTCAATAAGCTATAAAAACAAGTCTTCTTTTCCTACTACAGTTAAAAATGCATTGTCTTCTTGCCTCCTCATACTTCTTTTGTTTGGAGTAGAACCTCCTGGGTTAGATCTGGTTAACAAACATCTCTAAGGGCAAAAAAAAAGTGATTGTTTTAAAATCTTTCAAAAATGAATGAAGATAGTTCTTATACTTTTACAGATCTAAATCCAAGTGTGTTTGTTAAATGGCTAACAAGTTTTGCAAAACAAGCTCATGGCAAACTTGTGAAATGAAAAAATATATTTTTCTGGATTCTGCTGTCCAGTCTTCCCCATGCTTTCTCGAGTGCCCAGCTTTTCCCATAGATTCCACCGGATCCCAGCAAGCCTCTTCTCCAGACCAGCTCTGCCCTTCAGACAGAACTTCCACGTAGAGGAGCCAAGGGCCAGATTTACCTCATGCTATACCCTCTGCTTTAATCTCTGACTTTGTTTCCTCACGGCACTCCTAAATGATGCTCTCTTATCTGAGGAACTGTTTTGAAAATTAATGACTGATGGTAGTTCAGTGTGCTACTACTCCAGGTAACAAGAACAATTGAAAAGCAGTCTTTACTGCGGTGGCCGGGAGCGGCCACTGCACTCCAGTCTGGGTGACAGAGTGAGACTCCAACTCAAAAAAAAAAAGAAAAGAAAGCAGCTTTTATTGCCTCAGTGGAAATAAATCTGTTCTATAAAGGGAATTCAGTCTTCTTGCAAAGGCTGTTTTCGATTAAAACCACAATCATACAAACTGTGGCAACAGCTCTTAGTTTTTATTCACCATTGTAGATACTGTGAAGAGATATTGATAAATACTATTTCAATGGAGCTTCGATTTTATTTAATTTTTAATTTTACCAGAGTAGTACACATATGCATACTTTTAAGAAGTAAGATAGAACTTTAAAGCTTTTCATAAAAATAACTTGCCTGTTCCATTGTCTCATTTCAAAAGCAGGATTGTTAACACTTGATTTGTTTCTATGTATACTTAAATTTCTAAATTACTTCCTCACTCTATGGACTTTTCAATTTTCGATATTATTATTATTGAATGATTCCAACATGTATGAAAAATGAAGATTAAGCAGTCTGACTCACCCTTTCCACCACATACTACAAATACATGTTCCTCTTTCCATCTTCTCACTCTATTTATAGACGACTTTGGAGTTAAGTCAATATTTAATATTTACATTGCTATAACTGTGCATATCACTCACAAAATCTACTTTTGTCTCTGAGGATATTACTTATAGAAACTCTTCTTGTTGCTCCTTGAATGGTTTCTAGTATGTGATGTAATAGAAGCTTAGACTCTGCAGCCAGTTCAAAAACCACACTAGGTTTTGCAATTTCCATTTCTTTTCCTGTATTAATTTTTATTTTTCCTGGACCTTAAAGTAGTCATGCACTGCTTTGTTTTCTTAGTTTCCTATGTGTCTATCATTCACACACCCTCAAATTTTCTGACACTGCTGCTCAACTCTCAGTAAAATTGAGTCAGATTAGCCAGTATAATTTAGACATAGATAAGTTTCTTGCAGACAGTTCTAAATTAAAATAGGGTAAGTGTTCAGACATCTTTCTTATCAATACACAGCCTTGATCCAACTGACCAGGCATACTAGACCTGACCACCTTGTGGGCTGAAATATTGATCTACCAGGAAAGTAGATCACAGAAATAACAGGGAGCTAGTTCTCCAAAACATAGACATGATAGACATGATGTTCCAAAAAAAAAAAGCCCAAATCTAGTTAGGCAATAACCTTCATTGTGACCTTAGAAGGTTAAGAGATGGTAATCAAAACTTGTGACCAGATAAAAACCTGCAGCCCTCTACTCTTAGCTCGTGGTTTACTTAATCATCATTATAAAGGTATACAAAGCTTCTTGTCAAAGGCAAGCATATTCCTTTTCTTTTAAGACACCCAGGCTTTCCTCAAGTGTGCCTTTTCTTTTTAATAATTTTTCTCTTAAACAATACTTTGGATTCACTCTGAAATTCTTTTCTGTGGCGAAATCAAAGGCCCACAGAGGAACTACACTGAAACCCCCCTCCACCCCCAGCATCAGAATCAAATGTTAGGTAAATTATCAGTCCTACTCTTTTCATGGAGACAGTTTTTCTGGAACTGTCTATCCTGTTTTCCAGCCCTGCTGCTCTGTTGCAGGACTGGAAATGTCATCTGTCCTTATTCTGAGTATTCCTATCTCTTCTCATTTGTAATCAACCCTTTATTGTTTTGATTTCATGTCTTCCTCTTTTATATTTACTTTCTCATTTTGAAGAAGCAACTGATTCAGCAGCCTCTAGAGCGGGGGAACTTGAGAGGTAAATATGTTGAGGTATTGCATGTTGAAAACTCTCCTTTTTTTGCCTTTTCACTTGATTGTGGTTTGGCACAATATTGAATTCAAGGTTGGAAATCATTTCCCCTCAGAATGTGGAAGGCAGGACTCCAGTTGGAATAGGGCCCATGTTGCTGTTGAAGTTAAATGGAAACTGATCCTCATTCTGATTCCTTGTAAGAAGAGCTGATTTCTCTCTCTGGGAAACTTTTAAGGTCTTTTCTTTATCTTTGGCTTTCTGACTATGAGCTTTGATATGGATTTTTCTTCATTCATAGTGCTAGGTTTTGAAAATGTGTCCTTCGGTTCCAAAAATGTTTATTCCATGATTTGATAATACTATTCCCTCTGTTTTACCTCTTCTGTGTTTGTGAAACTCCTGTTGATTGGATATGAGGCCTCTGAGTTCTTTTCTATCCTATTTTTTGTCTCTTTGCTTTCTATTCTAGTTCCTAAAAATTTTCTCAAATTTTATGTTTCAATTCTTCTGTTTTTATTTGTGCTACTGTATTTTTTATGATAATTTTTTCCCTGAATATTCCTTTTAGATATCACTCTGTTCCTTTTAATGGGTGCAAAATATACTTTTGTTTCTGAGGTTATTACTTATAGCAACTTCTTGTTCCGTGAATGGTTTATATTCTATGGTGTAATGAGTAGAAGCTTAGACACCTCAGCCAGTTCAAATGCTAGTTGACTGAGCCTATGACCTTAGGCAAGTTATCTGACTTCTGTTCATGTTGTCTCAGTAAAATAGAAATAATAACAGCACCCATTGTATAATGTTGCTGTGAAGTACAACTGAGAGTGAAACATACCAAGCACTTAGAACAGTAACTGGAAAAGCGTAAGCCTATCTGACATGTTGTATTACCCATGTTTTCTGAGTTTCTTTTTTCTGTTTTGTTTTGTTTTAGTCTTTGTTTTTATTTTTGTAGAAATGGGCTCTCACTATGTTGCCTAGGCTGGTCTGGAACTTCTGGCCTCAAGCAATCCTCCCGCCTCAGCCTCCCAAAGTGCTGGGATTACAGGCATGAGCCATCACCACATGCCTGTTTTAGTCATTATTATTTGTGTAAGACACTTTTCTCAAATGCCTGGTTATCCTTGACTGTGTGTTCATGTTTTTGTTTTTTTGTGGGTTTTTTGTTGTATGTTTGTTTTTTAAGTTGGAGTCTCACTCTGTTGCCCAGACTGGAGTGCAGTGGCTGCTCCCGGTCACCGCAGCCTCGTCTGCTGGACTCATGTTTAAAAACAAGTAGCCACAAAGTGGATTGGATACTCTCTGTGTGCCTTTGAACCTCTGGGCTGCCATGTGGAAAATCCAATACCCTGAAAGTGTGTGCCAGAGAGACTGCATAATGATAAAGAGAGGCTTCAAGGAGTGCCAAATGTTGCAATTACCACCTGCAACCATATGAAACATTCCACTGAGAACCACCTTGCTGAGTCTACTCACTACCCAAAACCCTGAGAAGTCACAATAACAATAAATGATAGTTGTTGATTTATGCCACTAAGCCATATAACAGTAGATAAATGAGCATAAGACCTAGAATGAGCAAAGGTCCACCTGGTATCGGTTCTTATGACTTGTAAGTTTCTAGTAGTTGTCCAGAAACAATCTCTCTATCGCTATGCCTTTAACATTTCCTAGACTATATTCCTGTTTGATTCTGTGAAGACATTTTAAAGTGTTTACCTATCTCCTTGCAGTTTAAAATAGGTCATAGACTCACAGTTGGGGGTGGGCTGAGGGAGTGTGTAGGAGGAAACGTGCCCTAAGGCATAGAATCCTTTGTTTTTTAAGTATTGAGATAGTGCCTCATGATAAACCACCCACAACAAACACAGTTGTAATTGTTACCTGGATTAATCACCCTCTTTTTTCTCTGCGTCTTGTCAGTTTTCTCATTCATCTAAATTCATCTGTGCTAGAAACAGAATTTCAAAAAAGAGATTGCTTTGCAAACTCAGAAGAGTGTCTCAAATTAAGAGAGAAGAAAGTGAGAGGAGAGTGCCAGAGAAGCCTACTCAGAAACTAAACTCTTTGAGAAGAGAGGCCCACAAACAAGAAGGCTTGACTTTTAGAAGCTGATAATTTAGCATTAGATGAGGTGCTGCATAATTGCTAAGTGTATATTTGTTTAAACTGTGGCATGGCTATTACCTTGGAAAATGGGATTTAGGACTTTGAACATCTTGATAGGGATCTTGCATCTCAAACATATTTAAGTCAGGAGATATTTACATTTTCACTGCTAACTTTTTTCTGGCATCGAGTATGAGATTAGACTTCCCCCAAAGAAGTCATTGCTATAAGGAAGGGTAAAAACAGAGTAGTCAAGGAAATCTCACAGGGGAGAAGCCTCCAAATTGAAATACTTAAATTTATGTATGTGTCCGCTTATTGATTGATTAAATCAGGGTATCACTGCTGCCCAGGCTGGAGTGCAGTGGCAGATCACATCTCACCACAACCTACAGCTCCTGGGCTCAAATGATCCTCCTGTGTCAGCCACCTCAGTAACTGGGACTACGGGTATGTACCACCACACCCAACTAATTATTTAATTTTTTGTAGAGATGAAATCTATGTTGTCCAGGTTGTTCTCAAACTTTTGGGCTCAAGCAATCCTTCCACCTGGACCACCCAAAGTGCTAGATTACAAGTATGAGTCACCATGCCTGGCACAAAACTCTTACATTTAAACAACTGTAAACCATGTACTCAACCATTCAAAATATAACTGTCAGATTTAACTACACATATTGAAAATTTACTCTAAATTTATTTGAAATGTCTTGAAATTCCAAGTTTAGGTTTAACTTTGTATTAAGTTAGCAAAATAAATTTTACCTGTGGGAACTATAGGAAGCTAGTAAGTTGCCTGGAAGATATTTACTGAAACTATGTTCAACACCATGCACAGGTGGAACTTTAACCCACTGTTGTGTGTTATATCATACAGACGAGGCAAACCTATCCTTCAAGTGATTTCTATTCAAATAAGAAAAGATGTATACCTGTCAGAGTCTAACAGTGTCTCAAAAATAATGCAGCCATGGTTTTAATAGTCACCTTTATGTGAAGTAGGCCCTGACCACGGACAGTGGAATAGGCAGTTGTGGAATAGAGCAGGGGTTCTCAAACTTTAACATTCATCAAAAACACCTGGAGGGCTGGATGAGCCACAGACTTCTAAGCTCCACCCCCACAACTTTGATTCAGTAAGTCTGGAAAAGAGCCTGATTACTGACATCTCAGATAAGGTCTCAGGTGATATTGATGCTGCTGACCCAGAGACCATACTTTAAGAACCACTGGAATACAGCCATCATGATCATTGGGAGGACCCCGTAAATGCTGTGTGTTTTCAGAACACATACAGAAATAGAAAAACCAACAGCTTTGGGAAGAACCAGTGTGTTCTCTGATAGTTTACTTGAGTTTCCACGAAATGAAATAAAAATAAGCACTGCTGGGCTTGGTGGCTCAGCCTGTAATCCCACACCTTGGGAGGCTGAGGTGAGTGGATTGCCTGAGCCCATGGGTTCAAGACCCGCCTGGGCAGTGAGACCTCATCTCTACAATAAACCAAAAAATCACCCGGGCGTGGTAGCGCATGCCTGTAATTCCCGCTGCTCGGAAGGCTGAGGCGGAAGGATCGCCGGAGCCCAGCAGGCGAGGCTGCGGTGGCCAGGAGCGGCCACTGCACTCCAGTCTGGGCGACCGAGTGAGACTCCCACTCAAAAAAAAAAAAAAAAGAAAAAGAAAATCCTCCCTTTCACATTTGGTTTAAGAACTGTGCTTCTGAACACTTACTGCATTACATTGTATACTTTGTGTAATGTGACTATTGGGCCCTTCTTATGCCTCAAATATTATAAGTGTATCATGAATAGTTACCGTCACTTGGTCCTTTCATCCTTTTCTGTCTATATTCACACACATGTGCTCTGCTTACTTTATTTATATGGATCATGTCTGACAGGTTGCTCGTTTACTTAGTATCTATGTTAAGTGCATCTTCCGAATTTCCCCCATCCCTTTTGTTTCCGTGTTTTTCATAGCCCAACCATCTCAAACAATACAGCAAATACAATGATAGATTCTGTATTTTTATTATTAAATACCCACAATATATGCAATATTATCTCTTTCTTCTCAGAAGAGAACTATGATCTTACTTTCTTGACAGGTTACCCTTCAAATTAGTCCAGGCATTTAGGGTTGCTAGCTTAAAGGATAAATAATCTGTTTCTTTTACCCTCAAGGTGATTTACAGAAGCCAAGTTAAAATGGCACTTTGATTAAGTAGTTTAGCCTCTCTGGGCTTTAGGTTTTTTTCTATCATAAAAGTAGGATATTATGTCAGATATATGTGAATACTGCCCTTTAAATCTCATGGGGCACCAGGGCACCTTCACGTTTTGGTGGTTTAGCAGATCATATAGAGTGAGCATCTTTCTGGTCTAAGGATGGGTAGCAGAGAGAATATCTAAGTCAGCACTGGAGAAACACTCTATAACACAGAAAGAAATGTTTGTCACCATGTAGTGTTCTCAAACTTTCCATATCCTTCCCATAATCAGTTTGTAACTGACTGACTGGTTGCTGCATAGGGTGACAAATCATCCTGGTTTTTCCAGGATTCTCCTGGTGTTAACAGGGAAAGTCCCACAAACTGGGAAACTTCTCAGTCCTGGGAAAATCAAATGGTCATTCACCTAATTTCTCTTAGTTCTTTAAACACCAGTTCACTGGAGTGCAGTTTCCGCTCCTGGCCACCGCAGCCTCACCTGCTGGGCTCCGGCGATCCTTCCGCCTCAGCCTTCCGTGTAGCCGGAATTACAGGCATGCGCTACCACGCCCGGCTGACTTTTTGATTTATTGTAGAGATGAGGTCTCGCTGCCCAGGCGGGTCTCGAACCTGCAAGCTCTTTTCTTGAAGAGGTTATACTTAAACCAAATTCTAAGGGCTCAGAGGAAGTAAGAGTGGGATGAGGAGGAGTATTCAGATTGAGACAACCAGTAAATTGTTGGATGTCTGGATACAGGGTAAGGAGTCATTATAACTCGGTTCTATGGAAGTGATTGAGGTCAAAAAGAAATCACAGACTAAAAAAGTACTCAGGATGAAACTCAAGGGGCTCACAGACTGCCTTATCACAGAGAGCAGACATTATGTAACTTTTGGCTTATTTATATTGAAAAGAACTCAAAGCATGTATAATTGTCTTCAATAGTACTACCAGATCCAGGTTGAGCCTTGGGAATATGTAGAAATTTGAACTTATCTCATTCAGTCAAAAGACATTAATGATCAGAAATTTAATTACCATGTCATCAAAGATATCTTTCCTCAGGAACCTAAGAGGTTTTGATTTAATAACAATACAACAAATGAAAAGAGTTAAATTGTAGACAAACATCTATCAAATAGAAAGTATTTGATAATGTTCATCTATCATCATTATCAATGGTTGTAGTCATCATCATGACGAGGATCATCATCATTTTCTTTATTATTTAGGTAAATCTGCATTGTGTTAAATAATTATTACATGCTCTTACTTAATATGTAATAATACTAACTATAGAATATACTTTACTAATGCTATAAAATAGGCACTGTAGTTCCCACTTGTCCATAAGGGATATGTCCCAAGAACCCCATTGGACACCCGAAACCTAGAAGAGTACTAAACCTGGTAGCCCTTAACAGGAACACATTTCTGTTCCCGTCTTGCACCCACAAGTTTAATGCCTTTTCCTTATAAACTAAGCGCTAACAATGCACTGTGGCCTTAACTTCTGCAGTTTGAGGGACTACAGCAAGACTGGCACAAATATGTTTCCTTCTTCACAGTTTCACAGATAGAAGATTTGTTCTCACTGCACATTTTTGCAACCTCAGCATATGATTAGGTAAAGTGGCAGTGACTTGAACACAAACAGTGTGATACCACGACAGTCTATCTAATAACCAAGACAGCTACAAACAGATTAATGGGCAGGTAGCGTATAGCCAGACAAAGGAAAAATTCACATCCCAGGTAGGATGGAATAGGGCAGCAGGAGATTTCATCACATTATTCAGAAGGATACACAATTTAAACATATTAATTATTTATTTCTGGAATTTTTTCATTTAATATGTTCGGGCTCACCGAAACTTCAGAAAGTGAAACCACAAATAAGGAGAGACTACTGTATTTTAAAACAAATTCTAGCCAAAAATAAGGCTCAGAGTGTTGAAGTTTATAAGCCAACAAGTGGCAAAGCTAGTATAAGAAGCCTAGTTTGTCAGACCCCCCAAAGCCCTGTTGTGAAATACATTCTGATAATGGGTGTTTTAACAATTAAACTTTAGGTAGCATAACTCAAATAAATAAAAATTTAAACAAAATGTGATAGTACCAAGAGATATTCCAATTTTCATGATTATTTAACACTTGTACATTTCTTTGTTGCCACGAACAAGAAGTAAAATCTTAGTGCCAACCCTGCCCACAATGTTCTCCTTGATACTCCAAATTGCCATTTACACTCTACCCACCACCAATACCACTGTGAGGATTTGTTTATTTGTTTTCTTGATTGGAGTCTCACTCTGTCACCTTGGCAGGAGTGCAGTAGCACGGTCACAGCCCTCTGCAGCCTCCACCTCCTGGGTTCAGGAGATCCTTCCACCTCATCCTCCCAAGCAGCTGGGACTACAGACACAGGCCACAACCACACCCAGCTAATTTAATTTTCTTTTGTAGAGACGAGATCTCCCTACGTTTCCCTGGCTGATCTTGAATTCCTGAGCTCAAGCAATCCTCCCACCTCGGCTTCCCAAATTGCTAGGACTATATGAGCTACCACTTGGCTCCACTGTGAGGATTTATTTAGCACCTCCATGATCTTTGTGTTCTTCTCCATCAATATGAATGGCTAAATATCAGGTCAAAACTTCAACTTTTCTCCAGAATAATTTATATTTCATCAAGAGATAGCACATTATATCAAAAGAATATATGCCATTGATGGTGGAATTTTAATAATTGACAAATATTCTAGGATAAGTTTTGTGGGTTTTTTTTTATTTTTTCTTAGATCAGGGAAGGGAGATAGAAATAGAATGACTGGATGTGTGGTAGAGAGTAGTTTGGGGAAAATCAATCCTCTCTTGCCATAAGTATTGTGGAAGTATTGCGGAAAACTTATTAATATGTGTGCATTTTTACAATTAACAAAATAGAATCTTAGTCTTTATCTATCTACATGTATGTATTTATGTGTGTTATCAATTCACTGCTGAAAATATCACATGTGTGTCATAAATTTGCCACTAGGGCTGGGTGTGGTGGTTCTCGCCTGTAGTTCCAGCTACTCAGGAGGCTGAGGTGGAAGGATTACCTGAGCCCAAGAGGTTGAGGTTCTGGTGAGCTGTGATGGTGCCAATGAAATCCAGCCTGGGCAATAGAGTGAGACTCTGACTCAAATTAATAAATAAACACACAAACAAATAATAAATTTGCCACCAAAAGTATTCATCATTAATGAGAACAACTGTCTGTATCACTAGGTGAGGTCTGTCAAGGCAAGGGGCCTACAGTGCCAGGAAATGGAGTCAGATGATCTCATATGACCAGCAGATGAGCCAGTGAAACTTCATCAGTATTTACAGCCATTCCCCATCGTTCTCATTACCACCTGAGCTCACCTCCTGTCAGATTAGCAGAGGCAATAGATTCTCCCAGGAACACGAACCCCGTCATGTATCGTGAATTGCACATGCGAGGAATCTAGGTTGCGGGCTCCTTATGAGAATCTAATGCCTGATGATCTGAGACAGAGCTGAATCCATGTTGCTCTGGGTTGTGGGGAGGTTGCTGCTGGAAATATAGATTAACATTGGCAGTGAGGTTTGACTGAACATTCTCCTCCCGTCTGCCACCCCCACTTGTGGAAAAACTGTTTTCCAAAAAACCAGTCCCTGATATGAAAAAGGTTGGAGATCAGTGCCCTAGCAATCAAATTCAATCAAGTGATTAAAGCCTTTGAGTATGCCACCCAAGTAAGTTACAGCAGCTTCAAGGGCCACTTCCACTTTGATTGCCAAGAAAAATGGCTCTCCTATTCACTCACCTGCAAGGAACCCAAGAACTGCTGTAACTCACCGGAAATGCCTTTCTTTCCAAGCTGAAGAATTAAGAGTGGGCTAGTCATCCTCACTACTTTTTGTTGTTTCTTATATCTTGGTCAAAAATGTGGGAAAATCAAGGAGTGCTAAAAATATTTTGAGTTCTCCTAGACCTGGGATAAAGTTATCTGGTATGGAGGGATGGTAATAAAACTTAAGGACTTTAGAATGAAAGCTCATATGTGAACACTTTTCATCACACCAACTGATTATTCTTTCTGAAGTTGGCCTGAAATTAAACCAATCATTAAAGACAGAACTTCAATAGCAGTCTCCAGGTTGAGAAAACCTGGGCTCACTCATTCATTTATTCTTTCAACAATATTTACTGACTGATTTCTAGATGATGCTGCACTCCATGTCTTCTTGTTGAGCACAAAGCAGAAAATGCATGGAAACCTAACCATGAGAGTCCACTGCCTGGCACTGAGAAAGTAGAAAATTGAAATGGAGATAGAGCTTCCTTTTTGTTGTCTGCTAATATTTTTAGAAACCTGTGTTCTCTCCCCCAAGGTGAGTGCTCTGATAAAGATACGGAGATTTCACTGTTCAATGGCCAGAAGATTTCTGGGTCACTTGGTCCTCATGAAGAAGCTGTCAGGGGTAGGGACCACTGTGGTTCCCCAATGACTGTCGTAAAAAGCTGGGATGCCAAGGAGCAAGTCGCTCTCTGAGCTTTAGTTTCCTCAGGTTTCAAATGGACATTAAAAAAAACAAACAAAAAAACCTCATTCACAAAGAAAGTGATAACTTCCACAAAGAAGCTGATCACTGCATGTGAGATACATCCAAAACTGCTATGTCAAGAACTTAAACCTGGCTCAATTTGATCAAATGGATCTCAAGTGCCATGTGAGAGGGTCAGAAAATTTGTCACCAGTCATAGGAGGACTTGATGTGTTTCTCCCTGGACACCTGACCACTCGAGGGCCATGTGATGTGTTTTGAGAAGTGGTGTCATTGTAGTAAAATGTAGAGGCCTGCTTCCTAGAGTCATACCCTAGAGAGCCCCCTAAGTGTTTCTTCTGGGTAATTTCACAGATAATTAAAGCCTCACTCTCCTCCTTTGATAAACATTTGGCAAGAAACATTACATAGTTCCACAAACATTAGTCATTGTGGAATCCAAATCACTGAAGAACAGAAAAACCTGTTGATGCAGGTTTGTTGTCAGGAATTACTCGCACTGACCAGGCTGGCTTTCCCACCCAATCTGGCCACCGGGTCTCAAAGATAGAAACTTTTAGAGGCGAATCAGATCATGGGTAGCTTTTAAGTCTGATAAAGAGCCCTACTATTTTGACAAATTTGTGGATATGATTTGTGTGCATATGTCTATTTTAGAGAGAGAGAGAGAGAGAGAGAGAGAGAGAATGCTTCATAATAGTATGAACTGTGCTATGTCCAAAAACAGCCTGTGAAATGATTTGTGTGATTATATTTTGGGAAGTTTTAATGATGATATGTGTGTTAAAAATTAAACAGAATAATAAGAAGAAATTATGCTACTAATTCATTATGTTTTTAAGCATAATTTAAAAATAAAGTCAATATTCCTGGAAAAGCAGAGCCTAAGAAACTTGCAGAGAAATGGCGCCAAAGACTGTATCATCTCTGGACTTAGTGTTGAGATGATGTGCCTCCTCATTGCCTAAACCAGTTTCTCTATTACTTGTAGCCAAAAGTGTCATAAATGATTAAAGATCCATGCATTTATAACCAGGGGAGGGCATATTTTTTTTCCAATAACCACGATGCATTTGTTTCTTTCCTTATATGCTCCTTCTATGGGCAGTTAATTACCAAATTAAACCAAACTAGTCATGAAAATTTCATCGGTCTTCATTCCTTTCTCCCCACCTGAGGGTAGAGTTCTCTAAAAGGGAATGGGATGGTTTTTAGAGTTTTAGCTAAATTTTTAGAAATCCTGTTGAACTGTTGTGACCCAGAAATAAGGTGCCCTGCTGAACTGACTGAGAAATTCAAGACACTTCACAGCAAGATGATTTTTTTTTCTTGAGCAATGATGAAGACCTTGTATTCTTATCTTTGCTCTTGCTTCTTTTTTCATAGACGATCACTGTTCAAAAACAGTATCACATAAACCTCAAATATAATGTACATATAAAATTTAAAAGGTTCTAGTAGCTAAATTAAAAAAATAAAAATAGGTGAAAATAAAGCTAATGATAGGTTTTATTTACTGCAACATATCCAAAATATCTTTTCAGCATGTAGTTAACATAAAACTGATTAATGAGTTATTTTACATTCTTATTCAGGACTGTCTTCAAAGTCTTGTATATAATACTTACAGCCCTCAATTGGACTAGCCACATTTAAATGCTCAACAGACAGCACAGTTGTAGCCATATACAAATCTCCTTTACTTCTGTTACATCATAAAACATCTAGACATATAAAATTTAGCATCCAATTAATTACGCAACTGTTTTACGCTCTTATTGCAATTATCACTAAACTAGACTCATTCTCTCCCTATACTTGATTTAATGCAATCTTACAAGAAACACTTTCTAATACTGAGGTACAAGCCAGTCTTGATGGATATAGGGATGTGATTTTTCTTTATCCAAGGATTTTTAAAAATTACTCTTTACTGAGTATCACCTTTACAGCTATTAGATGGAAATATTATAATTTATCCTAGAAACTCCTATTTTTAAACTATTTATTAGCCAAAAGTACACATGTATGGGATGCCTGTTTTTCTGGTAAGCAAAATAGCTAATGTGGCAAACAGACACTCAAACCAAAAGCAAAACTTTGCTAGCTGGCCTTTGGTTGAAAAGTGTTTTGTATTTGACTAGTTGAATTCTAACTATCTTAAGAAATAGATTAAAAGTGCAAGAGACAGTTTGCTATGGTTGAAAGAGCATGAGTTTCAGAATCAAACAAACTTAACTCTATCAATTACTAGCTGTTTGACACTGGACATATTTATTAATTTCCCACTTGTAGAATGAGACACATAATACATTATAGCTGAGTCTATAATCAGAAATGACTGAGACTGCTAGTTTTATCCCAATCTCCATTCCCTCCTTCTTCATTAGTAAAGAACCCCTAAAAGGGAGCTATACACAAATGCTCAAAAAAAGAGTCCACATTTCCAGTCTCCCTTGCAGCTAGGTGTGGTAATGTTGTTAATTTCTGGTCACAGGTAAACATGGAAGTGGTGTCTGTAACTTTCAAGAAGTATCCTTAAAAGAGGAGGAGAGATGCCATTTTCTTCCCTTTTTCCCTTCCAGATGGATGAAATTCAGACATGATGGATGAGACTGGAGAAGTCACCTTGAATCACGAGACATCAACTGTGTGTTGAGGATAACAGAGCAAGAATAGCCTGTGTCCTTTGTGGTCAAGGAATCGCAACAGAGTCCTAGACCATTTACCCAGGCTTTTAGAGAAAATAATTTTGTCTGAGCCACTGTTACTGCTTGTTTTCTGTAACTTGCTGCTGAACCTAATACATGCTTCATGCATAGGACTGTTTTGAGAGTTAAATTGGATGGCACTTTGCACAGTGCCTGGCACATGGAAATTTAGATGCCTAATATATGACTACTTTTATTAAAAGATAAAGAAAGAATTTTCTTGAAAGGGCTACTACAAAGGTCAAATGAAAACTGAAATGATTGTGCTTTTTAATCTGAAAATCACTGTATATGTATTGGTCATAATTATCATCATCATTATCATTAAGTTATTACAAGGAGTTAGCTGAACTGCCAACATACTCTACTTGGATCAATCTATTTAGGTCAGTTAAATAATAGATACAGGCGTCTTTACTTTTGTGAAGTTTAAGTCATAGTTGACTTAGCTTTAGTCAATCATAAATGTTTATAGGCTTGTCATTACATTGTTGCACCAAAGCTTAGATGAAACACTAATTTAGGTAGTATAAAGAGAATGCTTAGAACTTGATGAGGTCATGATGTCTTTTATTCATTTACTTTTACCTTAAAAAGCTCTCTACTACAAAAATCAATGTAGTGTTTGTAGTTAAAATAAATTGTAATTATAAAGACAAGCAACGTGAGAGTTCACCCCTTCTTTTTCTTTTCCACCCCATTGTTTAGAATTAACAATATTAACAACTTAATTAACTATATTGACAATTTAATTAAAAATTCCTTGTTTGTAATTATCTATTTTTTTGTATAATGGTGTAGATATACATTTTCTTTTTTTGCAGAAAGTTCAAATTGTCAGAAAGACACTCTTTTACAACAGCTTTTTTTCTGTTTGTTTTGTTCTGTTTTCCAATTTAAAGTATCTTCTGGACATCTTTCTATGTAAATATATAGTTATCAATCTCATTTTTAACACCTTCTAGAATGAAATTTAAATATTTTTACAAATTAATTATTGTGAAATTATTTGTCAAATAAAGGAGACTGCTCTTAAAATAAAATAATAGTAGGTAGCAACTTGGCACTGTAAAGAATTTATTGAATAATTCAGGAAAATACTTAGCAAAAGTCCCCCACATAGTGAATGATTAAGAAGTAAATATTAGTGGCTATGATATTGAGGATAATGATTATTAAATTTTACCATCTCTCTGTACTCAGTCTTAATAAATTTCTATCTCTTAATATATTTCTATTTCTATTTCCCCTCCAGAGTGGATTGGGTGCCCCTCCCCGGTTGGGTAGCCTGACCATCTTCTTGGGCTTTCTTGCTGATAATATTTGTCACATCATTTTGGAATTGTCTATATAATGACTATGTATATTGCCAATATATTTTATACATAATATCTCTGACATATATACTATTCCCCATCTAATATTTTCATTTTAAGGCCCCTACTTGGGCTCTGTTGTATGGTGGAAGTGAAGGTTATGTTCTAGAAGGACTATCAGACTCAGGTTGGTTCTCTCCAGGATCTGTCCAGTCCATGACTACCCAGTTCAGTACCAAAAGTGAACAAAAAATACAGACCATCCATCTCTCAGCTGGTGAGGCAACAGAGAAGGTATTTCTCTTTAAGGGCATTAAAAAACCTAAATAAACA
Organism: Cephalopachus bancanus; assembly: GCA_027257055.1. Lineage (NCBI taxonomy): Eukaryota > Metazoa > Chordata > Mammalia > Primates > Tarsiidae > Cephalopachus > Cephalopachus bancanus. Next base: position 14,765,273 of record JAPVLO010000035.1, read on the forward strand.
TTATCTGAAAGAAAGACACCTGCTGGGTGACTCACTACCTTTGAGATCAGTAGGGATTTAATTGGGCATAATGACTTCTGAACAGTCATCAAGTAGCCAGTGGGGCAGCCTGCCCTGGGGAGATGAATCACAGGGTGTGGCATGGGTAGCAAGTCTCTGGAAGGAGGGAAGAGGGGTGTCTAGGGTCCCAGAAAGGAGAAGAAATGCTGACTATCTGCTCTGGGGCAGAGAATGGGCTGCAAGAGGAACTCTCACCTAGAGAGAATTAATGGTAAATCTACCATATTCAATAGACATTGGCTTTCCCTTTGTAAATCTTATCATTATACCATTCCATGAACAACTTACATGTAATTATATCAAAGCCTGAAAAAAGACTAAGAAGAAAACTGAACGAGATTTTTTATTTGTATTTATATCAATTTTTTTAAAAAAATTAAATTCAAGTTTTCAATATGTTTCCCAGGCTGGTCTCCAATTCCTGGGCTCAAGCAATCCTCTAGCCTCAGCTTCTCAAAGTGCTGGAATTAGAAGCATGAACCACCATACCCAGCCAGATTTTTTAAATGCAAGCACATAATTCAAAATGTTAGGAGCCACCATAAATGTTGTTTAAAAAATCCAAGAGTACCTCCTTTTCTAAACTGAAGTGTTCAGGAATTTAAGATCAGTAGTGACAGTGGACACATTATTGCCTATCCCTCTGCCAAAACATGTCTCATTTCTTATGTACTTTTTCCTTTTTTTCTGCTCCTCACAAGAGCATCTGGGGACCTGTAATTCTATCCCTCAGAGTTCTTGAAAAACTCTGTGCCTTTGAGAAGGGATGCCTTTCTGTGATGTATCCACCAGGAGGAGATACCTTTTGATAATTCACACAAAGGCCTTGCTAGTGGAGGTCTTGCCCAAGTAGCTGAGAGACCTGGGTCTGAATCTCAGCCTGTGTCTTCCAGTAGCCCATTCCTGTTAGCATGGAATCCTCAATCCTATAAACTCATAGGTTCATAGACTTTTGAACCAGTTAAATATCTTAGAAATGACTAATTCCAACACATTTTGTAGATGAGGAAATTGAAAAAAGAAGTAAAGAGTTTTGCCCAAGTTTAGATAACTAATAATAATTTTTATCAATTGATATTACAGTGTAAACTTCAATGAGTTTGTTTATGGACCTCTTTTTTTTTTTAACTAGTACACCAGTAAAATTTATTATATACTTATTGATTGAGGTTTAAGCTATAACGTCAAGCAGGCATGTGACAATAAAAGCAATTCTGCTTGCTCTTCAGTTCATAAATATTTAGTCCTCAGTATAGATTTCCACATTCTACTACTGTTGTTCTAGGTTTTTAACTAGAATGTCTTAGTCACTCCCTCCGAGAAGTCTTTTCTTCCCCTCCAGAATGGGTTGGGTATTCCTCCCAGGTTGGGCAGCCCGACCATCACCTTGGACATTTTTGCTGATCATATTTGTGACTTCATTTTGAAATCATCTATATAATTTTGGTTCCCCAGTAACTTGTAAGCTTTTTGAAGATGAACACTGTCTGGGTATTTTTTTCCACTAGGATCCTCAGCACTTAAAATAGTGTTTGGGGGCTAAATAAACATTTGCAGAAAGAAGGAAGCAGAGACAGAGGAAAGGACTCATATAGAAATTGAGATTAAAAAATGGATAGGAAACAAATGTTAAGGAATAAGTATCAGAATTGGAAATAAACAAAGAATTAAATAGTTATCCAATTTACAAAGTTTTAAGATTTCTAAGTATGTCGGAGCATAACATTAATCAGTAGGTTTCCTGTCTTTGCCTTTATATTCCTATTCACAGGCGGTGGTGTTTGAGTCACGTGGCAGGAGCACTCTAAGGTGGCCCTCTGTGATTCCTGCCTCCTGGTGTGCATGCCTTTGTATAATTTGACCTACGACTTGTTTCTCACTAATAAAATATGACAAAGGTCATGAGGTGTCACTAGTGTGATTATATGTATGTAAGATTCTGTCTTGCTAGTGGGCTGCTCTATAGACTCTCCTTGCTAACTTAGCAGCCATTTTGGGGAAGCCCATGTAACAGGAGCTACAGGTGCCTCTGGGCACCGAGGGAGGCTTCTGAGAGCTGAGGGCAACCTCCAACCAACACTCAGCTAGAAGCCAGGGCTCTCAGTCCCACATCTGCAAGAATTTGGATTCTGCTAATAACCTAAATGAACTTAGAAACAGATTCCTCCCTAGTTAAGCATCCAGAGAAAAACACAGCCCAGTTGACACCTTGCTTTGTAAGGCCCTAAGGAAAGGACACTACTAAGCTATATCCAGTCACGTGACTCACAGAAACTGGAAGGTAATAAAAGAGTAAGTTTGAAGTAATTAATTATACGGCAAGAAATAAACAAAGAAGCTATCAAAAATAGTCTCCCCACAGAAAGAAGAAAAGAATAACAAAAGAAAGAAAGAGGTAAAGGTATGATATGAGAGAGAAAGAGCTAGAGGTGTAGAGAGGAAGAAAAGAAAGGAAGATTGCCTTGGTTAAAATTTCTGGATTTTTTTAAAGGTTTAATTTGGCGATTTTAAACTCAGCATAGAACATGTCCAAAGAAATTATCTTTTTTGATTTTAAGAACATGACAAACATCAGACATTTATCAGGTCTCCAAGAGGCTATAAGAAATCTGACAAACTACACCACTAAGGCATGGGCAAGTTTGTGTGAGTGAATTCTATGAATACATAGAACCAAAAAATATCTTAAGAAGACGGACGGTCTACCTTTATCTTCAGGTTAAGGCCTTTCCTAAATCTATCTGAAGAAAGATAAGACAATGCCATCAACATCATGAGCTTTGATTTATTGAGTCCCTCACATACATCAGAATAGGAAGAAAGTGATTTTAATAGCACTTATAATTGTTCATATACTATACAACAAATATTATATAAGTAATGCTAATAAGTTAGTAATAACAATAAGCCTCTCATAATAAGCCACAATTATTTTCCTATTTTACTCACAGACACACACACACACACACACACACACACACACACACACACACTCACACACACACACAGCCAGAGATACACACAGAAGAACCCAGCAATTAAGTTATAAAACTGATTCAAACCCATATTTAACAGTCTTCACTCTCTGAGAATTTTCCCAAGTAAACTAATTTTCAATTTTCCTGCCATTTTGAGCCAAGAGATGTTAGATGGGTCACCATTCTCATTTATTATAATCATTTTATATTTAAAAATGGCAAATATGCTATAAAATGAAAAAAATTTAATATTGGGAAAAGCTGCGGAAAAAAATAATGAAAGAATACTTCAAATGGCCAGTAATATGTTATACAACAATCAGTCTCACTAATAACCATCAAAACACAAATTAAAATGAGGTATCTTTTTATAATCACCAGGTTGGTGATTTTCAATAATATTAGGTGTTGATGGGGCAATGGGACTTGGATCCCTTGTGCGTTAGTGGGAATCTAGAACTGGTAAGGTCAGTTTGCAATATTTGGAGAAATTTCTGTGAGTTCCCTTGACCCAGAGCTAGGATCTCCTACCTATTTTCTAGGGACTAGGACCTGGTGACAAACAAATTCTATTATTAAGGAATAGATAAGTAAATGTGTTGAACACACACTATGGAATAACATGCAACAATTAGAAGCAATGAATTAGTACATATGATCTTAAAAATGGCATGCTGAGTGAATGAAAAGCATGACAGAGAATGAAATATAATGTATAATACCGTTCATGTAAACTAAAACATGCAGGCACATAATTTTTATGTATTTTTTAAAGATATTTACATATTCAATGACATAAATAAAACTCATTAGAATGACTGTGGGAGAAGGAGAAATGGAAGTGAGGTTAAGAATGAATTAGAAAAAAAATAGATGAAGGAAAAGAAGAGAGAGGCCTTGACCAGGTTGATAATCATTGAGCAATATGGACTAGAGAGTATGGCTAACTCATTTCTCAGCACTCGAGGTCTCCCAGAAGATCAGTGAAAATGCTGTAAAATGACGCTCTAGCATCATTGGCTAAAGAGTTTCTACTGATTAATTTCTTAGATTTGTACTTGGAAAAAACATGATGGTAAATGTTTTGACCAGGTGTTAGAATTTGTGCTTTAGTCTTGTCTTAATGGAGAGGAATTGTTTGACAAAATCATTACATTTGAGTGGAACAATCTCATGGTAGATCATTACTCTATGTATGGCGTCAAAAGAATCTTTCAGCCTGAATTCCATTTCAAATCCCTCTTATATACCTGCCAACCAAGAGCTGTGGACCTGCCACGTGGACACCCAGCTCAGCAAGGCAGAACACAATGATGGAATTGTTCTTGTATCCTGAATCTTGTAACACAAAGAAGAAAGTACTATGAAGAGCTGATATAGTCCTTCTTCAAATAATCACACACCTTTAACATTTTTAGACACAGGGTCCAGAATATATTTTTGGTCTAGTGTTTTAGAACTCACTTTGGAAGTTAGAAATTACATACTGTAAGTGAATAAATAAACATATGAAATTAAGCCAAACAAAACAGGAAATCTAGGATACATATTCTTACTCTAAACACAAATGTCAGCCTTGGCTAAAAATTTAAGGAAGTATATGCTACAATAAATTTGATGATTTGCCTGAAAATGAGTTTTGGCTATTTTGATAAGAATCAGAATGGAGGAAAAATAAAAAAATAAAGAGGATAAGAAATAACTTCACTTATCAATACTTTTTGAAAATGAAGAGATAGGCATAGAATCTTCAGGTATTCATAACAATGAATGTGCCATAGACACGGTAATGTCTACAAGGAACATTGGAGTGTGAGGACTTGACATTACACAAGTAGCCCCGAACTTTCCCACATTTACAAACCCCATCTGCCTTTTGTTGGAAGTTGCTTTCTCCTTATAGGGTATGTGTGTTGGCCTCAAATATCCAAAGGAAATTCTAAAAGCTTTGTGGTTCCCAGAGTAAGGAATTCTTTTTGTTTAAAATTATTTAAAATAAACTGTCAACATTTTTATTAGGATTTTCCTGTCTGCTAATAGATATATATGCTCTGTTTGGGGTTCATAGTTCATTTCATTCCAAAAGGTGATCGACTAAATGCACTGGATATGATTTGGTAGGACCTATTTTATTTCGCAACTTCTGGATTTTACTGAGTTCAAACTAAGTTTTTTTTCCTGTCTTCTGCCAACTCCAAAAATTTCAGAGGCTAACAAAATCTGAATTGTATCTGATTGTAGTTATAGTAACAGTAAAATTTAGAATTGGAAGGTACAAGCATTACTTCATCTGAAGATAAATGAATACAGTTTCCCAGCCATTTTTCTCTTTAGAATGCTACTCTCCTGATACATAGAGTAAAGCTCATGAATCAGACTAGACTATGTATCCACACTTAGCAGCGGAATTATAACAAAATTACAGTATCCACCCTTTTGTTGGAAGTCCTCTGAAGTTAGCTATTAACATAACCAACAGTACCTAAAGTGTGACCTGCAAACAGAGTCTTTCAAAACACCAAATACAGTGCCCTATTCATAGTAGGCACTCTATAAATAGCACAACACCATTCCCTTCTCTTAATCCTTGAAATAACTTTAACTGGTAAATGTTGTTATCTTAGTTTTAAGAATAAAAAAAATAATAACTAATTGACCCCACTTGGTCACTATAAAAGAAAATATATCTAACAACTCAAGCTGCTCACACAAACTCAGTGGCAAAACCATTTCTGAATTAGTCAGTATTCTCTCAAATTAAGAGTCTTCCTTTCCATCAGCCATCGTTCATCTTTGCAAAAGTACAATTGGTAAAGCATGGCTGGGTGACTGTCAGAACAACCTGAATGCTTACATGAATAATTTTCAATATGTAAGCCCAGTCAGAAGATACTCAAGGATACTAACACTTAAAAGGTCTAAAAAACAAAAATTGCAATATACTGGGTCCTACAAACACACTCTAATCCAATAATGTCTGAAACCAGTATTAACAAAAGATACTTTTCAAGGGTTCACAGGTTATTTTCCAGAAAGGAATAAAAAAATGCTATAAAGTTATCTTCTAATTTATATCTACATGTTTTAATATTATAAAATAATAATGTACAATCAACCCTGATGTCATACTGAGAAAATGTCTATGTGTCAATCTAATATCTTCATTATACTCGCAAGCCAAAAATATGATTATATCGCAAATTTACATGTAATGAATAATCCTCTGAAAAAGAACTCCATACTTTAAAAGATGACAAAGTTTTGGGCATATTTCCGAGTAGTAACATTCAGATAAAGATCACCAACAGGCGACAGGTAACAATGTTCAGCGAAGACAACTACTGAAAGAAATCAAGTTCACCATTAGTGGCAGAAATAAAATAATCCATACTAAATGCATTCTGTGATATTATAAAAACTTTCAACAACAGCAAATGCAAAAACAGTATGAATATATGAAATATTTCTTCTGAAATACATTACATATAAATTAAAAGAAATGTAATGGCAACTACAATTTAAATATGATTTTTAACTTGATACAGGAATATCCAGTGGAAAGATACTTTTAAAGCATAATACAACAATAATTAAAACATCTACAATTCATGAAATTTCAGAAGAATTTCATCCTTACACTTTCCACCTTAAAGGTCAAGAATTAATCCATGTTATAATAAATCATTTTGTTATTTATCTCACTATAATAGTTCACTTGCAAGATTAATTTATCTGCAAGTTCCCTTTAATATTCTAGGACTAAAAGTTCTTCTCGGGTTTTAAAAAGCATTGGTACTTCTTCCCCTTGATGTGTAAAGAGAAGTTGTTAAAAAAAAACAACAAAAACTGTGAAATGTGAGTGTGCGTTCTGTTTTACATTATCTTAGTTTAAATCAGGAGGGAATAGAGCAGAAAATACTTACAAAAACATAACTGCCATCCAGATTCTTCAATTAGTTCACTTTATATTTTCTTTCTTTTTTCCTTCTTAATGAATGAGAAGAAAATAAATCTTTGGCATCCCAGTGAGTGTCTCTGGAGTGTAAACTCTATCAGATCATCTAGATGCACAACTGTCCGACAGCATTATAATAAAGGCAGTAAATAAGGTTGTTCAAAAAACCAGCCAAAAAGCCTGAGGTTTCGTCAGTTGCCATGACTGGAGCTCATCATGATTTGGACACTGCAGCTGAAACCTCGAAGACTTATGCACTGAGCAACAATGAAGATACTGTATAATCAGCTAGGATTACAGAGGAAGTAACACAAAGTGCTTTCAGTCCATAAAAGAAATGATTATCACGAGGAAAGAGAAGTGATCGTTGGATTTAGAAAGCATTCAGAGAGAAATATGTGAGAGAGAGAGAGAGAGAGAGAGAAAGAGAGAGAGAGAGAGAAAAAGAGTGTGTGTGTGTGTGTGTGTGTGTGTGTGTGTGTGTACACATATATAATGTCACTACTGTCTTCAGAAAGATGTTAAAACCACAAAAAAATTCCAAAGAAAATATGATAAACTCACAGATAAAAAGGTATTACATAAACCATTTTCGACTGTTTGCTAAATGATCTGCAAAATTAGAAAAAGAAACCGATTTGTTGTTGAGGTACATTATCTAAAGAGTACACAGTGTCCAGAAATTCTTTTGCTTATTTGATTGGAATGTGAGGTTTGCATTAGTAAGGATTGTGTAGTTAAAAAAAGAAAAAAAGAAAAATGCTGGAGAACTAGTATCAAACCAAGAAACAAAAGATAGTGTCAATAATGTTGATTTCCCAATGTGGAGGAAGCTTACTGAAATATAACAAAATGCAATTTTTTTTCTTTAGCTAATATGCATGTTAACACTTTCCAGTGCTTCTGACAAAGGTTGTTTCTACAAATCATGCACTCTAAATACCATTCAATAGTTGTTATTGAAACTTGGCTTGTGAAAAAACTGCTGTTATGTTATGTTATGTTTTGCTGTTCATGTAGCAAAAATTCCTCTATGCATGTCAGTTAATTGTATAATATCTTGCCACTCTTTTGTTTTATGTGAACTGTGTTAACAATTTCAGCTTATAACAGTGGATCTCCTCCTTTGCATCTCAATACACTGGAGGTAAACACATTTCTTCCATCAGTAATGGTGATTAACAACAGCAATCATGAAATCTTTCACAGAAGATGTCGTTAAGTGTTAGAATCTTCCTCTAGTGGGAAACTGAGAAGGAACTGTAGAGTTCAGCATCTTCCTCAGGAAATTCTGATGTGACCCTCCCAGGGGCTTACAGTCTTTTTGAGAATCACTAATCTTCCTAGGGGTTATAAACTTTCTCCCCTTTTAAGAATTACTGACTTTTAAAGGCAGACAAAAAAAATTATATTTTTTCTTCATGTCAGGTTAAGATGCTTCTAGAACATGACATGTATATGCTAGATGCACCAAGAGCAATGATCCACTATCTCATATTTGATAGAGCTTGCATTTTAATTTTTTCTTTTTTGTAGCAACAACATTTGCATGCCTATCCATCAGCTTGATTGTGATCACCATCCATGTAGGAAGGTTGTCTGGGGTTAAGGGTCTAGATAGGCCATGAGATAGAATGAACTTTTACTTTAGTTTATTTGCTCAGCAGTTCTAACCAAAGCTAATGAGCCATAGATCAAAGCAATATGTTGACAGTAATATTAATGGTAGCCCCAGGTCTAAGAAAACTATCTGAGTCTTTCACTCGGTTACTTGATGCCAGGAAGATGGAGGGAAGAGGTCAGGTCTAGGCTTGGCTGTGGCTTCATTCACTAGCACCTGAAACAATGAGTTTTGGAAGCCGTGTAATCTCCCCCTCCTCCCTCTTAAAAATCTCTATATATTTATGTATTTTAATGCAGTATATGTGGTATTTTATTGCATGTATGGAATGTGTAATGATCAATTATTTAGGTATTTAGAGTATCGATCACCTCGAGTATTTATCATTTCTATGAGTGGGAAACATTTCAAGTCCTCTCTTCCAGCTATTTTGAAATACACAATGCATTGATGTTAACTATAGTCACTCTACTGTGTTTTTTAATATTAGAACCTATTTCTTCTGTATTTTTGTACCCATTAACCAAATTCTACTCCTCCACCCTCTCCATAACCCTTTCCAGCCTCTGATAACTATCATTCTACTCTCTATTTCCATGAGATCCAGTTTTTTAGCTCCCATAGATGGATGAGAGCATGCAATATTTGCTTGGCGTGTTTTACTTAACATAATGACCTCTAGTTCCATCCATGTTGTTCTAAATGACAGAATTTCATTTTTTAAAATAGCCAATTAGTGTTCCATTGTGTATATATACAAATTTTCTTTAGCCATTTGTCGGATTATGAACTCTCAGGTTGATTCTATATCTTTGTCATTGTGAATAGCGCTGCAGGTGAGTACAGGTATTTCTTTGATAAAATAATTTTCCTCTTTGGATAAATACCCAGTAGTGAGGTTGCTGAATTTTGTGGTAATTCTGTTTTTAGTGATTTGAGGAATATCCATTCTATTTTTCCATAGTACATTGCACTAATTTATATTGCCACAAACAGTGTATGAGGTCTCTCTTCTCTGAATTTTCACCAGCATCTGTTGCTTTTTTATCTTTCTAAAAATAGACTATATCTCACTGTAGTTTTAATTTGCAATTGCCTGATTATTGATATTGAACTTTTTTTTTTATTTACTCTTGGCCATTTGTATGTCTACTTCTGTCATTTGACCACTTTTTATAGGCTTCTTAACTTTTTTGTTAAGATGTTTGAGTTCCTTGTATATTCTTGATATTTTTCCCTGCTGGATAGATAGTTTGCAAATATTTTCTCCCATTCAACAGTTGTCTCTTCACACTGTTGAATAGTTTCCTTGCTGTGCAGAATATTTTTAGTTTAATATAGTCCCATCTGTCTATTTTTGTTTCTGTTGCCTGTGCTGTTGAGGTTTTATCATAAAATCTTTACCTGGACCGATGAATTGTAATGTTTCCCCTATGTTTTATTCTAGAAGTTTTATAGTTTCAGATCTCCTGTTTAGGTCATTAATTCATTTTGAGTTTGTTTTTGTATATGATGAGAGCAGCCTAGTTTCATTCTTCTGCGTAGGATTATCCAGTTTTTCTAGCACCATTTATTAAAGATAGTGTTCATTTCCCAATGTATGTTCCTGGAGGCTTTGTCAAAAATCAGTTGGCTGTAAATATGGAGATTTATTCCTAGGTTCTCTATTCTGTTTGGTGGTCCATGTGTCTGTTTTTATAGCAATACTTAACTGTTTTGGTTACTATAGCCTTGAAATATATCTTGAAATTAGGTAGTATGATACTTCCAACTTTGTTCTTGTTGCTCAGTGTTGCTTTGGTTATTTGTACTGCTTTTTATTCTACAAATATATTAGAATTTTTTCTATTTCTGTGAAAAATGACATTCGTATTTTGATAGGGATTGTACTGAATCTGTAGATTGCTTTGGTAGTATGGTCACGTTGATCCATAGCATGAGATGTATTTTCATTTGTTTCTGTTCTCTTAAATTTCTTTCATTAGTGTTTTGTAGTTTTCTCATAGATGTCCCTCACCTCTTTGGCTAAATTTATTTCTAAGTATTTTATTTTGTAGTTATTGTAAATGGATTTGCCTTCTTGGTTTTTTTTTTTTTTCTTCCATCTGGTGCATAATTGGTGTATAGAAATACTACTAATTTTTGTATGTTGATTTTTTTTTATCCTGCAACTTTACCGAATCTGTTTATCAGACCTAAGGTTGTTTTGGTGGAGTCTTTAGATTCTTCTAAATATAAGATCATGTCATCTACAGAGAGGGACAATATGATTTCCTCTTTTCCTATTCGGATGCCTTTTTTCCCCCTCTTGCCTGATTGCTCTGGTTAGGACAGTACTTTGTTGAACAAGAGTGGTGAAAGTGAGCATATTTTTCAGTTCCCATTCTTAAAGGAAAGGTGTTCAGATTTTTGTCATTCAGTATGACAGTTGTGGGTGTGTCATATATGGCATTTATTGTGTTGAGGTACATTCCTTCAATGCCTAGTTTGGTGAGAGTTTTTATCATAAAGAAATGCTGAATTTTTTGAAATGCTCTTCTTTTCTTTTCATCTGTTGAGATGATACTATGGTTTTTGTCCTTCATTCTGTTGATGTGACGTATCGTGCTGATTGATTTGTGTATGTTGAACACTCTTTGTATCCCTGGGATAAATCCATTTGATCTTTTTGATGTGCTGTATTATTTGGTTTGTTAGTATTTTCTGAGAATTTTTGCATCTATATTCATCAGGGATATTAGCATGTAGTTTGTTGTTGTTGTTGTGTCTTTGTCTGATTTTGTTATCAGGGTAATGTTGACCTTGTAGAATAAGTTAGGAAGAATTTCCTCCTCTGCAATTTCTTGGAAAAGTTTGAGAAACATTGGTAGTAATTCTTCTTTATGTGTTTAATAGAATTCAGCAATATTCTGGACTTTTCTTTGTTGGAAGACTTTTTATTACTGATTTAATTCCATTGATTTTTTTTTTTTTGAGTTGGAGTCTCACTCTGTCGCCCAGGCTGGAGTGCAGTGGCCACTCCCGGCCACCGCAGCCTCGACCTGCTGGGCTCCAGCGATCCTTCTGCCTCAGCCTTCCAAGTAGCTGGAACTACAGGCGCGCGCTACCACACCCGGCTAATTTTTGATTTATTGTAGAGATGAGGTCTCACCAAGTTGCCTAGGAGGGTCTCGAACCCGTGGGCTCAGGCAATCCACTCACCTCAGCTTCCCAAGGCATGGGATTACAGGCTGAGCCACCAAGCCCGGCTTCCATTGATTTTTTTTTTCCAGGTTTTTAAAATCTCTTCTTGACTCAGTCTTGGTAGGTTGTATATATCCATTTCCTCTAGTTTTCCAGTTTTTTTTAGCATACTATTGTTCTTATTTTCATTTTTGATTTTGTTTATATGAACCGCCTTTTTTTTTCTTGGCTAGTCTAGCTAGCAGTTTATTTTTATTGATTTTTATCTTTTCCAAGACCCAACTTTTCATCTCATTGTTCCTTTGCATTTTTTGTCTCTATTTCATTTAGTTCTGCTCTGGTCTTTATTATTATTTTTCTTTCTACCAAGTTTGTATGTAGTTTGTTCTTGCTGCTCTAGTTCCTTAAGGTATGTTAGATTGCTTATTTGAAATCTTTCTATTTTTTCTGCAGATATTTATTGCTATAAACTCCCCTTGTAGCACTATTTTTGCTATATTGCATAGCTTTTTGTATGTTGTGATTTTATTTTCATTTCTGCCAAGAAATGCTTTGATATTCTTTTTTTATCAATATTTTTTATTATGATATTGTGGGATACAGTTAAGGGTTAGGTATACAAATATGCTTCGTTCAGGCACCCTTGTTAATAAGAGGTGTCTCCCCATCCCCAGAGATATTCTTAATTTCATTGATCCAGAGGTCATTCAGTGTTGGGAGCCGGTCACAGAGGCCCACTGAGCGTTAGGGATCAGGAAGGGCCGTTGACCCCGAGACCACTAGGATGTGTTCGGGAACTGTTGACCCATTTCCTCCCTCCTTTTCCATTTGGCACAAACTACCAAGAAAAGCTCCAGCTGGCTCTAACAGAATACTCTGAGACCGGAACGTACACAGCTAGCCTAGGAGTCTGTTGTTCCCATTCCCCATGGCTTGTGGTCTTTTACTTTACCACAATTTAAGTTTGGCTTTGAGTCACACTGAGGAGCCTTAGTGCAGGTCACAGGTTCTCTTGATGTGACCTTTAGAAATTTATAGATATAGGTTTTAGAAAACAGTTTGTATAGATTAAGAAAATTTAAGTAACCATTTTATTATAGAAGTATGGTTAGTTCAGTTTGATTTAGGGGGGCCAGTGAAGTTTGAATTAGGCCAACTGGTGCTAGGAGAGTATAACCATAGCAACAATTGTTTTAATAAAAACTAGTTTGAATTAGTACATAATAGTGGAAGTTAATAATTCACTATGGTGGTTTTGGGTTTAGACATTGAGTGATGTTAGTTCAAGATGATGTAGTTGTAATACAATTAAGGGCACATAAGAAACTGGTTTGGGGAACATTAAGCTAGCATAAGATACAAAAAGACAATTTGTGGTTGTTCTTCCTCATGTTCTTTCTCATGTCCTTCCTTATGTATGAAAGAACATTTGCTTGAGAGTGGGGGTGTCCTTGGCGCACCTGGACCTGTTCGTGTGAAAGGCACATGCTACCTTTGTTTCCTGTGATGATGACTTTGCAGAGTTTGGGGATAAAAGCCCTGAGATTGCACCCATTAAATGGATTCTGGTCACCTGAGCAGGAGTCCAGTCTCTTTCTTTCTCCCCTCTTCTCTTTCTTTGTCTTTATTTCTCAAGAATAATCGCTGATGCTGCCACACCTTCCAAGGGACCCCCTAAATCTCTCTGCAGGGGCTGCCCCCCCACAATTCAGGAGCATGTTGTCTAATTTCCAGTTATTTATACAGTTTTCAAAGCTTCTTTTTCCATTACTTTCTAGTTTTTTTCAACTCTGGTCTGAAAATATACTGGGTATGATTTTAATTTTTAAAAATTTGTTGCTACTTGTTTTGTAGCCTGACATATGGTCTATGCTAAAGAATGTTACATGTGCTGATGAGAAGAACATGTATTTTGCAGTTGTTGAATAAAATGTTCTGTTTATGTCTGTCAGGTCTATTTGGTCTAAAGTGCAGTTTAACTCCAATGTTTGTGTTGATTTTCTGTCTAAATGACCTTTCTAATGTTGAGAGTGCGGTGTTGAAATTACCAACTATTATTGTATTGAAGACTATCTTTCACTTTAGATCTAATAATATTTGTTTTGTATATCTGGATGCTCTGGTGTTGGGTGAGTATATATTTAGAATTGTTATATCCTTTTGCTAAATCGATCCCTTTATCATTATATAATGAACATTATTTGGTTTTTTTTGCTGTTTTTGACTTAAAGTTTGTTTTATATAAGTATGACTACTCTTGTTCACTTTTAGTTTCCATTTGTATGGAATATATATTTCCATTCCTTGTAGTCAATAGGTGTCTTACAGGTGAAGTGAGTTTCTTGTATGTAGCATATAGTTGGATCATGTTTTTTAAAAATCGATTTAGCTAGTCTATATATTTATTTATTTATTTATTTATTTCTAGGTCTCCAGAGAGTTTATTCTTTCGCAGGATGAGGGTGGGGTGCAGGTGGCAGGTGAGGTGCCTACATGTACCACATGAAGCGGTAGTTGGCGTTGAGGACCTCCTCAGTGGTGTGTAGCCCATACAGCTTGCCTATCACGGCAGGTACCCAGTGCATCGTGAGGAACACAGACTCACCCACCTTCCAGTCAGGCACGTCCTTCAAGATGATGGCCTCCTCCTCCAGATTCTCCCGGAGCATCTGAGGATCCTCCGGTCCCTCTCTGCCTGGAACACCTGCATCAGCGGGATGCAGGCCTCCAGATCCTCGATCTGCAGGTGCCTGCACTCACGGTTCCACTTCATCATGCTCCAGTACCCGAAAAACAGGATCCCAATACCCAAGGCCAGCATGCTGTAGCCTGACAGTCCTTGACCCCGCAGGTTTCGCCTGTTGTTCTTGGGGCCATAGGCCCCCTGCAGGGGCGTATCCTGCTTCACTTTTGAGGCAGTCATGCTCTCAGATAGTCTGTATATTTTAAATGGAAAATTTAGTTATTCACATTCAAGGTTATTATTAATATATGAGAACTTATTTCTGTTATTTTGATTATTGTTTTCTGGTTGTTTCATATATATTTATTTATTATGTTTTTCTTTCTTTCTTGTTTATCATTGCAGCTTGATTTTCTATAGTGGTAACATTTGAGTCTTCTTTTTCTTATGTGTGTTACAAGTGAGTTTTATACTTTTATTAGTTTTCATGATGGTAGATATTGTTATTTTGCTTCCAAGTATAGCACTCCCTTAAACATTCTTATAGAGCAAGTCTAGTGGTGATTAATTCTGTAAGTTTTTGTTTGTCCAAGAAAGACTTTTTTCTCTCTTTTATTTGTGGAGGATAATTTTTTTGAGTGTAGTACTCTTGACTGGTGATTTTTTTTTCAGCACTTTGAATATTTTTTTGTATTCTCTTCTGTCCTGTAAGATTTCTCCTGAGAAATCTATGGCTAATCTGATGGAGGTCTTCCTATATGTGACTAAATGATTTTTCCTTGCTGTTTTTTTTTAAGTAATCCTCCCTTTTTTTTTACTTCTGATAGTTTGACTTTACAAATGTGAACAAAACCACATTTGGGGGGTTGTATCTATTTGGAGATCTATGAACTTCCCATATCTAGATGTCAAAGTCTCTTGCTGGACTTAAGACATTTTCAGCTATTATTTTGTTAAATAGATTGTTTATGCCTTTGGTCTTTTCACCTTCTGAAACACCCACAATTTGTATATTTGTTGCTTTATGGTGTCTGATATGTCACATAGGCATTGTTCACTTATTTTTATTATTTTTGTGTGTATGTGTCTGATTGGATTATTTCAAAAGGCCTATCTTCAAATTTTGAGAGTATTTCTTCTACTTACTCTAGTCTATTGTTGAAGCTTTCAAATGAATTTTAAAATTTCATTTATTGAATTATTTCCAGGATTTATGTTTCTTTTTTTAATGTTTTATTTTGAAGACGTGAGGTACAATTCAGGGTTAGGTATACAAATGTTCATTATTATGTTTCTTTTTTATGATATGCATCTGTCTGTTGAATTTCTCCTTCATATCCTGAATTGTTTTCTTAATTTCTTTGTATTATTTTTCTGTGTTTTCTTGTATCTCAGTGAACTTCTTTAATATCATTATTTTGATTTTTTTTCTGAGATTTTATAAATTACTTTTACATTGAAATCTGTTGTTGGAGTATTATGGAATTCTTTTGGAGATGTCATAGTTCTTTTTTTCATATTTCTTGTGTTTTCACATCTCAAATCTGCACATTTGGTATAAGATTAACTTCCGCTAATATTTTTTGGATTGGCTTTTGTAGGAAAGGACTTTTTTCCTGAGGATATATCTATGGTGTTGGTTGGGTGGGACATTTTTGCTTTGCTTCCGGGTGTGTGCAATAGTGTAATCTCCATATGATTTCTTCAGCTGTACACAGTGTCAGTGGTGTCTGTGATTTCTTCAGTGGCTTAGGCTACTGATGTTGGAGGCTGTGGTGAAATTTTTCCAGAGATGAGAATGCCAGGTGGGCCACGCTTTAGACTCCAGTGGTGGCAGTAATGGGCCAAACATGCTTGTCCCAGGGCCCCCAGTTGGTGTACACAGTCACCCATGTTAACAGGTCCAAATAGGCCAATACTTGGGCCTCCAGGCAGCTTGCTTGGGTGCTGGCAATGGTGGTGGTGGGCCACACAGGTGGGTGGGTCCTTGGTTTCCTAGGTAGCATGTGTGTTGTGGGGGATAGCAACACAATCTTTGGGGTCCAAAGAGGCATGCATTCATGTCAGCAATGACTGCAACGGGTTGGGAAGGTTAGTCCCAGCCTTGTGTTGTCACGGGCTGTCTCTACCCTCCCAATGGGAGGAAGTATAATCTTAAGACTAAATCCCTCTTGGAGAGTGATTTAGTTATGAGCCATCAGCAGCCAGCACCCCTGGCATGTGGGAAAATGAGTTCCATGATCCTGAATAGGAGGATGGTGCCTATCATAGTATCCACTGTGGGATGATAATGCCTACCTACAATAAGATTGTTCTGTCATAGAGTCATTTACTCGCTGGTATAGAAAGAGAGTCATGAAGCACTTAAAGGCTTGTATGAGAGGGTATTTCTTCAAGAAGGCTGACTAGAGGCATCTGACACTCACCTCCTCCACAAAGAAGAACCAAAATAGCAAGTAGAGAATCACACATCCAATAGAGCATCTAAGAAAGAACACTGGAATACAACAGAGAAGTGACAGGAAATACCCGAGGCACAGAAGGAGAGGGAAGCAAGGCAGCCTGCTCAGCTGGGATTGGCTGGAAGCCCAGAGAGGCTCTCTACTGCTGGAAAGGGGTAAGTGAAAGATCACCAGTGGTCCACATTCCCACTGCAGACTCCAGTACCCCTAGCTATGGGAGAATCTCTCACAGACCCTGAGGATAGCATAAATAAATTATCTGGAGTCTGCAAGTGACCTAGTGATGTGTCTGTTCCAGAGAAGGACATTAGAGAAGGGTCCCACATACCCTGGAGTCCTAAACAGATCTCGCATGGTGTCATTTTGAAAAACCTAGCCCCTACCAAGATTGCATCTTGCCCTGGGATGGGTACAACAACAACCCCTGCATCCCCTGGAGCACCACTGGAATCCCTCTGCATCCATCCACGAACCCCAGTGGTATGGTAATGCCATATTTTAAAAAATCAAAAAATGCGAAGATTCTGTGATAACAAAAAAATCACAATTTTGAATTAAAATATAATCAATTTCACTGACTTTTCCTTTTGTCTGGGGTTCTAATATGGTTCCCCACAGCACTCAATATTTTAGAGCATTATTTATATTAAATTAATTTACATCAAAATATAAATTAATGCAAAAATCCATCTTAAAAAATACTAACATTTTAAAATAAAGACTGATTTTTGCATTAATTTAGATTTATAAAAATAATGGGCTAAAGTATTATTTATCTTGGTACTGAGTTTTTTGGCACCCTCTAAATTTTGTTCTTAAGGCAGGTGCCTTATTCAACTTACCACAGTGCCAACTCTGGCAGGTTGATGCAGGGGATACCAATGCATGACTTTTTTCCTTAAAGGGAGACAATGCTGAAAGGCCATCTCAGAAACACAGTCCCTTTGAGATCAGTTGAAGCCTTCCTTGTGACTTTATTGCAGTCCAATCCTGCTTTCAAAATGCTCATTTCCTTACCAGTGTTATTCCCAAGAGTAAGTCTCTGTCTCTGAGTCTGTTTCCCCTAGGACATCCCCATAAAGGGAGGTGAAAACTGAGACTCACAGAGCTTTAGGAACTTTCTCAAGTTCTCAGAGCTCCTAAGTGAAGTGAGTCAGACTTAGAACTAGTAATCTTCATTATAATAACCTTAGACTGGGTCCAGAATTTGGGGGCTGCAGTTCAATACATCAAAGGTAAAATCCAGATACCAACAATCCCCTCTCCTGATTAAAATCCCTAATTATGGGCTAGATATCAGGATCTCTGATTCTTAGGAAGTAGACTTCTGATTATGACCGACCCCAGGGCCAGCAAAATAATGCACCTACCCCCAAAGATAACCACATCCTAATCCCTAGGGCCTGTGAATGGGTTAACTTACATGGCAACAGGGACTTTGCAGATGTGACTAAGGCATCTTGAGTATAGCCTGCATTATCCAGGTGGGCCCACATATGGTCACAAGGGTCCTTCTTAGGGAAAGAGAGAGGCAGGAAAGTTAGAAGAGACATGGTGACAGAGGCAGAGATCACAGTGATGCAACCATGAACCAAAGAATGTGGGTGAGCTTTCGAAACCGGAAAGTCAAGAAAGAGATTCTTACTGGAACTTTCAGAAGGAACTCAGCTCTGTTGCTGCCTTGGATTTTAGCCTTATAAGACCCATTTTGGACTTCTGACCTCCAGAAGTGCAAGAAGATAAATTTATGATATTTGAAGCTACTCAGTTTGTGGTAATTTGTTAGAGCAGCAATAGGAGACTTTTGGAGACCCCTCAAATGGTATTTTTGCCTTCACATTGTAGCATTACCCATGTTGCTCTGAGCTGTAACAAACTCCAATAGAAATCAGGCAGGACCACAAGAGAAATTTAATGAAGACTTCTCAGTTGTTTTATATTAAAAACAAGTTGTTATTTTTTAAGTTGTATATGTGAAAGACTTGATGATCTGTACTGACTCCAGATGGTCATGTTCTCCTGATGACAGATGGAAGTCTAGGACAGGCGGGGCCAACTACATGAGAGGAGAGAAATGATTGATATAGGAAGCCAGGACGATCTATGAACTCTTTATACAAGCAAGATTTTTACTTTTCTGATTCTTCAGTAATATTTCCTGAATTGTGGCAGGAGATGATCATTCCTATCATTTTAATATGGAACCAGCTGTTCTGTTTGTTTTTCCTCTTTCCTTGCTGGACTGGAAGAGTTTAGAGTTTAAGATCCTCTCACATTTGAGCAGAAAATACATATTTTTTGATTCTTTTTGTTAACTAGATATTTGGGTCTGATGAGTCATTGAAATTTATTGTTTTTTTTTAAAAAAAGCTCCAAACAGAAATGGATGAGAGTAGGGTTTCACTTGAGGCGAGGAAGGGCTTCTTCCACAGGAATGAACTAGAAAAATGGATAAGAAAATACCATGTGTATATAAGTAGGGTGATGAGGGAAAGGGCCAGGAGGAGTGGGCTATAGTGAAGCAGAGGGATCTTGAGCAGCCTTGCAATGATATTCCTATCCCAAGTGCACCAGCAAGATATGTGTCTTCTGTAAGAACCTCACAGGAGCAGAGTCCTCGCTGAAGGAAGCCACAGTTTTTATCCAGATGAACATCTCCTGCCATGAGGTCTTAGTTAGCTGCATTTGCCTTTGTGAATCTCCTGAGGATTTCATTCCAATAGTTAGCATCTTGTTTGCTGCCCCCCCGAAGAAGTGATACCTATCCATTTCCTAACATTTAGTTTGGTTTCTATCTGACTTACTCTCACCTCCCAATGCCTCAGGACAAATGTGAGCCCTGGAAAATGGGAGTGGAGTCCTAGACACTTAATAAGGTGACCTAACCCATATCCTTGGGGCTAGCTGGAATACCAGCTTGATTTGATGTCCTCCCAGCATCTCATCTTTCACATGAGCTAGAACAATGGCTAATGGCTCCTTTTACATGATAACAAAATAACATGTAAATATAAGAGCCATCCAGCAAAGAAGAAAGAGTATAAAGGTCAAAGGTCTTGTCATATATCATAGTCTTTAAAAATAGCTTATTAATCAATATGGATGAGCATGGATCGCGGTGGCTG
The DNA here is from genome assembly GCA_027257055.1 of Cephalopachus bancanus. Lineage (NCBI taxonomy): Eukaryota > Metazoa > Chordata > Mammalia > Primates > Tarsiidae > Cephalopachus > Cephalopachus bancanus. The sequence goes on from JAPVLO010000035.1 coordinate 14,785,340, forward strand.
CTTCTACCTTGATTTGGGCAGCTGTCAAGTCACTGTTACTCTCAACAGCACAGGCCTTCCTGAACTCTTACTTCACACTAGCGGGGCAGCCCCTGGTACTCTCCCGGCCTGAGAAAGAAAACAGATGGAAGAATTAATTTAAACATATAATTTACCATGCTGCAGACTTCTTTAATCAATGGAAGTTGAGTAATTTTACCCATGTTTGAGTAAAATTTGTGGGCTTTTAAAATGTAGTTTGTCAGCTATGCTGGTGCCTGAGTTCCTTTTTGAAAATATATATTTTGAACTAAGTACTGGGAAGAGAGAGGTGCAAAAGGATTAGACAGCATGCTTGGAGTGGAGGAGCCTTTAGGGCTGTCTGCCCCACAACATTGTGATTGTTAGAGGTGGGTCTGAGTAGCCTGTTTCACCTGGGTCCTCCCTTCTGGTCAGAGTGGTGAGGATTGGGGACTAAGGGACTACACATCAGTCTCTGCAACTTGCTCGTCTAAACTTCCAACATGGGAGTTGTGAAGCATCTGTAAGAACTGGAGAAGGCCAGGTCCATCTGGTGTGAGGGCTGTCCCTATGCCTGGCACAGTACCTGGCATAGACTAGGTCATCAGTGAATACCTGTCGGATGACTTGCATCTGTAAATGAATGGGTTGGCGAGTGAACACCAACATGCAGAAAGCATCAGAAAATGTGGAGTCCTGCTCACATTCCAGACCCTGGTTTCAGTTCCTTTCTGCCTCTCAGCTGCAGAGCCGACTAAGTAGGCTTCCAGGGATCACCGAAAGATTCCATATAACTCGGGCTACCCTAAGTTGATTTCTGCTACTTGCAAATAAATGCAAAGAGAGATTCTCCTCTCTCTTTACATATGTATTTCTATGTGAGTGAGTGTGCAAGGGTGTGTGTATATATTTATATAATATTATTTATGTGTGTTTACATATATATTCATATATACAAATGAAATGGGCAAACTCATTAATGTCTCTGAGCTCCATTTGTTATCTTTGAAATGAAACGGTTAGATTCAATAATCTAAAATTTTAAAAGGTATCTGCTTTCCACGAATCCTGTCAGTGTTTTTTGTTAGTAAATCACCAGAAGATATTCTGTTGCCAGAAAAGAGAGCCCGGGATAGGCACTTTGGGAATTCACATGTTCCATGTTGTGTTATTGCTGGAAATAATTTGGTAGCTTCTTGGGAAAGCGTATTCAGAGGTGTCTGTACATTATTTTAACTCCCTCCATAGAGGCAGATGTCCAGCCTGATGAATATGATGATTGAGGGTGCTGGTAATGCCAGTTTGGGCAGAAAAGCAAAATTTAGTTGTAAAATAGTGGTGAGACTCCCCGTGAACTGGCCTTGGAGGTAAACCCATAAGGAGTGTCACGTCAGCATGGATAGAACATTGGTGAGGATGACACGCCAAACTGAAGTGCAGGAAGGTAGATAAACTGCAGCTGTGGTCCTCAAACTTGGTTGCCCTCATTTTGGATGGGACTTCAATAGCCCTCTTACATCAACTCCAATATGGGCATATACCAAGTGTTCAATAAGTACTGGGTGATCAATTAAGTCAAATTTATAATAGCAATTATTCATGTTTTAATCAGGTGCTTTACATATATATTCTTACTTCACATTCTCAGGCAACCCTCTTTTTTAGCCCCTTTTCAAACATTAAGGAACATTCCTAGGCAGCTTATGGAACTTGCCCCAAATCACACTTCTGAGTGGCAGAGGATACAAACCCAGGTCGTCTGACACCAGAGCCCACTAAGCCACACTGATTCTCTCTTCTTAGCCATAATCAGAGGCAAGGGAGAGCAGCCTTATACCTGTCTTAACTTATAAAGACCCTCCATATAATAATATTGATTTGAACCATAATGTTTGACTGAATAGCATCATCTGCCTAGAAAATAAGGTTAGAGGATTATAAATGCTTTAAAAAAAATGAACGTGAGCATTTTCACAACGTGGAAATACGCCCCTTTCTAGCTGTTTTTTTCACTTTATATTTTCAGAGATGTCAGAAAAAGGCAGTGCATCTTCCATGGTACTCTTCTCTGGATCTCTCAGCTGTTCATGTGGGTTTTACTGGCACGTATCAATGCTCCCCCCTTCTCCTGTATGCCTAAGGTAGGGCACTTCTGCCACCCACTGAAGTTCAGTTCTAAAAAGGTAACAGCTTTAAGGGAATGTCAGAGGGGTTCGTTATTTTTTTTAAATTAGTGTAGAGAAAAAGGAACCAGGCAGGTTCTTCCCAGATGCCTGATTTCTAGTCAGCATGCTGCATGAGTTCCCTGATTGAACACATTTCAGCCATCCTGTGCCTAAGGAGAAAAACACCACTCCTGGCTCTCGTCGCTATGGTAACTGATGCTCAGCAGGCAGTTGCAGTTTCATTTAACATAACTGGCTTTTAGAACTTGAGGGGAAAGTATGCTTTCATATAAGAGAAAAGAGAAGAGGAGCAGTTTAATTAATGTGTCTCAATTTAACATAAAGACACAGGTCACTTCCACTGTTTGACGAGATAGTGTCTAGCTCCGTTTTATATCTGCATCAGATCTAAGGCATCAAAGGATGGAATATTTCTCTCATCATATGTGAAGTGCAAAGTGGGCAGAAGAGGAGAAACGGGTTGTGGTGGACCCTTTGCAAAAGGTTTTTTACTTTATAAAACCATCTCGGCTTGAGAGTGTATAGAATTGCTTTCTCTCATCCACAAAGGAGGCCTGAAAGATGGGTTGCTAGGCAACCTCACACCGAAGACTGGGGTGCTTTGGAATTAACATAGCTGACCTCCCTGTCATCTCTGAAGCTCTGCTATTCAAAACAATTTGATGAGGCCATAGGACACGAGAAAATAGACACAAAATGTAAATACAAAAATAAAGAATAGTCTAAGTTTTTCAAGCAAAGACTAGGATTCATTCAGAGGGAAAAGGCAGCAGTAGAAAGGGCAGTTTGAGGACCAAAAAAAAATTGTGTTAGTCACTATCAACCAAAAAATTGTGTTTTGAATAAAATAGGAAGAAAATTTTGCTCACTCTTCTTTCAAAGATGTTTACAACTACCCTGAAAATGATCACAGCAAAGGGTCTGGAAATACTTAAGGTCAAACAAAAGTATAAGTTTATAATAATGTAGATTGACTGCATATTTTTAACAAAAAGCTCAACTCTCAGTCCTCATCATGTGATGGTTTGTTTAAGCTCCAGAGTCCCCTACTCCCTTCCTGCCACTACATCATCAATATGGTTGGCGTGGGAAGCAATGGCATTTATTTTGCAAGTAGATGAATATTTGGAAGGAAACTGCAAAGCTGGTCTATGAAGCAGATCACACACTCTCATCAGCAATGAATTATTTAGTTTGATTTTTTAAAATCTCATACCACTGGGAAATGGTAATGGTAACATTTTAAGATAGGTTGCTAACTTTATCCACATTAAATTAAAAATCAACCAAAGTTGGTGGCGTTGTGGGAGGTGGGAGACTGTAAACAAATCCGGAACTATTTTTCTGTGTGTGTGTGTTTTTTTTTTTTTTTATGGATGTTTGGGTGAAGCACTTCTGAAACCATTTTAGGTGAATTATAGGGTTGAAGAAATGAACAAATATGCTGAGGTTGTTAGATCCAGGGTTTCATTGTAGAAGGAGGGTCATACAAATAAACATTTGCAGGGAAATAATGGGGATTAATTAGAATGGGAGAAATTGGTGTAATTTTGTGATTTCTAAAATATATGTGTGTATGCATATGTACAAACATAGGTGTGTATGAATTTGTGTGTGTATGTGTATGCATATGTATGTGTACACACACACACACACACACACACGTTTTCTGTCTGCTGAAGGGACTACAATCACACCCTAGTAGCAATGGGCAAACTTAGCATTCAGAACCTGATCTCTAACACCATTTCCCAATAAGGGAATCAAGACTTCTCGGAGAAACGGCTGATATTCCATGGCTGAGGCAGGGTAATTAGAAATTGATCTTGGGACAGCTCCTTATACTAGAAAGGAAGGGAGTGCTCATAAAAGAAAAAAAAAATGATGGGGGCTTGTTACAAGGACAAAAAAATCTGAAATTATTTGAGCACCAAAATAGTCAAGGATGTTAATGAACACTGAAGGATTAAAACAATAGGAATTCACAGGACTGTATGATATTAAATAATAGATGTTTCAAAAGTAAAAACAATAAATAAGCAAGGGAGGGGCTCTTACAGTAAAATGCTGAGTGTTGATGTTAGAACACCATCATCCTTTATAGCCATCATGGTAAAGGCAGGACCAGGTAAGAATCATAATAAACCTCGGGGGAGTTTTTGAAGAGGGGCAGGATATTTGATCTACAAGTGTCTCCTCACAGATTGGTTATTAGTCACAAGTAAAAAAGATAACAATGTAGTGGAGAAATTTGACTAGTAATCAAAATGAACTCACCCATGAGGGCAGATGGATGTGTGTGCTCCAGGAGTATCAGACCCCGAGGACAAAGCATTACTTCCATAGCATTATGGCCAGAAATGTTTAGCTCAAATTGAGTCATGAGGAAATATCAGACAAACCCAAAATGAAGAACATTCTACTACAATAAAGGCGGTGGGGGAACATTTTCTTTAAAAACATCTATGTTGTAAGGACAAAGAAAGGCTGTGGAAATGCTCCAGATTAGATGATGCTAAAGTGACATAACTAAATGCAATATCTGATCCCAGAGTGGATTATGACTGGAGGAAAAAAGGACATTATTGGATCAATTAGTGGTAAATGGTATAAAGTACTGTATCCATGTTTAAATATAGAAGCTGACAGCTGTACTTTGATTATATAGGAGGGTATCCCTATTCTTTGGAAAGACACAGCATTAAAGTATTTGGAGGTCCAGTGGTGTGTATGTTTGCAACTTAATCTCAGAATATTCAGAAAAAATATTATATGTATAGGTGTGTGTGTTTGTGTGTGTGAGTATACATGTATATACACAATTTGTATACACACAGAAAGCACAGATGATAAAGCAAATGGTGTAAAATATTTAGCCTGTAATCACAGCACTTTGGGAGGCCGAGGTGAGTGGATCGCCTAAGCCAGCAGGTTTGAGCCCAACCTGGGCAACTTGGTGAGACCTCGTCTCTACAATAAATTAAAAAAAAAAAAATTAGCTGGGCATGGTAGCATGCGCCTGTAGTTCCAGGTACTTGGAAGGCTGAGGTGGATGGCCACAGCCCAGCAGGTCGACGCTGGGATGGCCATGAGTGTGCCACTACACTCCAGTGTGGGCAACAGAGTAAGACTCCATCTCAAAAAAGAAAAAAAAAAAAAAGCAATATTTTAGCATGTATCTTGATATAAGGGTACTCTTTGCAATCTTCTTATTCATGCAGTTTTATGTGAGTTTGAAATAATTTCCAAATGAAAAGTTAAAAAACCCAAAATTTGTTTTCTTTTTTGTAGAAACAAAATAGCTTTTAATTAGAACTAGAATAATGAATATTTGGCATTTTAAGTAATCTATGAAAACAACCCAACACATACAATAAGATACTACGTGTTGTAAGAAGCAGCAGATTTAAAGAAGTGACATCAGAATCCAGACACGTTTTGTCCTGTTTCTTCACCTTGCCTCTTTGTATGGTATGTGCTCAATCACTGTAACTTTGCTTGTGAGATTTCTCAGCATCCTGGATTTGCCTTCCCCCTATAATCCCTCTCAAACTATCCTCTGCAATTTGTGATTTAAGTCAATGTGAAAAATTAGTAAAATTTTCAACTATATGTCAGAGAGGAGCTATTATTTTTGACTAGAGCTACTTCAAATATTAAACTGTATAAGATGAGCATTTCTGTAACTGTTTAGTATTTTAGTGCATTTTAAAAAATCTTCAGTTCTCAAGCTTAGTGTATTTTTCAAAGAAAATGTAATATCTAACTGTGTAACAGGACCAATTAACCTGACCCAATGCTAAGTGAGGATACTACTGAATATTTTGCAGCTCTGTTCTTCATGCTTCAAGTGTTTTTTAAGGTTCTTATATCATCTACCCATTAAAAATAAAACTAGGCTGCTTTTGGAGGAAACGGAAATAGTAATTACCTTCCTAAAATACCTTCTGTTTTTTTTAAAACAGGGTTTCTTTCACATTGCCAAAAAAAATTTGTTTGAAGAAAGATAAAAATAACAAACACTGTTTGAAAACAGCCCAGCTTAAAAGGTTGCCATCGACTCTCAGGCTATGCCCCTCGGAAGGAAGACATTTAAACCTACTTATTACTCAGCCTTCCTCATTTATGGGATCAAATTGCTTTTATGGGCACTGTGCCAGATTCATTGATGTGCACTATAAAGCAGATTGCAGAATGAAACATTTTTCGAGAAAACATCTGGTTCTTAAGAAGAGTATTAGACGGTGGGTAGCACACTTTTGCTCATAACTGTGATTTATCATGTTACAGTAACTCCCCTCTAATCTGGCAGGCAGACTTCCAACCACCACAACCAGGAACCTGAAAATCAGTAAAAAAATACCTCAGAGTCCAAGGAAAACAGAGATCCCAGACTCCATGCATATGAAGGAGTGGTACTACCCTTAGGTCAAAGTCTATTTTATTTATTATGAGCTATGGGAGCAATTAGCATAAGGGCTCCTGAGGCTACCTTTCTATGCTGTGCCTCTTTCTGTAACTCTTTTGTTCCTTCACTTCTCTTAAAAAAAATCATGCATTCCTCTGAACTCTTTTTTTTTCTGAGACAGGGTCTCATTCTGTCGCCCAGGCTGGAGTGCAGTGGCACGATCATGGCTCATCTCGGCCTTGACCTCCTGGGCTCAAGCAACCCTTCTGACTCAGCCTTCTAAGTAGCTGGGGCTACAGGTGTGTCACCATGCCTGGTTAATTTTTTTTTTTTTTTTGTAGAGACATGATCTCACTGTGATGCCCATGGTGGTCTCAAACTCCTGGGCTCAGGCAATCTTCTTGCCTCGGCCTCCCAAAGTGCTGAGATTGCAGGCATGAACCACCACACCCGTCCTTAACCCTCATTCTTCTTAACATTCCCTGCACTCCTCTCTTCCTACTCAGGTCTTCTTGTCTCTGGATTTCTCCCACAGATATCTCAAGACACCCAAGTATCTCCTATCATAAAAGACAATAAAAACCGTTCATACCCCTCTGTAGCCATCTCTCTACCCTCAGCCCCCGCGTCTATAATAGTTTTATACTGTCTCTAGTTCTCACCTTCCATTCACAGGGCTATCATTAACCCGTGAGGAAGCTGTGTTCAAATTAGAAAAGGGGCCTTTTTCTTCCAAGGGGATGCAGTTGCAGGGTGCGAGACTTGGAGGATTTCTTCTGCACTCTCGGCTAGGTCACCCTATGCAGTGCACTTACTGCACAACCACACATGGTGGCCCTGTAAGATTTCGGTTATTTCTACTGGCTTCTAGTTTGTGTTTGGCAGAATCATCATTAAAACTCTGTTGCTAGAATAGTGGCCTAAAGTACAAAGACGCGTTTTTGCTCTCAATTCTCTCTGTAGTTTCAGGACCGTGCTCTACTTTTTGACAAGAGATCCATCTTATGTCCCCTTTGTAACTCTTACATTCTAGTAATACTGCTGTTACCTCTTCTACTGCCATTTTCTGACAGTCTTTTTCTACCTTCCACTTCCTGATATTTTCCTCTACCAATTTAAATAAATTAGGTTCCATTTTGTGTGAGCTAATTAGTAGTAAAGTGTAGTATTAAGAGTTGAAAAGTCAGCTTTTGTTGAGTTTTTTTCTATTCAACTTTGCTCAGTGAAATATCTTTACACAGTCAGCAAAAAGCAAGGTTGAGAAGACTGTTCTCTAAAAAACAAAAATCTTTTATTTTTAGTGTAGAATATATGTTCACTGTAGTTAACTTTTACAATGACAAATAAAAATTGGCATTCCATCACTCAGTTGTTAACAATCGGGTTAGTTGCACATAGTTTTGTGTGAATCTACTATCTATGCATCTATTTTTTGCAAGTGAGTATTTATTTGAACAGTCATGTTTTCCCTCTTTCACTTACTTTGTTGTCATTTTAGCAATTAAAAATACATGAAAAGTTTAAATAAATAATAAATCTTTGAAAGTAATTTTTTTTTTCCTGAGACACTGCACTGTTGCCCAGGCTGGAGTGCAGTGGCATGACCATAGCTCAGTGCAGCCTTGACCTCCTGGGCTCAGGCGATCCTTTTGCCTTAGCTGATTAAGTAGCTGGGACTACAGGTGTCACCACACCCAGTCGATTTTTAATTTTTTTTGCAGATGGGGTCTTGCTATGTTGACCAAACTGGTCTTGAACTCCTGGACTTAAGTGATCCTCCTGTCTCAGCCTCCCAAAGTGCTGGGATTACAGGCATGAGCCACCATGCCTGCCCTGAAAAATAGTTTTTAATATCTACTTAGTACTTCATTATTGGAAAAAATAAATATATGACCATTTCCTTTATGTTGGACATTTTCTAACCAAATTTGCTGTTTTCTTTAACCAAAAATCTTTTAAGAACATTTCTGAATATTTCCTGTGATAAATTTCTCTAAGTAGGACCACTTGGTCATAGGACAGGTTTATGTTCATACAAATTCCCTTGAGGAAGGCTGTGCTATACTTCTACCAGCAGTGGATAAATGTGGAGGTTTCCCTGCACTTTTGTCAACATTGCATTTAGAGGAAAAAAGTGCTACTCTTATCAGTTCTACGACCTTGTTAAAGCTATCCACTTGTCATTTCCAGTCCCAAACCAGGATAGCTCCTGTCAGATCCTTAACTGGTCTTCTGGTTTCCATAGTGATTTCATTATCTACTTGTACCCTAGTGCAAAGTTCAACCTATTTCCTCAGTTGTCCATGCATAAACCTCTTCCAGATTTGCTCTAGGCTCTTGACTTCTGGTGAAGAAAGCTATTTCCTCTTGGGACTCATATTAGCTTGATTAAGGTTAAAAATATATTATAACGACTGCCTCCTCTTGAGAGGGTGGTATCCAGATCCTAGATCTAGAGATAATTCTTTCACTCCTACTGTTTCCTTCCCCTTTCTATCCTGAATATAGGCCTCACATTTTCATTTAACATGTCATGGGCACTAGTGCCTTCAAACAGCAGTTCAGAGTAGTCTTGAATCAAGACTGCCCAGGCTGAGTTCCAATGTTAACAGTTTTGTGATTTGGGCATGTCACGTGAACTAATCCTTAGTATACAGGAAAAACATCAGAAGGTAGTTAAGTGCTGCATAGTTTAGAAAGGGTGATATGGTACAGAAGAAAAAGGATGGCTACTTTAGATTGGGGGCCTGAACATGGCCACTCTGAAGTGATAGTAAACTGATCCTTGATGAAAAGAAAGAGCAAGCCTGCAGAGGGAAGCTTGGGGACAGGAAGCAGGGCTGAAGGGAGAGAGAGGAACATGAGAGAGTTCCAGATAAAGTGGGGCAAAAGTATGCTCATGGGGAATGAAATGTGTAGGGTCTAGCATTTGGTGGGTGGAGAGAAAAAGAGGGAGTAAAGAAGGAAAGGGAGACGGAAGGCAGGCAGGGAGGGAATGAACAAGAATCTTAATTTCTGTATGGCTGAGCTCTCTGGAGGAATTCAGTTATCATTTTCATTCAGCTTTGAACTGCATGTTCTCTTCCCAGTTGCAATTACTACTTGGTCTCATTCTGTTTATACTAAGTAGAGCTACTATTAAGAGCCCAAGTGTGTCAGATTCATTATAGATTTTATATATTTTCCCTCATTTAATCCTTACAACCTGAAGCAGGTTATTATCCCCATATGCTTCTTCATGGATGAGAAAACTGAGGCTCAGAATGAAATGTCTGGAAGGTGGTAGAGCCAAAACTTAAATCCAGGCTGTTCTGACTTCAGATTCATGTTCTTGATTGCAACACTATTCTGCTCTTCAATTAGACTTCTCTTTGATAGCTTTTACATTTGTAAGACTGTTCATTCCACTCAGTTCATCTTGTTCCTCATTACTTAGCTAACTGTGATAGAACTCTTAGTTTCATCTGCTAGTCAGATGTAGCCAAGTACTTTTTCTTACAGACACATTCTTAGTTACGGAAAGCATCTTAATATAAGTAAGGTATGACCTTTGAAGTTGGCTGGACCAGGATGAAATCCAGATTCTGACACATTTCTGTGACCTTGGACGAATTATTTAGTCCAAGCCTCATCTTCTTCAACTGAAAAGTAGGATTATTATTTATACAGAGAGTTGAGTGAGAATTAGAAGACATAAAGTAAGGAAAGTCCTCAAAATAGCATTTAACAAATGGCAGGTGTTAAAAAAAATAGCTGCTTAAGAAACAAAAACAAAACCCTCATTTTACAGATAGAAAAACTGACTTGGAAATATCTTGCTGGGAGAACAGATGCTCTATTTTATCCAATTTCCATGACTCTAGCATTCCATGATACAAGTTCATTGGAACTACTAAAGGCATTCTGTTATGTGATTCCTTCCTTCGTCAGCTGCCATAACAAAATACCATAAAGTGGTTGGCTTATAAACAACAAAAACCTATTTTGCACAATTTTGGGGGCTGGAAGACTGAGATCATGGTCCCAGCAAAGTTGCATTCTGGTGACGGCTTTCTTCTGGGTTGCAGACGGCTGACTCCTGGTTGTGTCCTCACGTGGTGGAAAGAGAGCTAGGAAACTAGACACTAAGGTCTCCTTTACAAGGATACTAATCCCATTTATGAGGGCTTCCACCTTATGACCTAATTACCTCAAAAAAGACCCACCTTCTAATACTATCACACTAGGAATCAGGAATCAACATATGAATGTTGGGGGGACACAAACATTCAGTCCATAGCAATATCCTTAACAATACCCATTCAAGCTAAAATCTATTTTTTTCCCTCTGAATTAGGGAACAAAGATAATTTTCAAAGTTCCAGATCTGTAAAACGGGGACAGTAATACCTGTATTGTGGGGCTGTAAAGATCACATGTAGTAAGACATGAGAAATTGTGTTTGAAAATGCTCTTGTTAAACACTTTTATAAAATGCCAAAAAGGTAGGTGAGAAAAGAGGAATGATTTGAATTTTATAAAAAAAAATTAAAAGGATATTAGAGAAGTGGTCAGAAACACAAGAATGTAGCTCAAAATAAACAAACATAGGATGTTTAAAGAAAGACAGTCCTTGACTTCTAAAAAACACTCTATGCTTACTGCAAATGCAAATAAAATTGAAGATTGTGTTTACTGTATTTTAAGACAAATGAATAAGATGTAGATGAGAAATTAATGATAATGCTAAGGAGTAGGTTTATGAAGATTAGGTTAAATTTAGTGTAAAAAGGTGAGCGCTCCTGTGACAGGTGCTCTTAGACAGTTGGGTAAATAGTTGCTTTCACATGGTGGTTTTGTGATTCCCTGCTGACCAGAAGTATTTTATCACCCTTCTCTACCAGATGTTACAGTATCTGAAATTACACCAAAAGGCTAAGATCAAATATTGCAATAAAGGTTTGCTTATTTAAACTGATTTCAGATCCTGATTATTTCTTAAGATCACATTGACTTTGAAAGCAGGAAGAATGTACTCAACAGAGGGAAGAGAAATTCACTTTTTATACTTTTCCAAGAGATTTTTCTAAGAAAGTCACATTTTCTGCAATACAGAGCCACCCAGGAACACTGCAGACTGTGTGGGGAGCTTACCTTGATTTTGCAAAACTTACCATGTCTTTTGAGTTCCAACAGAAATATGAACCACATATTTATGAAATATTTATTAAATATGCACTTAAGATACATATTTTGTCTTTTCCATAAATTATTAACACGGAGATTTACTCCTTTCTTTGAAACACCATGTAATACAACAAAAAATTTTAACAGAGAACAATGCATTTTATACATCCTGAAATAAACAGCTAATATTCCTTAGAAAAGATACAGCATATTTAATTACCTAAATTTTAACAAAATATTATTTATGGAAATGGGTTGTAGTCTTTATTGCAGAGCCACCTAATCTCTACATAATCAAAAGACTAGCTCTCATGTCACTTCTCTGTTAGAAAGTACCAGCACCAACCTGACATAATCTTCTTATGTACAGCAGCAGCCTCTGCTGGAGAGAACAAGGTGTGCTTCTATAACAAAGCATCAAGCTCAAACCTATTTTGAACTGGAACTCAAAGTTAGATTTCTTTCATTTCTCGGAAAACCAACAACCTAAGTTAAAATGATTATTTTCACGGTCTTAAACATGTGCGGGCCTTGTCAAGTATTTCCTTTCTGATTTTTGGATAATTTGGATGTGCTTCAAGAACCTGCAAAACAAGCAACACACAAAAACTCGTAAGTAATCATCAAGAACTAGAGAGCTATGAAACATCCCAGAAATGAGCATTACTTTAGATTTCACTGTACTAATATTACAACAGCTGTAACACTTTTTAAGGGTGACATCTTAAATGTAACATGGTGACTCACTTATATTAATAGTAATTATATGAGAACAGTAGAATATGAATGCCACACGTGAAAAATATAACAAATATAATTGCTTCCTTAATAGACTAAGTTGTAGAAAACAATTATGTATCTGATTTAAAATATTTTTGTAATTTAGCTATTTACTTATAATATTTAATAAACTTTTAAAGAGATTTTTATCCAGGAGTACATGTCAAATTTACCTGAAATAATTTTGACACACACATATTTCCAGGTCTATTGAGTCCAGGAGTGGGGAGACATTAATTTAAGAAAAAAATTCCACAAATGATCCTACTATATAACCTTAATGTCCAACCCTAACTTTAATCAGAAGTACTGCTTTATATAGAGGACTCAATAATCAACAGCAATGATTAAGGCTAAGTACTACAGTCATGCTGATACATGCAAGCAGGGATAAGGGGTACTCTAATACTCCTTTTTTTTTTTGGCTTTAAAAATTTTTATTTTACTTTAGATTCAGGGGGCATACCTGTATGTTCATTACATGGACATATTGTATATAAGTGGGGATTGGGTCTCAAGTGGCCCATTCCCCAGATAGGGAACATTGTGCCCCATAGGTAGTATCGAACACTAAACCCCCTCACCCTGCAAAATTCTTTTCTAAGGAGTTTTTCTTGGAGCTCCTTATAGTGTTTTATAGAGTGTTTTAGAGGGAATATCAGTGAGACAATGTATAAATAAACTGCAAATTCTAAAACTGCAATTTAAATATTTTTCATTATAGTAGGTGATCATTTAAGCAGATGATTACAGATGTAATTAAATGACTTGTAAATGACAGAATCCCTTTTTATCTCTAATTTAGCAATCTGAATTCTCCAATAATTACACTTAGATATTCATAAGAACTTCTATTTGGAGAATTTATATTATCCTCAAATATCTTCTAATTTAAATATTAAATTTTATTTAACATGTTCTTCTACCAGTCTTTGTCTTTAAATTGACATAAACATCTTATTATTCGACCTAAAAGTAAAAACACATTTTTAATTTAGGTGAACGCTATTATGTTCTACATTTTGAACAGATAATCTCCCTGAATGTATCTGATATGTTATTTGGCCAAAATACCACATCCTCCACCTCTATTCATATACATCTTGATATTAATAAAAAGCAGAAAATTGAGCCAGTGAAAAATTTTAAGAAACCTAGATTTAAGTGTTTACCTGGTGACATATGTCAACTGAATCCACATATCTTTTTGCTTTCAAGTAATTAAATGCCAGTTTGTATCCTGTTAAGACAAAAAAAAAACAAAACCATAATAACATAGTACTATCTATAGAACACAAAGCTACTATTACTTTTTTCTTGCCTCTTGCTCTGTTTATTTACTCACTAGAGAATGTGTGTAGGAGGCTGGTGATGGGACACCTCAACTACACCACAGAGAGAAGTGATATCATACAGAGGGCAGAGTGACACAAAAGTAGTGTAAGAAGAAAATGGCGTTGGAAAAAAAGGCCTGCAGTGAACATACGGATGGGTTCGAAATCACAAATGTGATTTCTGCAATTTACTACAAAGGTCTCATTTATTTCAGGTTATAGTAAAACCCATCATAGGATAGTAAGTGACAACACAGCTATTCATTTGTACAGTATAGATTTATTTAGCACTTAACACACCAGGGAAACTGACAGTCATGAGTTTTATATTCTATGAGAAGAAAAAGTACACGAAAGAAGTGATTGCATAAGTAAATGGATCATTTCAAAACTGAGATAATTGCTATGAAAGAAAGATTCAAGCCAATCGAGTTTTCCTAAGGAACTCGATTGGGGAGGGAGAGGGGGTCAGGAGATGTCTGAAATCTGACAGATGAAAAACAAACAGGCCAGGACTGGGTAATCAAGGATACGTTCAGGCAGCGGAAACCATATGTGTGAAGGCCAGCATAGACACTTAAGGAACCAGATGAACCAGGAGCATGTGGTGAGAAGATAGAACCTGGGCAAGAGCGACACAGAGGAAGCGGATAAGACATCAGATGTTCCACAGCAATGACTGGTGGGAATATCACAATTACTGATACTGAAATATCACACTTCCAACTATCAACTATTAGAAGTTTTAAGACATTCTTTAATGACTGTTGTTTGCCTGCAAGCATGCTATAAAAATAACACTAAGAAGGTGACAAGAAAAGTAATATAGCTGTGCACTCAGTAAATAAGATATAAAACAATGTAAAGTTACATGCAATAACAAATATTTCATTTTACCTCTTAGAAGTAGGAATGCTGTTCTCAGACTCTGATAAAAGTACCAAATCAAATTAAAATTTCAAACAAATGTTTGAAAAGAATTCCTGGCAAACATAATCAGAAAATAAGAAGTTTCAGAGTAGTAAACTTGACGTCATTGCCAAGGAATTCTAAAATGGACTAACAGAGCTGTGACTTTCTGTCTATCTATCTATAATCTATAATCTGTCTATCTATCTATTCCAGTCCAGGTCTCACTCTGTCACTCAGACTGGAGTGCAATGGCATAATCATGGCCCACTGCAGCCTCAACCTCCTAGGCTCAAGTAATCCTCCTGTCTCAGCCTCCCAGGTGGAGAGGACTACAGGCACATGCCACCATGCCCAACTGATTTTTGGATTTTTTGTAGAGATAAAGTCTCATTATATTGCCCAGGCTGGTCTTGAACTCCTGAGCTTAAGTGAACTTCTTGCCTCATTCTCCCAAAGTGCTGGAATTACAGGCATGAGACACCAAGCCTGGCTGAGTTGTGACATTTAAAAAGGAAAACATTTTTTAAGATGTCACACCAAACACACTGTATATGGGAACTAGTCAAAAAGTTTGATTTTAGTTTCCTTTTCTGGCCTCCTGACTAGTTCTGAGACCTTAGGCAAGTTGCTCGAGCTGTCAATTTCAAATTTCCTCATCCATAAAATGGAGATAACAAATGCTCCCTCTAACACTTAGTGTAATTTAAAAAAATCAAATAAAATACTTGTGAAATGTTTTTTAAGATCTTAGAGTATCACAAAATGTTGCATTTTTTCTGGGTAAACAAACACTAAATTAGAACCAAAGAATTGAAACACTGAATGAAAATTGATGATCTAGTAAAAATTTTAGAGAGGAAATAAAGGGCTAGAAAGGGCAAAAAACATATGCACTATAGCTTCAGTCCTCCTGCCATATTTCAAAGAACTCAATTATATGCAACCCGGAAAGAGAGAGAAACAGAAAGAATATAAATGCCTAGTGATTGTCATGTATCCTGAGACTAGGTGTGAAGGGAGAAACATGACTGAGTTCTGAGTTCTTCTATTATTGTGTCTCAGTTGGTCCTGCTGTATTTCTTTTATTTTTTTCTTGTATATATTTAAAGTTACAAAATAATAAGTATGTATATGAATATATATGGACTAATATATACAAAAGCACCAAACAAAATTAAAATTTCAAACAAATGTTGAATGACTAAGTGTATTATTAGTCCGTATATATTCATCATATATATATGACTGCAGTCAAGCAAATTAACCACTCATCATCCTCGTGCCTTTCATAGCAACAATACTCAAGCTTGAAGTCTATGGAAAGAGCATGAACATGATTTTAATCATTGTTTCCTGATAATTGAAAAAATGAAATGTACTGTTAATTTGGCCAGGCAGGTTGGGAGTGTCAAATGCAATGACAATCCTAAGGAAGAAAATAATTAATTGGAAGCCACAGAGAAATGTTTACTAAAGCACAGTTGAAGGATCTGATAAAATCATCTCTAATACACAATAATGTCACAATGATTGAGCTAGTGGGTTGAATCTCTATAATTGCCAAAGTCTCCCAAGGAAAACAATATATAAACAATTTAGCTAAATATATTCCTTCTGTGGAATAAGGTGTCAAAATTACTGTCCTTCTGTGGAATAAGGTGTCAAAATTAATTTTAAGAATATTTAAGGATTTTTCATTTTACAAGCTGACTTTATTCTGTAAGATATATAATGCCTGAGGGTTTAAAAAAATGCTACAGAAGTCATTAGTTCCTCTGCTTTATACAAGTCTAGTACAAGCACAGATTCCAGAAAAACACAAAATGAGGGAAGACCTCAGCTGAGAGCAGTTAGTCTGAGGTGACCAACCTGACGGCAAATTAAAACTGAGTCCACATTGTGACACAGCTGCTGAAAAGACTGACAACATCTTATGATGAATAAACAACTAGAAAAGGCCTAATCTAAAGAAAATATTTGCTTAACTAAACCTACAGTTAGCCAAATCATATCTGAGAACTTGTTCATTTGGGGTATAACAGGTCAGGAGGGCAGGGACAAAAAATCCCCCAGCATTTTCCAAACTTATTTAGCCGTGGAATCCAAGTCCTTTTTACTTTTTTAAAAATAAAAAATAAATAAGTATTAAAATCTCCATAAGTGTTCCCAAATGCAGGTTGGGATACACTACTTTAGAGCTTCCAGGAGACAGCAACAAGGTGGGTGAAAGACTTAGAACTCAGTTTTAGGAGGAAGAATGGACAAGTAACTGTAGGTGGCTTCAAGAGAACCCTTAGGAGAGACACAACAGAAGTCTGTAATTAAAGGGCCATGGTTTGTAGGATGGAGAGGACTCTGCAGGTAGTCCCAGAGAACAGATTTGAATAGTATCAATGAAGTACACTTCAACTCAATACAAACAAAAAGAAGACAGCATGGGGATGAGCTGCCTCACAGGAAGGGAGAGTTGGTCACTAAGTGTATTCCAATGGCACCCATCTGTTAGGGACACTGTAGACTGGCATTCCTCAAACTAACAAGTCTACAAAACACTGGGTGGGACTACGATGATGTTCTGAGATGCTCAAGAGGAAAAAAAAACTGTCCCATGGTCAAATAATTAAGGGAAACATGGCCCCTTGTGATATCCATTGCAATATACATTAGTGTTTAAAGGCTTGAGAAGTTCTGCAATAAAGATACTAAGTAACTTGACTTAATGCAATGCTTTCCTAATGCATTCAAAATGGAATCCCTTTTTCTACAGTATTATCATTTTCAAAATAGCAGAGAGCAAAAAAACAAAAAGAGAAGGGGGAGGAATTAGATGCCCTCTAAGGTAACTGAGGACAAGTTTAGAGCTCAGGCAATTATACTTAACTATTAGTAGCTAATACAGTTTATTATGAATATAAGATTATCTTTTCAGAAAGGTTGACAATGAAAGTTGGCTTTAAGTATATATATTTCATTCTGAAAACAAATAAAATGCATTTATATGAAGATTTACAAATAAAACACACTTTTCCCGTGAAACCTAGTATCTAATTTGTAAACTCACCCACTACTGGGTTTGTTTGATTGCTATGTTTCCACGCCATCTCATAGTTTAAGGCAGCATCTGTGTATGCTTGTTCTTTTTCCATAATATATCCCATATACTCATAAGCTTTGCAGCAAGACTGAAGAAAAATGGAAGATGTATGATTATCAACAGACTAAACCGGATACCACTTAGATTTTAAGGGTGGTTTAAGACTACTGTGGTCAATCATAGTAACCTATTTAAATGGTACATAAAACAATGATTTTCAACCTTGGCTATATAATCAAATTGTTTACAGAACTTAGTAAGTGCTTCTGATGCCAAGCTTCCATCCTAAATATATAGAATCAGGATTATATTTTTTTCCTTTACAGAACCAGAAATACATATTAGGTCATGTGTATTTTACACATACACATGTATACAATTTATTATGACTCATTTCAACACACACAAATGAAGAATAGAATGAACTCCACAAACTAATAGATTAATCATGACTAATAGTGTTTCACCTCTACTTCACACATCTGTTCTTCTGTATTACCAGAAAAAAATCCTCAAGTGCTGGATCATTTCATTCATACTCATATATCAGCGTGCATCTCTAATATAAAGACTTTCTTTAAACGCAACCCGAATTTAGCACACCTACTATGTAACAACTACTTAACAGCACCAAATATCTAGTCACTTCAAATTTCACACTGTCTTAATGTGATTTTTCTTTTCTTTAGTTTGTTAGGATGAGAATTCAAGAAAGGCCCATACATTGTGACTGGCTGAAATGTCCCCCAAGTCTCTTTTGATCTAGAGGTTTCTCTCTGTCTCTCTCTATGTGTGCCTCTTTTCTTAAAATTAAATTTAGTAGAAATGGGAATATTTATCCTAGAGTTTCTCACAACCCAGATTTTGTTGACAGCATCCTTGTGGTGTTTATATAATATCTTCCTTTGTCACTGGTGTTTCCCGGAAACTGTAATTAGATCTAGAAGTCTGGACTGGATTTTGATTTGGGGAGAAAGGGGTAAAACAATTTCATGGATTGGTACCATAATAAGTGACATCAGAGCATGAGGCAAAAGGAAAAATGCACAACCCTGGATGTACATTTTAATGTATTTTTTTAATTGGATTTTTTTCTAGAACATTAGTTTAAAAATATTAAAAAGTGGAAAAGCAGGTATATTAAAACACATTATTTTAAGATTGAGTATTTTATTCGTATCTAAACCAAATTTTTTATAATTTTACTTTTCTGACTTTAATGGAAGACATTTCTTCATTATATTTTTATTAAAACCATTACTCATTTAAAAAAGATAAAAAATATGACTATAGGGACACACAGGTTCCCTTTTGATTCAGGTTCCAATATAGGTCAGTGCAACACACTCAGATGCTATTTCATTTTTTAATGTTTTATTTGATTAAAAAAATACTGCATCAATGTATTGTTTATCCTGATTATGAGTGCTCCACTTGTCCCGCCCCAGCTCTGGCCGTGTCATAGACGGTATATTCTTTCATCAGTAAGCACAGAATATTTGATTCTCCCTCCTTTTGTGATGTTATACCCATATGTAAATTTATCAGAGTTGAAAAACGATGATATTTTATTAGTCTTTCTTCATTTATTAGCTGGAAAATGTCTATAATGAAAACCTCACTTTACCTACTGTTTGGTTACTCAACAGTACAGAAAGGCAAGATAAATCCTTAATCCCTTACCTTTACTTGTCAGTTTTAGAAATAGTAATTCATTAGCATATTGCAGTGGTGACCAATTACGTTTTTTTTTCTTTTGTGGATATTTGGAAGTCATGGATTTAACAGATTTGATGTATTTCCTATCTGCTGCTGTTATCATTCTTACTGATATTTCGAGTGTCTGTCTTAACTTTTTGCTCTTGGGAGTGTCTTCAAGTTGGCCCTAAACCCTTGACACAACTCCCTAACTCCCTCCCTCCCTCCCTTCCTTTGTAGAGATAGGGTCTTTCTATGTTGCCCAGGCTGGTTTTGAACTCCTGCCTCAAGCGATCCTGCTACCTAGCCTCCCAAATCGCAGGCATTATAGGTGTGAGCCACTGTACCTGGCCTCTAGTTATTTTTGATAGGTTCCCTGTTGTCTGGTATGACAAGATGTTTTAGTGTCATATTGTACATTTCCTGCCCCAGATCTAAATGGTTTCTATTGCTTTAATTATATAAATCAAGGTTCCTAAGCTTTAGTTCCTGAGTCTCATGTTTCCTATTATCAACATGCCTAGCCAGCAGAAATGAACAAAATCCGTAAAGTGGCCACCATGTTCAGCAATACAATGTATTCCTGATGGTGTCCCAGCACACTGAAATTCTGTGTGCATAAAAAGCTTAATTCCCATGCAATCCTAGTTAGTCCTAGATTATTTAGCAGTTTAGATTGTCAAAGCCTATTAAAAAGTATTCTCTGTTTTTCAAGATCAAGTTAACTTAAAACTGATATAAAATATCATTTAGAATAGTCTATCACATTGATAAATGGCTGGACCTTTTAGGTTTTTAAATTAAGAAAGTATCTTAATAGTATTAGATAATCATAACTCCTCTTTAAAAAACAAGTTATCCATTTGTAATCTAATTTGCTCAATGAGAATAAAACATGTTTACTGTGATTAATATTTTGAAGTAGTAATTGATATGAATATGTGAAGATAAATATCATTAAGTTTCTAAGTTGAGTATAATTATTTCCCAACAAAAACTAACATAAACTTTAATTTTTAAAACCTACTGGTCAGCACTGTGGCTCACGTCTATAATCCCAGCATTTTGGGAGGCCAAGGAGAGAGGACTGCTTGAGCCTAGGAGTTCAACACCAGCCTAGGCAACATAGCAAGACCTCGTCACTTTTAAAACAGTAAAAAATAAGAATAAAATATACACGATGGAATATTTTGCAGTCATAAAGAACAAAATCATGAACTTCACAGCTACCTGGATGGACTTAGAGTCTATAATACTGAGTGATCTTTCACGGAAACAAAGAATTGAGTATTACGTGTTCTCACTCATAAGCGGACCTTGAACAATTATCATAATACTACAAGAAAAGGATTGGCAGTAGTGAGAAACTGCCAGGAAGGGGATGGGAAAGCAGGATTGGCAGTAGTAGAAGTCTGCCTGGGGAAGGGGGGGCATACCTCATCAACAAGGGTACCTGCATAATGAACATTTTATTATATGAACATACCTAACCTTGAATTGTACCCCACATATTTAAAATTTAAAAAACTAAAAGTTATAAATAAAAAAGAAAAAATAAATAAATACTGTTATAAAATATCTTTTTATGATTAAACATCAACATGTTAGTAAAAAGCCTTAAATTCTAAGGTTTTATAATTTTCAATTTTATATCTAAAGATAAGGAGTTTTTATTAAATAAATCAAATTAAAAGCTGAAAAGACTTTCCCCACAAAATATATTATGCATAGTGGATTCTAACAATGTGGAAATGACATGCAGCTGCAGTAAATTCATCACGAGTGTTTCTTAATAGGAGGGACAGACGTCCGCAATTAATGTTGTTCTGCAATTTTCATTAGTTCTGGGATGAGATGGATAATCACAAGTGAACACTTGACATTCCCAAAACACTTTCTATTAAGTAGGGCAGCACTATAGCTGAAACTTGAAACTATAAATCTCTCTTTTTTTACTTTCAAGGGGAAATGGCTTATCTCTTATTATTAATGTTTATTTCCTTACTGTCCTAAGAATAAACATTTACTCTTCAGAAAATACACAGGAATTCTTGGACATAGACCAATGCTCTATAACACCTATGATAGTAAGTGTATGCAACAAAAGTTAACAACTATTTTTTACTCTTCAATCACCTACTCTATTGTGACGCAGGCACTGTTTCAATAGTTCTTCTGCCATGTCATATTTTGCTGATTGAATATAAATATCAGCAAGTAGCAGCCAACTCTTCTCAAACTCTTCAGCATCAATAGCATTCCAATTCATTTTTGAAATCCGCTTCAGCTGGTTTCTAGCTTTTGGAGTCTGTTTCAAGATCATATAGGCTGTTGCCATTCCCAAGAGTGCTGGGATATGATCCTTCTACAAGAAAATAAATTTTTAGACCACTACATACACAAATATAAATGTCCTGTTTAAAAGAAAAACACATGGTAAGCAGCATCTGTGACATAGCATAATAAGAACTAGACTGTGGAATCTAGTTCTAGTTTCAATACAGATAACTGTGGTCATGGTCATTATTTTACACATCAAGTAAACTCAAAAAATCTTGGTCAGGCATGTGTGGTCAAGATAATTCAAGATAATGGCAACCATTCAGATGCCATCGCCACACAATTCTAACAATTAGTGAGTCCAACTTTAATGGAATTGAAACAACTATGTTTTTGTTATGTACAGAAACAGAATAAATAAAATTTCATTTCAGTAAAATCCTTATTGAGCAGTTTGCATTTCAATATAACATTTTAGCTCTTTAGTTCTTTTACCTGACCAAGAAGAATAACAAACAATGAGTTATAATCCTTATCATATTGACTTCTATTGCTCTCTGTTCCTCCCTTCTTTTTATACTCAAAACCTCTTCTCCCAATAAAGTTTGAACAATGAAAGGTTATGAGTAAGGCACACAATCACTTTGAAATTATATAAAATAAATTCATGACTTAAAATATGCTCTTAGATTTGGAGTCTGCAGCTTCCTGGGAGGGTCTATAAAGCACGATCATCTTTTCAATAGGGTTCAAAGTCAGAAAATGTTATTCTGTGAAACCAATAGGCTAATAAAAATTGGTATTAAAATAGAGTTCACTAGGGACCTATCCATAAAACTAACTCATGAAAGCAATAATGTGTATGTCCCTGATTAAGCTAGGCTGCTTCTTAAATTTCCACAGAGGGATTATGATGCTTTTATAAAAAAAAAGAGGAAGACCTCAGCTTAAAATACAAATAAAGGGTGAGAAACTGTGACTTAAGAAATTATAATATCATGAATATAATAAAGGTGCACTGTAAGATAGCAAATTTCGGTAACTATTAAGGAATATTGCAAAAGGGAAATAGAGTGGTAAAATGTTCAGTTCAATACTGATCATAGTTGGAAGTCAGAAATGATCCTAGAATAGAGAGGGACAATTCACAAGGGCTTTATGAAACAGGTTTTAGGAACATAACTTCCTTGGCTCTAATTCTATGTCTATCAATTGATTTCCAATATACAATCTGTTCCCCTAGGTAAGATACAGCAAAACTGTTTCATTTGAGTGCCAAATACCAACTGGCATTAGATTTTGAAGACGTGTGGGATAAAAGAGGACAGAAAACAGAGTCCTACTACGTATTTGTCAGCCAGGTTCTAGACAGCATAAGAAGAGAAGGCTCCTGTGAAAAGCTCCCACACCTACACACATGCACAAAAATATCCCACACAACATATTTAAAAATAAGTCTCTGATTTTAAAACCACAATCACACATCTTGAGTTTGATTAGAATGTCATCAGTTCTTTATGACTTGATCACTCCTGTGTGAACTGGGAAATAGTTTCTAAAACTGCAAACCCAAGTCCTGCATTAGACCTGCATTAGATCATGATGTCTTTTTTTTCTGGTGTAGACATCCTAAGACCTATGGCCAGTTTCTCTCTCTCACCCTTAGTTACTTTAAACGGCTATAACTTTAGATGGCAGAAGATTCAGGTGTGGAAAATATAGCTCTATTATAAACAACTCACTTTTATGGTTCAAGGTGATGCAGTGAAAACACTTCAACTTGGGCTTAATGTATCTTCCGCCATTTCCTCCATGACTTCCTGTCCAGAACTCTTTTTCAATCCCTCTAAACGACAGATACTTAGGCTTGCAAACATACCCTGTGCTTTTCCACCTCTCTGACTTAGTTCATATTTTCCCCTTTATCTAGAACACACTTTCTTTATTTCTGCCTGTTAAAATACAATTTATCTTGTTTCTTCAAATTATATCTATTTCTTAAATCATACTTTCTTCACAAAACTCTCCTTACAACATCTCCGACAGCATTTTTATCTGCAATTCTAGGACAGACTAGAACATATTTTGCTTTGCAGTACAGTCATTATAGTCAGCATGCTTGCCTCATCTTCTGTAGACAATGAGACACTTGAAAAAAGGAACCATGCATTATTTATCTTTGTGATTCCCGCTATGCTTAGGACTCACTGGCTGTTTAATGAATACATGTTAAACTGACTATATGAAGCCTATGAGTTAAAATTTTAAAATGTGAGATAAATTCAGTGTTTATAAAACTTTAGCTCACACGTTATTATTTGAATAATATGGATTAGTAAACAGATTTGAAGATAGTATATTACTAACCACATATATTAAGGATGATAGAAAATAATGCAGCCTCATCGCACAGAAAACTGACATAGTGTTCTAGGAAAGAGCTGTAATATCATTCATTCACTGCTTTTGGCTATTCTCTCTCTCTTAAACTCCACAGCAGGAATAATCGGTTTACTCAAAATAAAATCCCTCATTGTTATGTGACAGAACAGGCCTTCACAACATTCAGCAGTTGTGGCACTTGACTTGAGATTGTGCTTCCTCTTGTTCTTATGGCTTTTTGTAGAGTTACGTGACTGTCCTACTTCTGCTCTCCATTCAGCAGCTGTCATCCATCTGCTGCACAAAGCCAACTCAACAGAGCATGACCCTTGAGAACATTAATACTTCAATGTCTGCAGAAGGGCACTGCTTTAGAGGGTTATCACTGCTGATGCTACCTGCTATTTTATTCCAAGTGTGGTTTACAGCAGTAATAAAGCTGCCATCTTGGATACTTGTATCCAAAGCACAACAGGAGCTATAGGTCTCCCAAACCCCTGAGATCTCAAACTCCTCCAGGGTCCTGGAAGGTGAGGGGAAACAGATAATTGCAAGAGGTTTTAGGGAGTTTATTGCTACCACTGTGGCCTCTGAGCCACAGAAAACACAGCAAAATTCTGTATGTCTTCTAAGAGACACAAAATGATGAGTTTTCAAGGAGAAGAACAAACATGAAATCTAATGAGCAACTGAACTAGCTACTACCAACTGATGGAAAGAGAATCTAGTAGTCCTTTCTTAATGTAAAGGAATTAAAGAAATACAGCACTGCATGAGGGAAGGAAAAGCAAAACAACCAAGGGGTGAATTTGAGTAGGGTGAAAAGAAAAGAAAGCCTCTGATTTTCTAATAGTATTACAAGAATAATAATAATGAAAGATTGAAAGAGGTTATTTCAGTGTTGGTAAGAACATCACTATTTGAATGACTGAATTATAATTGTCAATATTGATCTCAGTCCCTAGAGCTGGAAAAATTCCAAGTTTACATAAGTGGAAAGGTGAAATATCAAGGTAGCTAGGTGTTTATTTCCACTTAGTGAGTTAACTTAGGCTAGATGTACAACACAAATTCTCTAGAGGATACAGTCATTTCCTTGAGAATTAACTTTGCACTGCTGAAGAATTCCCTCTCTAGAATTTAACACACTGGTAGAGATAAATTTATCAATAACATATCAACAACACTGTCACTTCTAGAAACAGGATATTATGTAAAATTATGGCAAATGACATATCTAATATTTTTTACTGTTGTCTTAAGTTTTTATTTTCCTTTTCCACATGTGCAAACAGAAACACTGTTTTTATTATAAACATAAAAATAATTAAGTCAATCTTCAGAAAGTAAATAAATAATCAAAATACATCTTTCTACACCACCAAGGAAAGGTAACAAATGAAGTTAAAAAAATAAAATCTACTAACCTCAGATGATGCTATTGCGGTGAAGGTATTTAATGCTTGCTCAACATTAGATTTCTGTTTGGTAGCCATTAGGCAATAGTTTTCCATTATACGAAGCTGTAAGTGACCCTGAACGGTCTGAGGTTTTAGTTCCTTAAGAAGTTTTTCTGCTGTTCTCACTGCTAATTGTACAGACTCTTGCTTCTCAGATGAATTACTATAGACAATTAAAAATAAATAACATGTCTATTACTCATAATACAATTCATTGATATTAGAATCAGAGCTTTAGAGTACACTAGCTGATTTATGGTTACTCATTTAAAGTCCTTTGTGTTATAGATCACTTAGTATTATAGCCTCTAAGTCCATTCAAGTTGCTGCAAAGTTCATAATTTTGTCCTTTGTGGCTGCGTAATATTCCATTGTGTATATGGCGATCTACCACAGAAACAAAGACCCAAGTATCACATGTTCTCACATATAAGTGGACCTTGAGCAATTATCATAATACTATAAGAAAGGGATTGGCAGTAGTGGGAAGCTGCCGGGGGGGGGCGACAGTAGTGGGAAACTGCCAGGGGGATAGGTGGGGGACACCTCATCAACAAGGGTACCTACATAACGAACATTTGTATATGTAACCCTGAATTGTACCCACATATTTAAAATTAAAAAAAAAAATCCTTCGTGAAGAATGTCACTCATTCTCTTCTAATGCAAAGTGAAGCACAGTTACAATTAACATAGCCTCAATAAAACACCACTAAGCATTAATTTACTCTAGAATGAAGATAAAATTTGGGCAATATCTACATATAGTAAATGTGTTCATTTCAGCTACTATAAAACTAGAATAAAAGTAGAAGCAGAAAACTATCAAATGGTATATCTATTTGGAAAGTGAAAGAAAAAAAAGGAAGAAGAATAAAGTGCTAAGTACAGTATTATTTCATTCTAACTATTTTGAATCCATTTTACATACAGGAAAACTGAGGCTCACACAGGTGAAGTAATTTACCAGAGATCACACAGCTAATAAATGGTAAACCTGGGATTTGAATCTAAGTTTGTCAGGCATATAAATCTATTCTATTGCCTATCAGATTCTCAGAAAAGAAATTATGTATGTGTCAAAAGGTGAATTGCAAGTAGAACAATTTAAATATTGAATAGCAATTTTCTCATTTTTTATACATAAACAGGTATATACACACATATAAATCAATTAACAAAAAGAAATTAAACTCAAAGTACTAAAGCCATTGGTCTTTTCTCAGTTCTTTTTATCTTATCTAAAACATTTCACACTGTTGGCTATTTTCTTCAAAGCTCCTCCCTTTGGCTTCTGTAACACTGTACAATTTTAGTTCTCTTTCTACCATACTGATTGCCCCTTTCTAACCTTCCTTCCTCATCCAGACCCCTTAAATGTTAGCATGCCCAGAATTTACTTCTCAGACTTCTGTTACTACGTTCTACTTGCAAAGAGGCCATTCATAGAGTTCCAACTATTCGTTCTGTACAGATGTTTCCCAAATCTGTATCTCCAGCTGTGACCTCTCTTCTAAGTTCTAGTTTTATATTTTGAATTGCTTACACAAGATTTCTACTTGGATAGCCTACAGTTCTATTACAGTATGTTACCTCCATCACAAAATAAATATGCCACTTCCTTGCTCTAAAACTTTCAGTGGTCTCTGTAATCCAAGACTCAAAATCTGTCATTGAAACCTCTCAGCAACCTAGTCATAATTTTCTCCTACAGTTCCATGCATCTTCCCCTGATTACTATGTACTATCTACTGCTATGATTCCTATGAACTCCTTTAATATTTTTATCCCATTTTTGTTTTGCTGTAGATTTAACAGTTCCGGGTATTGTCTTGCCATCTAGGTAAATTACATGTTCCTGAAGGCAGAAACAACCTCTTATATCCCTTTACATCCTTATACAACCCCCACCATGATCTGCCCAATTCTTAGGAGAGGACAAGCAACAAATGCAGTTTGACAGAAATATAAGTATTTACCAGCAGTGTACCACCATAGCACCTAACAGCTGGAGCTTTGAGGTCAGGTATAACTCAGTCTACAATATTGCTTCCATTACTACTATCACATACACAAGTTGACT
The DNA here is from genome assembly GCA_027257055.1 of Cephalopachus bancanus. NCBI lineage: Eukaryota > Metazoa > Chordata > Mammalia > Primates > Tarsiidae > Cephalopachus > Cephalopachus bancanus. Next base: position 14,813,123 of record JAPVLO010000035.1, read on the forward strand.
CAGCTTATTTTGTAATACTGCTGTAGGAAACAAATGAGATAGTGCATATAAAATAGAGAGCACAGAGTTGGGCAAATAACTACCATTTGTTAAGCAGCTACTACTATTATGCAGTCAATTTTTGCCATACTTGTTAAATTCTGTAATTTATTTTCAACAGAGTAATTAGGGGATTGTCTTCATAGCATGTCTATTCTGATTTAGAAACCTAAAAGCATTTTATGTCTATTTCAGAGAATAGTTATTTTAGCAATGATTTAGTCACGTGACCTTTCATTTCTGCTATCTTGGAATTAAGTTCCCTTTTGTAAAGTATCCCTGCCAATTATCTCCAAGAATTTGCTTGTTTATTTGCTTGTTTTGTTTTTTACAAAAATACTGTGTACTCACCCCAGGTCTCCATCCAGGTTTTCAAATACTTCACCTCCGATAGTTTCATTATCTGGATTCAAACAGATTTCTATCATATTATAAAGGGCATTTTGGCCCCAGTCACTATCTTTCCGAGCTTTATTAAAATGTCGAAGGGCATCATTTGGTTCTCCAGTATACCTTGTTAGATGTTAAAAAAAAATTATTTATTTCAGTCACTGACTACAAAATTTATACTAGCTTGTAATCTGTTTGGTCAATAAAAATATTTTTAAGCATAAATATTTCTTATTACAAAGAAAAGCTTATTCTACTTGATTGACAATGAGAAAAACTATTACATAGGATCTATTTGCCATTAGATTTACCAAAGATATAGTCCTTTACAGTACAGAAATCCCGGCTCCAATTTTGCTCTGGAGTTATGTTTCTCAGCCATTAAGAAAAATCTTGGGACGTCCTCAAGTTTTCCGCATCTTCTTAGGAGATCAATCAAACGAGATAATGTCATATAATTATCTAGAAGCAAATAATACTGATTCAGATATTGGCAACACTTTATAGTTTTTGTTTTGATGATTATAATTCAACTTTACTGAAGTACAATTTACTGCAATGAAGTACAACTTAAACATAAGCAAAGGAATGCCTCAGGGGCTGTAAGTCCCTAAGGAGAATGTATGGCCAACTGGATGATCTACTGCATGATATAGGTTGGGCTGGGCTGGTCACAAGGAGATAAGGTTCTAAATAGGAAAATCTAGAGAAATGCACATTTGTTGTAATTTTTACTTAAGGAGGTGAGAATAGTGAACTTGACAATCATGTTTGGAGTGGGCAATGAGGAATATTATTCCAGGCTTTCTTTAATATGTGTATATACCTACCATATCAGATATCAGATACTAGCTTACTACACTACAACCTTAACATATTGGTTCCAGCATTTTCATCCTATTTCTCCTTCTTTTAAGAATTAGTTCAGTTCTTTGGTCTCTGGTAGTTTCCTGGCAGTCTCCTAGAAAGCCTTCTTATCCCAATTCTGTCTAGTTCTCTTTTATCACTAACATACTCAGCCTTGAGAGAAGCTTAATAAGTATTTCTTAGGATTATAAAAGCAATGTATGGACACTTTAGAGAATAAGGAAACATACAGAAAAGTGCAAAGAAAAAACAATCACTCATATTCCCAGCTAGAGGGTATCACATTTTAGTGTGCCTTCCTTCATATATTTATGAGCTAAAAAATCAATTTATAAATATATAACTGCAAGCAGAGAAATACATATCTTTGCTTATATTTATAAAAAAATTAATCTTTGCTTACATACTTACAAAATTGGAGTCACACTTGGAGTAGTTTTTGATTGGTTTTAATGTTGATTTTGATCAACATTAAACAGTAAACATTTTCCAACTGCCATTAAATAACCTTCCAAGATAAGATTAAATATTTTTTTTGTTTTTAGAGACAGATTCTTGCTCTGTCACCCAGGCTAGAGTGCAGTGTCACAATCACAGCCTGCTACAACCTCACAGTTCACTGTAACTTTGAACTCCGGGCCCAAGCAATCCTCCCACCTTATCCTCCTGAATAGCTAGGACTATAGGTATGCACTATCAAGCCCACCTAATTTTTAGAGACGGGGTCTTGCTACAATCCTACCATCGTGGCCTTCCAAGGCACTGGCATTATCAGGGTGAGCCACTGCGCCTAGCCCAAAACATGATTTTTAACAACTGCATAAGTCTATTTCACTGGCGATTCACATTATTTATTTCTCTATAGCTGTGCTTTTTAGGTGTTTGGGCTCTCAAGTTTTAGTTAGCACAGGACTAGGAATTTTTAGGGGACTTGGGAAAATCCTAATATAGCTATTCTGAACACAATCTTAGGGTAAATTCCTAAAATTAAAACATATACACAAACAAACAAACAAAACTCTTTTAAAGCAATTTATCCCTTGATCCTATTTTTCAAGAAAAGAGAAGGTGGCATATAAATCAACAATTTCACTTCTGAATATATATTCAAGAGAACTAAAAGCAGGGACTCAAACAAATATTTGTAAGCCAGTGTTAATAGCAGCATCATTCACAATAGCCAGAAAGTAAAAATAGCCCAATGCCCATCAATGAACAAATGGATAATCAAAATGTGATATGTACACACAAAGGAATATTATTCAGCTATAAAAAAGAAATTCTGACATACACTTACCCATGGATGAACTTTGAAGATATAATAGTAAGTGAAATAAGCCAGACACAAAGGGACAAATGCTACCATTTACATAAGGTACCTAAAATAGTGAAATGATAGGAAGTAGAATGGTGGATGCTAGGGGCTGGGGAGGGGAATGGGGAGCTTGTGTATGGACTTAAAGTTTGGAATGGTGAAAAAGTTTTGGAGATGGATAATGGTGATGGCTCACACATCATATGAATGCACTTAATGTCACTGAACTATACACTTAAAAATAGTTACGATGACAAATTTTCTGCCAAGTAACAGAAACTTAGGTGAGACAATATCCACATGACACATGAAGGCTTCTTCAAATCTTCAAAAAAACTATAACGTGTGAGGGCGATATCGCTGAGAATGGCTTTAAAATATTCACAAAGAAATAAGTCTGTTTTATAAGAAACAAGGTTAGATCAATGCCTCAAAGGCAAAGGCTGTGAAATGAGAATAGAATGAAAATATTACTTGCATTACCTTTAAATGGGAGTTCTTAGGAAAATAGGACAAAAAAGTCTAGAGCCCAAGGTAGAAATGCCAGAAAAAAAATGACACAGGCCTGAAGAAATAAAAGTAGGTTTGGCAATATGGATGGGAAGATAGGCCCACATTTTGGACTCAAAGTGAGTAGAAGAGGTAAGGTTGTTAAGTAATAACACTAACAGCACTCTTTCGAATAATATCTAAGTATCAGCTGGACTAGACAGGGCAAACAAACAAATAAAATGGTCTGTGGTATACAAAAGTGGGAAAAATGTTCTTAGAAAAACAAAAATTAAAATATTACTGCAAAAACAGACCACATTTTTTCCTTTCAAACTTTGCTTTACCTAGGGATATTTGATTTTGAAGTACAAAGTGATGTTCTCTAAATCCAAACTTGTTTTTATTAAAAGCCAGAGTAAAGGAAACATGTAGAGCCTATCTGGTTCTTTGAGCTGCCCTGCTTGAAGTAAAACCACTTTTGTGTCTATGTTGCCATAGACAGGCGACTCTGACTGCTCGTGGCACCTTCCTGAGATGAAGGCATTAGGGTTTAGAAGAACTAAACATAGCTCTAGGACTTCCCCTGCCATTCAAACTCTTTTCAGTAACCATAGGTAACATACAGTCATTTCTAGTTCAAATAGTTCCCACCCTCCTATCTTCTCCCCTCTCCTTCCTCCCTCCCTGCTTCTCTTCCTTCCTAGTCTCTCCCCATTCTCCTTTCCACACGATATTCACTGAGCATCAACTCAGCCAGATGCTATTCTAAATTCTGGAAACACAGCACAGACAACACACTTTCTGGCTACCTGATGCTTATGTTCTATAAATTATAGCTTTTTTTGTTTTGTACTGCAAAGGCTATACACATACAAAAAATATTAGAAAACCAACCCCCCCTCCCCAAAAAACTCAACAAATAAAAAAACAGTCTAAAAAAATAGAGAGCATTCTCCTCTCTTTCCTGTCTCCTGTTTCTCTTGCTTTCTCACTCTCTATCTCTATCTCGACAGGGTCTCCTTCTGTCACCATGGCTGGAAGGCAGTTAGTTGTATGATTTTAGCTCACTGCAGCCTTGAATTCCTGGGCTCACAGCCTTCATGCAACACCATCCTTTCTGAGCTCATGCACTTCTCAACTCACACTGACAGGATCAGGGAAGGATAGCTGTGCTTGTGTATCTGTTCACTGACTGGCTATCCATCAGACTGGAATCTGATCTGCCTCATGGACAAATCCTGCCTTTCCTCATAGGTTTCCCTCACTAAGTGGCATGAGCCTCTTCTCCTTCAACTGCAACCCCCCCCCCACACCAAATTAAAAAAAGAATGGAGAGCAGTAAGTGGTGCTACCTGATATGGGATAGCTGGGGAAAGGTGCTCTAGGGAAGAAGCAACACCGGAGCAAAGACCTGAATGAAAATGAAGCAGCACCCAGATGAACACTAGGGAGGAGCATATTCCAGAGAGGGAAACAGCAAAATAAAAGTCTCAAGCATGGGCTGTTGCCTACCTAATTTCTGCTGTCCCTTTCTTCTTTACAATCAGATTTTAGAATTCTGTTTTTGGTCTAAGTGGCATCATGTTTAAGTAGCTAAGAGATAACATCTCCCACCTTCCTTGGCAGCCATAGAGGTGATTTTTAACCCTCTGCACTCGGAGACATCTTGTTTGATGTCTTCCACCTGGTGTTTTTCTATTCAAACAGACAATGCAGTCTCATTTTCTTCTTCCCACATTAATATGTAATTTATCATCCAGTTTGTTGTTTGAAGATGTGGAAAGAGTCACCCGTAATTCCTGAAAACCACTTCTCAACTGATCAATCATTCTCAGTATATTTTCCAAATCTCTCTTTGTTGGCTTTTTTGTGAAATTTGAATGGAAAACTTCAAAAAAATATACAGTTTTGAAAAAATTTATGCTTGCATAAATTTGTCCTGTATAATCACCATTGATCTCTTTATGTCCCCTGAGAGATGACATCCGAGTGGTTTGTTAGATTTATGATGTCCCCTAAGAGGGGACATCAGAGTGCATGGGGTCAAAGAAAAAATGATGATACACTGGGAGAACCATGTACACCTTCCCCATCCAAGCCCGGGAACATCAATGTCAAGTGCTGCAGTGGTCACTGTGGGTCATGAAGTGATGCTCAAAGTAGAATTCAGGCTGATGACAGTAGAGCAAAGACAGAACTCAGGTCTCCTGATGGTACCATGGAAGCTCCACGTCATTCACTGCACAGTTACTTTTAAACTTCTTTTACAGCAGAGAAAAATAAGAGGCACTCTTTTTTAGGCTTGAATTTTTTTGGGGGGTGGGGTCTCTGCTAATTTAGCTCAAAGCATTTCTAAACCCTTAAGAGGTAAGGAATGGAAACAGATGAGTTAGGAGGTTGCTGCAATAATCTATGTGAAGGATGGCAATGGCTTAGGCCAGGATGTTAGTAGCAGAGGGTTTAAAAAGTGATGAGATTCTTGATATAGGTCAGGTAGCGCTAACAAGGATTTGCTGAAGACTGAGTACGATATGTGAGAAAATGAGCCAAAGATCACCATGAGGTCTGGGACCTGAGTAAATGGTGAGTGATGATGCCATTCAATGAGACGAGAAATGGAGGGAGAGTAAATTTAGAAAGAAGGAAAAGATCCAGTGTTCTATTTTAGAAATGTTAAGTTTGAGATCCTCTTAGACATCTGAATGGGAATGCAAACAGCAGAACTGTATATGAGTCAGGGCTGGATGTACATGTTTGGGACACATCAGATGAGACCATATATATGGGACTACAGATGGGGGTAGGACCTGGAAAGGACAAATGCTGGGGAGTGGGTAAATTTGGTGATGGAAAATGGAGTTGTTTTCTTCCAGGTGCTCATATTTTGTTAGTGAAGTAAGTTGCAAGGTTTGTAAGCGAAGGCAAGAAAGTGGGGAAAAGGTGTTGGAGGTTTGGGGAACAAGAGAAAGTGTGAAAAGTGGCTGGAGTGAGTGAATTCATTATTAAAATGCAGTAGGATTGCCAGGCAGCTCTTGAGGGCCACTGGAGATTTGTGAAGTAAGTTAACAGCGATGCACTTTCCTTACAGCCATTTCAGTTACTCAAGCCTATGTGTGGAGTAAGCAGAGAGCCCAATACTACTAGGTTTGTGCTTTTCTCAATTGTGTAGCTGCTGAACAGAGAAGAAAGGAGAAAGGGAGGTGACTCGATTGAAAAATTATAATCAGTGGGTATTTACCTGGTTTGCGTTCTAAAAGTTGTTGTAAATGAAACACTGCTTGTTCATAGTCCTGTTTTCTGAACATGACATCAGCCATCATCTATAAAGATAAAAGTTGGCTCTAAAAATACTGCCATATACTTTTACAAAGCATATTTGTCCAGTCAAGATTTAGCACTAGAAAAATACATATGAAAAACATGAGGCAGGGCAGTTTTACAAAAAAGGAGCCTTTGCAAATTGGGGACCAAAGGGAGGCCCAAACATTACCTATACAATGTTCACATGTATACCTAATCCTGAATTGTACCCCACATCTTTAAAATAAAACAATATATATATATAAATATAAAGTTCAGGCACACCTTGAGCAGACTGCCTTGGGGATCAGTGGAACAGAAGATAATAAAAGATGCAAAACAGATGGTTCTACTTGCAAAACTGTATTTTCATCAAAAAATGTTTCTTGTGGTTGTTTTAAAAAAAAGAAATTTGAAGGAGATTGTACATTTTCTGCACTATTGTAGAAAAGACACCTCACTGGAATTTTGACTAAAACACCAATGAGAAGATTTTGAAACAAAACAAATCTTAAATATTTTAAAGGAATTTAAAATGAGCAATACCTACTGAAATTTTCTTATTATACGTTTTAAAAGGGAGACTTCTTAAATCCTTCTTAACTACAATAATAACTTTAAATGAACCTCATAAAACCATGCAGCTGTTTGAACAGTTAACAAATGCTTTAATCCAGGTTAAAAATAAGATAAAAAATCAAAACTCTATTTAAAACAGTCTTAGAATGATACACAAAGATTTTTTTCCTCTGTAACTTCAAAAGTTCCACCGAAACTCTTAAATTAGTCAAGTATGTCTAAGTAAGTACTTAAAAGTTTGGTTAGTCCTTAGTAAATTATTGCTTTACCACATGAACTCAGCCTGACCCAGCATCTCTTAGGCATAAAGAAAAATTAACTAGACTCAAAAGGGCAAGTAAAGGCCTGACCTAGGTTTGTATCATTCTTATAAATAAAACACTAACGATTCTTGGTCTTTATTGCTAAAATGTTCTGATGTTAGAAGTACATTATTTCTTCCAAAAGTCAACCTAAATCATGCCTCACCATCTAGTATTAGTTCTATGGAGTAAAATTTGAGACTTTTACTTGGAAGTTAAAATATAACTGCTTTTATAGACTCACTGTGGTGGCAGCTTCATTATCCTGGTCAGTTTGGAGCAGTAGTGCACAGTGCCGCAGGCAGGCGTCCGGCTCATCCTGTGCCAGGTATAACCGTGCCAATTCCAACAAGATCTACAGAGCAAAAGGCAGAGCAGTCAGACACTGTTTTGGAATAAAAGGTGAATGAGGAAAAGATCTGAAAACTGATAGACTTTAGGTGGCCAAAAGTTACTTCAATCAAAACGCCAAGTATGATACACAAAAATTCTATAGACAGTCCTATCTCTATGTTCTCTTAGACTAGAGGAAAAACAAAAAGTCACTTGAAAAGCAGAGACATAAGGTATTGTGAAAGGAGTGCTGATCTTAAACCCAGGAGATGGGAATCTAGTCCCAGCTTCTCCATGAGGAGGCCTGGTTGAGCTCCTTTACCTCTCTAAACCTGCTTTCTCTCTTGCAAAGTAAAAAACTTCCAGCACATCATCTTTAAGGTATGCTTCAGATTTAAAACTAGGATTCCAGCTCCTTTAGCCATCACTGAAAAAGTATCTGTTTGGCTATACCCTACTAAAGGCAGCTTCTGCCCTTTATCTGAAAGAACTATATTAATGAAAATGTTTGATTTTAATCCTTAAACTCTAGAATATAATTGCCTTTTGTTCTGCATCACTTACTTAAGTACTTAGCCATTAATTAGAGTATTTTAAAAAATTAATCATGTATCCAGATCTTCTGAAATCTTGCCAGGGTAACATTTTCGTTTATATAACCAGCCATGTATATACGTATATGACACATCTATTCTTACACTGTGCCACATGAGATCACAGATTCGGTCTGGTCATTTTTGTATCCTTAGTACCAAGACTGAAATACAGAATGTACAGGGGCTGTTTAGAATACTGAATTGAATCATTTAAATGCAGATATTTATTTGCAATTGAGAAATTGTTTTAAAGTGACTAATAAAGTATAGATATTAAAAACAAAGAGCTTGCAAGTTTACTTTATATTACTTTTTCTATTATAAATTTTAGCCTCTAATATTCTTAATTTAAGACATCATAAAAAGTATTTTGAAAGTTTTATAGAAACAATATTAATTTTTTTAACTTGTATTTTTGTTATAGAAAATTTTCAAAATCCTCTATATAAAAAAGCTGGTAAGAATTTCACATTTGGGGAAATTAAGTGACATCTGGAATAAAAGGTACTTAAAATTTTACAAAGGTTCTGACCTTATTATCTGTTACACAATGAGCTAGAGCCTCTCTATAAAACTTAATTGCTTTTTCATAGTCTCGCTGAGCAACAGAATGTTTTGCAATCTCCGCACAAATTTCTGCTGCTAAATGTTTCTGTGTAGAAACTGCATCTGGCTGTTCCATCTGAACACGTTTTAGTACCCGAGCTTGTAATTCTCGAGCCTAGAAAAAAAAGATAAAAAGGAATTTAAAAAAGGAATAAAGATAGGAAATAAAATACTTCTCAGTAACTCACACATAGCATAATTTTACAGACGCTTCACTTAGACATTATGGGCCCTTGATCTAACAAAGTCTGATAAAAGGAAAATGTTTTAAGATTTCAAACTTACGCTTGTTTGCAACTGGAGCACGTATATGAGGAGGACCCCCAAAAGCCCTAGAATTATTTTTTGGAGAGCAGGCCACTTATAGTACACTTGGAATTTGTTCCTCTAGATCAAACAGTCAACCATAGTTTTTATCTGGATGTTTTGAGACGGTTGGTCCTGAGTTATGGCAAACAGGTGATTGGTTCTTCTTCCATGACAACACACCTGCCCATGCTGCACCGAGTGTTCAACAGTTTTCTATCAAAAATGGCATGACCCCTGTGACCTACTCTCCCTAGTCATCCAATCTCACCCAAAGCCACAGATTTTTTGTTTTCCTGGGTGAAAAAAATCCTCAAAGGGAAATGTTTTGCAGATGTGTAAGAGGTGAAATAATAAACGACAGAAGCATTTAAAAAGGTATCAAAATTGACAGTTCAAAAACTGTTTTGAGCAGCAAAAAAAGTGTCTCAATAGGTGTACTACATCAAACGGAGAATACTTTGAAGGTGGCTGAGACTTAAACATGTAAGAATAAGTACATAATTTTTATAAATAAATTCCTGTTTTTTTTGGGTCCCCCATTGTACATCTTTCCAAATAAATACTGTACCATTATTGAGTCTTTTCCCACTGTTATAAGGGTGTACAGGAAACTCACTATGGAGGAAATGCAACCATAAAACAAATACTTGGGAAAGCCATCAAGATGCAATACTATAATAATTAAAAATGTTTATTACATTAATAAAACAGTATGTTTCTAAAAATTATTAAATAAAATATTGGCAGGTTTCAGGCAATACGTCCATTTAAATAATACGGATGATATATAAATTAGTCCAATCTTTCTGGGGAGCATCCTAGCAAAACACACCTAACGCAGTAAAACTAATGAACTTGGTTCTTCCATTCTTGGGAATATTAAGGGCATAATTAGCAGGAAAAAAGGAAACTTGTTATCTGTTATAAAGGAAAAACAATCTCTGTTATTTGCTGTAAAAACAAATAGTAACAACAATAAATAAAGAAAAACCTGGACACAATCTAAATGTCTAATGATGGGGAAAGGGCTAGTCTATTGATGGTGTATGTATCTATGGTCCTTTGTTATATATAGACACTCTAAAAAAAGGAGAAGAGGACCTTCCCCAGGTTAAGAATGAAGAGTAGGTTGCTAAATTGAGAGTATCAGTCTTTCCACCCAGACATTTGGTTTCTGGAACACTGAGGACAGATAATCCCTATGTTTTAGGCCTTCACAAATAAAATTTAACTTTGAGCTATGGCTAATGATTCACTAGTGCATTTATGCATTTATTTCACAAATAGTAAATGCCCACCATGTGCCATATGTTATGCTACACACAAGGCATTTTTTTGGGGGTGCCTGTCAAAATTGGTATTCAATGAAGATGGTTTAAAGCAGATAATTTTTTTTAGACCACAGGTTGAGGGGGTCTTAATAGCATATTTTTGGAAGTGAAAGGGAAGTTGTTTGAAAATATGAGTATATATGACATGTGGTAAAGATTAACACTGCTTCATAAAATTTATATTTTGGTTATATTAATGTGTATTTACATAAGTATGTACATCTGTGTGTTTGGTGTTACATATACCTGTTCATCATCTTAGACACATACATGCATGGACACATGCTCCTGGTCAAAAAACTCAGAAAACAATTGGTCTACATAGGATGATGTGTCTGGAAGAAGGGGTCTTGCATCCCTGCACCTCTATACACTCAGATGTCCTCTTCTGCCATCACTTGGTCATCAGGAGAGTAAAGTCAAAAAATGGAGAAATACTCAGGTCCCTCCCCCAGCAAGGACATAAACTCAAAAGCAGAGGCCTCCAAGCATTCTGTCCCATCATTTATGGCTCTACTCTATCTTGCATCTGAACTTCAAATTGCAAAGGTGAGAAAGTGAAAATGGAAGAGAAAGTAGAACAAATATTTGTGATAGAGGCTCCTGGCAAACCACCCCCAGGGGACAGTTGCCCCTTTATCCAATAATGTAAGCGCTGATATCATTAGACCCTTAAGGACAGTCTCAATGTTTACACTTGTTGTCTCCTGTCCTCTTATCCTTTCAAAAGCACTCTATTTTGAATAATAAATTATATGGTCACACTAAGTCTACAAGATATGCAATTCATTTTCTAAGTAGTTTGAGTTTTATCTCTGCATCAACTAAATCTCCAGAAAGTCAAATGCATGTACCTCATTAGCTTAGCTCTCTAGAGAAACGTATCTATGAGTAACATTTTTGTGTGATGCTTTGCCCCTCTCCTTCCTTCCCCTCCCCTTCCCTATCCTCTTCTCTTCTCTTGAGTCAGGGTCTCACTTTGCTGTCCAGGCTGGAATGCAGTGGCATAATCACTGCTCACCACAATCTCCAACTCACAGGCTTAAGCGATCCTCCAGCATCAGCCTCCAGAGTAGCCGGGACTACAGGTGCATGTCACAACACCCAGCTAATTTTTTAATTCTTTTGTAGAGACAAGTCTCATTATGTTGCCCAGGCTAGTCACAAACACTTGGGCTCAAGCAATCCTCCTGCCTCAGCCACCAGAAGTACTAATTATTACAGGTGTGAGCCACTGTGCCTGGCCCCATTTTCTTAAAGATAAATAATTAGGAAATTTTTTGAGTAATAGTACTTTACATTTTCTTAAGATATTTTATAAAAGAATCTCAATTTCTGAAAGAGCATATACAATAACCATTAAGAATATTTTCATTAAAAATTTGCATTAGCAATAAAATTTTCTTGAAGTGATTCAATTCTGTTTTTCCATGGTTTTCAGAAAGATCAGAGCTGAATTGAATTATCTGCTACAATAATTATAGTAGCCTTAATTGTCAACACATCTACTTTTCCTATCCCTTCCTATTTTATATTACATACTTATAAATTCCTTCAAATCCTTGGAAAGAATAATGTATAGATATAATCATCTTATTTTATAGACTTAATTCTTTCTTATTTATTACAGTAGTTTTATTGCATACATATCTTACAAAAGATCAATTCAAACTAAAATATACCAATTAAATGGAAATATTATTTTTATATGGTGAATATGGAACTACATACACATTGAAAAAAATCTAGATGTTGAAAGAAACAAAAACATAATCTGTATATATTAATTATGAATGTATAAAATTATAGTTATAGTCATACAATTGTTAGCGTTTTATGTCACAGCGATTCTTTATTTCTGATTTAGATTTTATTTTCACAGAAAAGATTATGAATGTAATAAAAAGTGATTTTTTCCTATAATTGTTCACAGAATTAAATAAAATAATCTATGATTTTTTTCAGTTTAACAAAAATTTTTGTGCACCTATTGTGGTGGACAGACTTTAAAGTGGCGCTTATGATCCTTGCCTCCTATGTGTAGGTGGAACATGGAACTTGCTTGTGACCAACAGAACATGGCAAACGGATTGGGATGTCATTCCCGTGATCATGGGTATCATATAAGACTCTGTCTTGCTAGCAGACTCACTCACTCTAGAAACTTTCTCCCTTAATGGCTTTGAAGAATTAACTGGTCAGATCAGCTGGCCCACCACGTAAGGAATTGTGGACCTCTAGGATCTGAGGATTCTTTCCAGCCAACAGCAACCAGAAGGTGCAGTCCTCAGTCTCACTGCCTTGAGGAAATGAATTCTGCTAACAACCTGTATGAGCTTGGAAGCAGACCCTTAACCAGACATGTTTCAGATGAGAACCTAGCCCTGGACAATACCCTGCCTGTATCCTTGCAGAGGCCCCAGCCAAGCTGTGCTCTGACCCATAAAAGCTATAAGATAATGTGTGTATTGTTTTAATTGACTAAATTTGAGGTAATTTGTTACAGAAAACCATTACAGCCTACTACAAGAAAAGCATTTACTAGGGTCACAAAACACAAGACCATGCCTGCACTCATGGAAACTCTAATGTTAACAAGAAAAAAGACAAAAAATTTTAGTAAATTATGAAGAGTTCTATGGCTGGAAAATACTGGTTGCCTTGGGAGTACTTCACAGAAGCCCTAACTCAGTCTTAGAGGTCAGCTGAGATTTAAAGAATGGCTAGTAGTTAGATGCCAGTGAGTTTAGGAGAAATAAACAGAATGAAGAAATGGAATAGGGTATACAAAACATACAGAAAAGAAAATAAGGGATGCATTGCTTGATCCAAAAATTAGAAGAAAAAAATGATTGGAAAGACATAGAGAACATAGAACAGGTAAGTCTATTACATAATTTACGTTTTATCCTAGAGGCCATGGAAAGCTGCTACAACATGTTTATAAACAATGAGGTAATAGCATCGGGTTTGCTGTTGAGAATTATCACCATAGTGTTGTTGTGAAGAACGAACTAGTGTGAAAAGAGATTAGAAGAAGATGTGATTGACCAGAAGGTTACTTACTGCAATAACCCAGGCAGAAGATGATGAAGGAGGGGGGTAAAATACAATAGAGAGGGATAAAGAAATGTGGAGCTCTTTTGGAAGTCTGAAATTTTGAGAAACTAAAATTCACAACACTTGGGTTTCTCCTAAATTTACAAGTTCTGTCACTGCCAAAAAATGTTTAGCAATTTTGCAAAAACACCATGATTAAACTCCTAAGTTATATAATGTGGAGAAGCTCAATAAATAGTTGCTGAATAAATACATATATAAAAAATTTTTATTCTACTTACACCTTTTTGCTTGAATTACACCTTTGTATTTGTCTTTTTGTCTATCAGAATTCATAGTATGATATAGTTGGGAAGAATGTTATGGTTCTTCAGATTTTATTAAAGATGAATAACTCCTGTGCTGTAACATATAAACCTAAAACTAATCAGAGTTTGGCTTGCTGGTACTGCCTAGCCATAGTTCTTTTTTGGTTTGCTTGATGTGTCTTCTCTTATAACACAGGGTCTCATGCAATCAGGGTGACTGGGACTGATGATATTCATAAAGGGGTGAAATAAGCCAAATTCATTTCTAAAATGTCTTAAAAGTCTAAACTTATCAAAATTACACTTTTCTTGCAGCTATTGGTAGCTAACCCAGGGTTGGGTGCAATTGTCTATCTTGTGATTTAGAAATAAGGATTAAAAGATGCCAACAATTAAGGATAAGGTATTAGCCGGGCTCGGTGGCTCAGCCTGTAATCCCGAACCTTTGGGAGGCTGAGGTGAGTGGATTGCCTCAGCCCATGGGTTCGAGACCTGCCTGGGCAGGTGAGACCTCATCTCTACAATAAATCAAAAAAGTAGCCGGGCGTGGTAGCTACTTGGAAGGCTGAGGTGGAAGGATCGCCGGAGCCCAGCAGGTCGAGGCTGTGGTGGCCGGGAGCGGCCACTGCACTCCAGTCTGGGCAACAGAGTGAGATTCCAACTCAAAAAAAAAAAAAAAAAGGATAATGTTATCTTCAATAACATTATTGAAGATTATATATTTTAATGATATCATAAACCTAGATAGAAATCACAGAAATGTAACAGTCCAAATTTAATTAATTCACAACTAGAATAAAAAAATGGGGGGGGCACTGCCACTGAAGCATTGGTACATATACATGCACTTGTACACAACACTGTAAACTAAAGCTCAAAATCAAAACATTTGATAAATTAATTCCAGAATGATGAACTCTTCTGCATACATGAAAATGAAGTGGAAAGGTGGCCAGTACTGTGGTATCCTAGGAAGTATACAGAGTTAGCACTGAGGTGCTCTGTGTTTTACTTCAGGATCTTCCACCAAGCAGCTGTATGACATGGGGCATAGTAATACACAAGCTGTCTGTTTACCCCAGAGACCTGTGCTTTCCAACAAACATAAAACAGGAGCTCACAGATATAGAATGAACTGAAGATGATAAAAACAGTGGAAGTTTTTTTTTGAAAATGGAAAGTATTCAGAAAGTAAGTGATCATAAATGTGTAAACACCATTTCACTTCTATATCCAGAAACTAGAAAAATGCAAAACAAACCAATATTATGAATCCTATATGGGGAACATTAAAGTGCATCAAAGGAACTTGGGGAAGTAAAACTGGCTCTCTCAGTATTATGGTATAAAATCAGCACATAATGCATCAGGGCAAAGAGAGGCAAAATCACTTAAGTAAGATGGAGAACCTATAGACTCTGACAACATGACAAGACTTACCACTTCATAAATAAATCACCTATTTATAAGGAGAACAGAGCGCAATGGTTAATGGAAGCATAGGAATTGAGAGCTATTAAAGTTTGTCAAGAATTATCTAGGGATGAGGTACTATTTCGTTTCTCTGGTATAATGTAATGAAAGAAATGCACCCAAGTCCATAAACAGCTCTTACTCTTGATTCAATGTTTAACAGGTAATCTTTTAATATCTGATTTTGCATGTACTGTGGTTCCAAGAAGAGAATGGAATGAGAATGACATATATTCAATCTTTGTTAAATCATAAATTGTTATTGTTTCTTAAGAGCTTTGTCATGATGCATTTGAGCATCTTTGTCAATGACCAATTCAAGGTTTTGACACTTCATGGCTGTGGGTCAGCTCTGGGTAAAAAGCGAAGTAACTACAATAAACACCACACCATGGGAACCTGAGAAAGCGAGAATTCTTGAGGTGATACTGTTTTGTTCTCATTGCCAGATTTTTGAGGGTTCCTATACAGGCAAACGAAATATGCAAAAGCAACAACTTGTTTTACAGAAGTTCTATCTCTGGTTGTGACAGTTCTATAAATAGCATTCAGACTTGTGTGCTAGATATCTAGATATTTATATATCAAATGGAAGTGTGGGAGATTGGTGAAATATGAACTAAATCACAAAATACTATATAAAAAGTACAGGTGCTGATATGCATAAAAATGTCTTTTTCACATAAAACTCCTAGCTATCTCATAATTACCTGCTAATTAGACAAAGAATTCTTTTAAAAAATTTTGTGTCTGGCACTACTGTGAACTGTAGTAGTGTCTGACACAGTAGTGACACTACTGTGTTCACTATAAACAAAGTTTCAAGCAACTAATTTAAAATGCATGATCATAATAACGAAAAAGTCAAAGGTAGAGTAATGGAATTTGGATAAGAAGAAGATGGGTACTGTAATGTATCTAACATTGAAAAATAATAAAAAGAGTCATAAATAACAAACTAATAGAGAAAAAAATGGAATAAAAATAATTTAACCCAGAAAAAAGTCAAGAAAGAAAATAAATTTTCAAAAAGAAAATAAATTGTCAGATAGCAGATATAAATCCAATAATTTATTATTAACCCTTTATACAAGGAGATGTCTCACAGAACACCTACCAGCAACTTGACTATACTTTTTTATGAAATAGTGAAAAATGAATCACTTATTAAATATATAACATTGCAACCATCATTTTATTGTAATGACATTTGGCTTATAATGACATTTTGGCCATTGAGGAACTTATTTATGACAAAAAAATCAAAATTTTATATCATAGTTTTCTAAAGTGTGGAAATGTGTTGAACAGTCACTAACATGCACTGCAGGCTCACTGATATTATACCTGTTGTGCGATAGTAATTTGTTTGATATCTTCCACCTGAAGTTTTTCTATTCAAGCAGACAATGCCATCTTGTTTTCTTTCTCTCACATTAATAATGTGTAATTTATTATCCACTCTGTTGTTTGAAAAAGGTGTGGAAGGATATACTTGTGATTCCTCAAAGCCATTTTTCTACTCACTGATCATATCTCATTATATATTCCATCTCTTTACTTTTTCACGCAATCTGAATGGAAAACTTCAAGGAAATGTACATTTTGGAAAATTTGTGCCTGCATAAGTTTGTCCTGTATAATCACCAGTCCCTGAGAGAGGATATCCCAGTGGTTTGCTAGATTTACAATGTCCCCTTAGAGGGAATATCTGAGTGCAAAAAGTTAAATGTTACCAAAATAAATATTATAATGAAAACAATATGATTGTAAGAGTACAAAAAAGAAAAAAAATAGTTATATGCTGACAGATCTTAAACAAATGGATATGGAAAGCTGAAAGTAAAAGGATGTGGAAGATACACCATGGAAACACTAACCAAAAGAAAGCTGGAATAGCTACCTTAATACCAGATAAAGGAGTCTTAATGCAAAAATGCATGACTAGAAATAAAGGCCATTTTGTAATTATAAAGAAGTAAATTCACTAGGAATATCTTATAATTCTAAATATGCACCATACAATAGTATACATTCTAAATAAATGAAACAAAAATACACAGGAATAGGTGGAGAAAGAAAATTCACATGAAAGTCTAACATACCTCTCATAGTAGCAAATACACAAACAGACCAAAAGCAAGCAAACACATCAACAATAGAAACCAAACTCCAAGGACAGAGAAGATTTGAACAAATCAATTAACAAACTTGATCTAAGTGGCATATAGTTGAACTAATTATTTAGTATTACCAGAAACAGATTATTTCAAATCCACACAGAACCTTTACCAAAACTGATTATAATGTCAAACAAGCTTCAATAAATTTCAAAGGACGGAATTATTCAAAGTATGTCTTTGATAGTACAATTATACTAAAAATCATTATCAAAAAGATAACAAGAAAATCAGAACACTATACTTAAAAACCGAACCCTATACTTTCAAATAAGCCAATGACCACAGCAATCAAAGTGAAAATGAGGAAATATTTTGAAGTGGATAATAATAAACTTGTGAGATGTTGCTAAAGCAGTGCTTAGAAAGAAATTTATTGCCTTAATGAATAAGAAAAAAACAAAGACTAAAAATCCATTACCTAACATAATACTATTTCAAGAGTATAAAAAAAGATCAGTAAACCGAATCTAAAGAAAGCCGAAGAAACTAATTATGAGGTTAAAAGAAAACAATTAATGAAGTCAGAATAAGCAAAAGTTAATTCTCTGAAAATATTAATAATATCCCCCTGAATAACTGATTATCAAAAAAGGAAAATAAAATTACTAATATCAGGTCTGTAAAAGAGAAAATTTGTTACAGTACTCACATTCAAAATAAAAGATATAATGAACAAATTTATGTCAATAAATTTGACAACTTAATGAACTGAACAAACTACTTAAAAACATACAACCACCCAGCCAGGCGCAATGGCTCACACCTGTAATTCCACTTTGGGAGGTGGAGGCAAGAGGATTGCCCAGACTGGATAACTTGGTGATACCTCATCTCTACAATAAATCAAACAACTAACTGGGTGCAGTGGTGCACGTCTGTAGTTTCAACTACTTGGAAGGCTGAGGCAGAAGGATCACCTAAGCCCAGCAGGTCGAGGTTGTGGTGAGTGAGTGTGCCTCTGCACTCCGGGCTGTGTGATACACTGAGACTCCAACTCAAAAACAAACAAACAAACAAAACCATACAACCATCCAAATGGACACAGAAAAAATTTTAAAATTATTAGTCTAAAATCTATTTAGAATGCTGAATCTATTTTTTTTTTTTTTTTGAGTTGGAGTCTCACTCTGTCGCCCAGACTGGAGTGCAGTGGCCGCTCCTGGCCACCGCAGCCTCGACTTGCTGGGCTCCAGAGATCCTTCCGCCTCAGCCTTCCGAGTAGCCAGAATTACAGGCGTGCGCTACCATGCCCAGCTAATTTTTCGATTTTATTGTAGAGATGAGGTCTCACCTGCCCAGGCGGGTCTCGAACCTGCGGGCTCAGGCAATTCACTCACCTCAGCCTCCCAAAGGCATGGGATTACAGGCTGAGCCACCGAGCCCGGCTTGCTGAATCTATTAATAAAAAACTTCCATCAAAGACGTTTCAAAGCTTTCAATATTGAATTGTTCCAAACATTAAAGTAAAAGCATCAGCCTATTTTTTGAACATAGATGTAGAAATCTTGAACAAAATAATAGGAAATATTTTTAAATTCTGGCAATATCTTTTTTAAAACTTCAATAAAGTCACATTTATTTCAGGAATATAAAAATGGCTTTACAATAGCCACACACACAAAAAATGAAATACCTTGGCATCTTCCTAACCAGAGAAGTCAAAGGCCTTTACAACAAAAACTACAAAACACTACTCAAAGAAATCAAAGATGACACAAACAAATGGAAAAATATTCCATGATCATGGATTGGAAGAATCAACATTGTTAAGATGTCCATCCTACCCACGCAATACAGATTTAACGCACTACCCATTAAATCACCAGCATCATTCTTCTCAGAACTGGAAACAACAATACAGGAATTCATATAAAAAAATAAATGACCGTGAGTAGCTGAAACAATCCTCAGTAAAAAAAAAAAACAACCCCAAAACAATAAACCCAAAGCGGAAGCATCACACTCCCAGACTTTAAGCTTTATTATAAAGCTGCAATAATCAAAACAGCCTGGTATAAGTACAAGAACAGGCATACAGACCAAGGGGACAGGATAGATTCCAGAAGCAAAAACTCAATTTCTCAACCAACTCATCTTCAACAATGCCTCCACCATCAACTACTGGGGAGAGGAGAACCTATTCAGTAAATGGTGCTAGGAAAACTGGCTGATCACATGCAGAAGATTAAAACAAGCATCCCATATACAATAATCAACTCTAAATGGATTGAAGACCTAAACGTAAAACCTCAAACTATAAGAACCTTAGAAAATGCAGGAGTCACCCTTATGGATATTGGGACTGGCAACCAATTTCTGATCAAAACCCCAATGTCTAAGTTGTAAGAGATAAGATAGACAAGTAGGACGTCATCAAACTGACAAGCTTCTGCAAAGCCAAAGAAACCACTGAGAGAGTGGGAAGACAGCCCACAGAATGGGAAAAAATATTTGCCAACTTTATATCTGACAAAGGTCTAACATCCAGAATCTACAAGGAATTCAAATATGCTAAAAAGAAAAAACAAACAGCCCCATTACAAAGTAGGCAAAAGACATGAATAGATACTTTTCAAAAGAAGACATACAAGCAGCCAACAGATACATGAAAAAATGCTCAGCCTTACTCATCACCAAAGAAATGCAAATTAAAATCACTCTGAGCTGGGCTCGGTGGCTCAGCCTGTAATCCTGCGCCTTTGGGAGGCTGAGGTGAGTGGATTGCCTGAGCCCGCAGGTTCGAGACCCGCCTGGGCAGCGAGACCTCATCTCTACAATAAATCAAAAAATCAGCCAGGCGTGGTAGCGCGTGCCTGTAATTCCGGCTACTCGGAAGGCTGAGGCGGAAGGATCGCCGGAGCCCAGCAGGTCAGGGTGCGGTGGCCGGGAGCGGCCACTGCACTCATCTGGGCGACAGAGTGAGACTCCAACTCCAAAAAAAAAAAAAAAAAAATCACTCTGAGATACCACCTAACTCCAGTCAGGATGGCCATTATCAATAACTCAAAAAACAACAGATGAAGGAAAGGATGCAGCGAGAAGGGAAAACTTCTGCCCTGTTGGTGGGAGTGTAAACTAGTACAGCCTCTGTGGAAAACAGTGTGGCGATTTCTAAAAGATCTAAAAATCGACCTCCCATATGACCCCACAATCCCCTTACTGAGAATATATATACCCAGAGGAACTCAAATCACTCTATGAAAAAGATACCTGCACAAGCATGTTTATTGCAGCATCATTCACAATAGCAACAACATGGAACCAACCATGCTGCTCATCGAAAGAGAATTGGATTAAAAAAATGTGATACATATACACGATGTATTATTATGCGTCCATAAAGGACAAAATTATGAACTTGGCAGCAACTTGGATGGATTTAGAGGCTATAATACTCAGTGATCTATCACAGAAACAAAAGACTGAGTATCACATATTCTTACTCATAAGTAGGCCTTGAACAACTATCATAATACTATAAGAAAGGGATTAGCAGTCATAGGAAACTGCCAGGGGAGAGGGGGGGCACACCTCATCAATAAGGTATCTGCATAATGAACATTTGTATACCTAACCCTGAATTGTACTCCACATATTTAAAATAAAAAATTAAAGTAAAATGGTTTCACATTTGAAAATCAATCAACACACCACATTTTTTAAAAAGGGGGGGAAATATGGACCTTGTTGATAGATGCAGAGAGTGCACTTGATAATATTTAAGTCATTTATAAAGAAATTATTAGCAAGTAAGAAACTGAAAAATCATCAAAAACATCTATCATTTGAGAATACATACAAGGAAACACACGTAAAACCTCTACTTTAAGAACTACAAACTATTAAGAGAAATAAAAGAAGATACAAATAAATGAAGGAAGAAAGCACTGAGTTTAAACATTGCCTAAGACACCAGCCATCTGACTTCACATACTTGGTTTAATAGTTATCCCTCAGTTGTAAAACAGGATTAAAATACCAGCCTTCCCTAATTGTAATCAACAATAGTGTATTTAAACTTTTCAATCCATAAGCATTCAGTCATTATTTCTATTTTGATATATTTTCTGTGGCTATTGGGCTGAGAGATTGTTTTCCTCTCATGTGTGGCATGTTCCCTTCTGTATTCATCTCTCACTCATGACCACACTCACAAACAAATGTGCTTACCTCATGTAATGAAGTGAGTGCATCACCAAGTCCTCCCATTTTACTATAAACTTTTGCTAGAAGAACTTGAGAACGTGCATCCTCCATGAGAGCAGACAGTTCATTTACTATGAAAGAACAGAATATAATAGGAAAAAACATTCATCTTATACAGATGTTCACATTTTCCTACAATTTTAAAAAAGCAGTCTTTAGAAAAAAATAATTTTGAAAAACAGTAAATAGTTGGGTGCTGTGGATCACGCCTGTTATCCCAGCACTTTGGGAGGCAGAGGCAAGAGGACTGCCTGAGCTCATGGGTTTGAGACCAGCCTAGGCAACATGGTGAAAACTCATCTCTACAATAAATCAAAAATTAGCCAGGTGTAGTGCATGTGCCTGTGGTTCCAGCTACTAGGAAAGCTGAGGCGGAAGGACTGCCTGAGCCCAGCAGGTCGAGGCTGCAGTGGCCGTGAGCGTGCCACTGCACTCCAGCCTGGGGGACAGAGTGAGACTTCGACTCAAAAAAAAAGTAAATAAAGTTAAATTTTTTCTAGGCAGTCAACCGAAGAATGGCTAAGTTAAAAAAAAAAACTGGCTGGAAGAAAAGTTAAAGAACTGGATTAGCAACTAGAGGGTTTCCTTAGACACATTTCGAGAGATAATAAAGTACAGTCATTAAGAGCACTGACTCTGATTCCAAATAGCCTGATTTCAAATCTAGGCTTTACCACTTGCTAGCCATTTAATCTTGAACAAGGTACTTAACCATTCTGTATTTCTCCTTCACCTGTAAAATAGGGAAAAAAATAGTACCTACCTCATAGGATTATTGTAAGATTCAAAAGGCTAACAAGTTATTAAATAAATTAACATATGCAAAGCAATTAAAATAAAGTCTAGTAAATGGTAAGTGCTATTTAAATATTTGGTTAATACCAAATATTTGTGATCTAAGAGCAATAATAGAACTCTAGATAATTAACAAAAATAAGTTTCTTCCACTATTTATCAAGTACACAGTCCATGTCACATCACGCTATTTTATCAACTACGTAAACCTGGTAATATCAAGAAAACTGAGTTTTAGACTGTTAATTTTAAAGTGACGATAATTATATTTGTCTGAAAGAATAATGTGAGTACTAATGAAAGAATATATGAAATGTATGAATGTATTAGATCATGGGCTTGCTCAGCAAATATTTATTAAATAAAAGCATTTCTATAATGTAAATATAATATATTAACTGTAAGTAAGACACATGATACTTGAATATCTCTTCTTCTATCAACTTTTCAAAATGCACATCCATATTTAGGTGTTTTGAGTGTTTCAAAGGAAGGTCTGACAGATTCATATATACATTTTTATGGAACTAATAACACTTGATATAATAAATGCAATGAAAAGAATTTAAACATCAATGTCATCAATGCTAATTTATTTATGTAATATTTATTTTTAGTCAGGGTCTCATTCTGTTCCTCAGGCCAGAGTGCAGTGGCATGATCATGGCACACTGCAAACTCCAACTTCTGGGCTCAAGTGATCCTCCTGCGTCTACCTCCCAAGAAGCTGGGACTACAGGCATGTACCCTCACACTTGGCTAATTTTTGAATTTTTTATAGAAATGAGGTCTCACCGGGCTCAGTGGCTCAGCCTGTAATCCCAGCGTTTTGGGAGGCTGAGGTGAGTGGACTGCCTGAGTCCACAGGTTTGAGACCCGCCTGGGCAACTTGGCAAGACCTCATCTCTACAATAAATCAAAAATTAGCCGGGCGTGGTAGTGCGCGCCTGTAGTTCCAGCTACTTGGAAGGCTGAGGCGGAAGGATCACCAGAGTCCAGCAGGTCGAGGCTGCAGTAGCCAGGAGCGGCCACTGCACTCCAGTCTGGGTGACAGAGTGAGACTCCAACTAAAAAAAAAAAAAAAAAAATTTTTTTTAATTAAAAAAAAAAGAAATGAAATGTTGCCCAGGCTGATGTTGAATTCCTGGGCTTAAGCGAACCTCCCACCTCCACTTCCCAAAGTGCTGGTATTACAGGTGTGAGCCACTGTGCCAAGTCTCATCAAAGCTCATTTAAAAGACCATTTTGGAAGATAAGAAAACTACAAAACTTATAGCAGGATTGTTTCATCATATATCCAAACATATTTAAAGCTACAATAAACATGGTACTGGTAAAAGAAAGAAACATAGCTCAGTGAAACAAAACAAAGATACCCATAATCAGAGTCATATATACATATATATATATACAAGTTTATTATAAATAAAGGTAGTATTTCTATACATAGTATTAATGCAAAAGTGCTTATCTATTTTGGAAACTGTATCACAAAAACCATATGTAGATTAAAGTACATGGATTGAAGTTCTCAATATAAAATTTAAAACAAAAATGCCAAAATATATATATATTTTTACAAGGTCAGGATTAGGGAATTTCTTTCAGAGAATGACAAGAAATTCACAAGTCAAAAAAAGATAGGCAGATATGATATGTGATAATTAAGTATTCTACTTGACCAAAGATACATAAATAAATCTGATAAAGAAAAGACAGTCTGGGAAAAATTATATACAACACGAATAATAGCTAAAGAATTAAAGACAAAGAATATAAATGAATAATTCCTAGAAGAAAATAAGATCTATAAAGAAAATAATGCTTAACCTTATCAGTTGTCAAAGAGATGCAATTAAAATAAGTTTGGGTTTTTTTTTACAGTTCTATGTAATTTTGGGAAATTTTTAGCCTTAAGAAAGTGCCATGGAGCAAGATTTAATTTTAAGAAATATACAGTGGTATATAAACAAGAACTTTATCGCAGTATTGTTTCCAACTTTTCCCTAACCTAAATGCCCATCAACAGGGACTCATCAAATAAATTATGACAGTAACATGCAAAGAACAGTCTATAAATGTCTAAAAATGAAGAGCTATATTTGCCAACAAGGAAAGAAGTTATTAAATGAAAAATACATACTGCAGAATTATAGGTATACTGTAATACATTGAGGAAGAAAACAGTGGTATGTAATTGTATGTGTATGAGAAAGACAGAGATGGGGCCGGGGAGAATGATTAGGATGGTACACAGGTCATTAAATGTGGTGTGCACATTTAATGGACAGTGGGAAAAGACATAAATTTTATTCGCTTCTGTAATCTTTAAATTCTAGCAATAAGCAAGCACTAGATTGTATTAAAAATGACAATCTTGAAAAAGTAAACTTGTAAGAAGACAATTTGATAGTATTCAAACAAATTTTAAGTGCACAAATTCTTTACCAGCATCCTACTCCAAGAAATACAAGCAAGTGTACACTTAAGAATGATACAAGGACGTTCACTGTAACATGGTTTATAATACCAAACAATGGGGAAAAAAAACTAAATGCCTCATAATTGAGCGAAACTTAACTTGTAAAATTATGGAACATTATGATGTTTTTAGATAGAATAATATGAATGTACAGAAACCAAAGTATAACATGGACATGTATGAGGAAAAAATTGCAGAACAGAAAGAACAACACATTTTTTAAAAGAAAAATCACACTTACTACATTTATACACATATATAATCAATATATGTTAAATCACAAACTGCTTCTAGGGAGCTAATTTGAGAATAGGGCAAGTGGAATTCACTAGAGAAACAGATGACTTACACATTATATTCTTTTAGAGTGCTTTAATTTTTTTAAAAAAACCATGTGTTTCTTTTTTAAAAAGTAAAGATTATAAAAATGTTAATGTATTTAAATACGAGACAGTTGCAATGTAAAGATAAAATTTACATTGTTTTGAAAAGTAAGTTATCTTTCTATAACACAATTAACTATTTTATAAATCTGTTATTAGGTTTAAAAATACTCATTCTAGTAGAGTGGCATTCTCATAAAATAAAAAACACACAAACATCTATTTAACCAAGCACAAAAATAAAATATGAGAATACAAACACATATTTATGTAATATAAAAAAATGGATCAGACTTATCAGGTATATTTTTTTTCAAATCGGGAAGACTTTCATACCAGGCTCATGAGCTACAGCATGTTGAAGAACTTTTTCTGCTCTGTCATACCATTTCAGTTTTAGTAAGAGCTCAGCCAGGTCATAGCAAAGATAATTCTGTTGTCCATTTTTGAGAGCAGCTTCATAGTAAGTGATTGCCTGAACAAAATCCATTTCAGAAAAAAGCAATGAGAATGGCATTCAAGAATAGCCAGTTTATACATTACAGATATACAACATATGCATCAATGGAAAAAAAATAGCCAGGAAGAATCTTGGGCATATACCTGCCTATCAATTAAGTATGCCATTTTTCTTAAGACAGTCAAACAACACACAAGGCAACTAATATTTCTTACAGTAAGTAGCTAAGGAACAGTACTTGTCAAAATAAATTTTTAAAGATTTTATACTAGATGTCAGTGAAACTTACTGAACGCATATACTTCGCTAGTTGCTGTTCAGCAATTACCAAAAATAAGACAAAAATATTACAAAGGAAAATCCACTCTACCTATTAAGGGAAAAAAAAAACCCCAAAAAACTCTAAGCACATAACTTGCCAAAATTGGTTCAGTAGAAAGAAGATTTATCATGCTTTGTCACACAATAAAAGAGATTTTATGGTGACTGATTTTGTGGCAAGGATGTAGCTGAAGTAAACTCTAGGTCCAAATAAACTTCGCAAAATGAAGCAATGAAGTTGAGACACTGAGAAAGTCTTTAACACAAATCTCAGTTCATAAATACAAATACAGAGCTTACAACCATCAAAGATACAAATGGAACTTGCTGAAGACTTCTCTAGAACAGTTTAATACATTTGATTCAATAGACATATTTCAAACTGCAAAGTACTTACCTTTGAGTAGTTGTGAGTTTTGACAAGTGCTTTCCCGATTTTGCTTGCCAGTGTTCCATCTTTTGGGTTCTGATTTAATGCTTGCTGGTAAGCTATGATGGCTTCTTCAGGCTAATATTTTGAGGCACAAAAAATAAGCAACAAAAAACAACTTAATTGGATCTCATTAAAGGGCAACATTTCTATAGTTAACCTCTACATATGAAATATTTCGTAAGACTAAGCACACATTGAAGTCTAGAAACTTTAATAATTTCTGAAAGGTGATAGTGAGTAGGGTAGATAATTCTACCCATGTTAACTGTGCTCTAGCTACATAAATAACAATGAAAACTAAGAGAGAAGGGCAGCTATGGTGGCTCATGCCTGTAATCCCAGCACATTGGGAGGTCAAGGCAGGAGGACTGCTTGAACTCAGGAGTTCAAGCTTAGCTTAGGCAACATAGCGAGACCTCATCTTCACAAAAAAATAAGGAATTAGCTAGGTGTGGTGGTGCGGGCCTACAGGCAAGTTACTTAGGAGGCTGAGTTTATCACCTGAGTCCAGGAGTTGGAGGCTGCAGTGAGCTGTGATTGTGCCACTGTACCGCAGCCTGGGTGACAGAGTGAGACCTTGACTCAAAAACAAAATAAAATTGAGAGACAGTCTTTTGACTGTTAATTTCTGGAAGCTATTAATATTTTAACAGTCAATTATAGAGAGTCAGAAGATTTCTTCTCTTTGAAGAAAATACCATCTCAGCAGCCAGTAGCTCTCTTCATCCTTCTGTTAAAGGAGACTCCTAACATGTAATCTCTATTTTAAATAACAACAGTGCTAAATTATTGGATCTCAACTTGAAAAATTAACAATTTTAAAAATTGTAATAGCTATCTCCCTTTTACTGTGATGACTAGATCTTCATTTATTAAATAAACATTATTTCAAAGACTAATAAAAAGTAACACTAATCACTAAGAGTTAAAAAAATTTTTCTAAATTCAGTAGCATCAGAAATTTTACCTCTTGAATATTCATGTATGCATCACCAAGGAGAAGAAAAGACGAAGGGTCAGACTTTCTTTCAGTAATTTCTCTGGAAATCAAACCAATCTACTTAGCACATGCAATACAAATATCTTATTCTAAACCAATCAAAAAAAAAAAAGGTAATCTCACTTATTTCAATTAGCCGGTAGCCTTCAGAGCGTCTTCTATATATCCAACAGTGTAATATTATAAAACCCCATCTTTACCCATGCCCAGACTTTTATGCTAGATTAACTGTTTTTGTCATTTTCTATTTCCATTTTCTGAGACACTGGTAACAACTATAGGTAAATAGTAAACATACTCTCATTATCCAAAAATAGACATTTTCCTATCTTTAATTCTGAAATGATGTGGGAATGAAAGTATAAAAAAATGATAAGGGAAGCTTACTGACCTCCTCTGCATCTTGAACTCTAATATTCATGGCATAAATTATATGATTAAATTAGTTATCTTTTTAAAAATCTTCTAATATTTAAGTATTTCAGCTTATTTTTTTACTTGCAGACTTTATATTACTAGACATCAAAGTACCAAAGTTATTTGAATAATAATACAGTGCCAAATCTTTAATATGCAGTTTCTCATCTAATTGTTCCCAAAACTTTTGAAAAATGGAATTATTATCCCAATTTTACAGATGACTCTAAAAGTTTAATTTTGTAGCTAATGTACCTGATTGGTCTGAAACAAAACCTATAGTTTTAAATATTACATTATAGTGCTTCTCAAACAAATCAACTCTATTTTAAAATATTTTCGTATCATTCTAGACAATAGTGTGCTGATCTTCAGGAAACATTTTAGAAAAAATGAACTCTGGTCATCCATCTAGACTTGGGTGCTGCTCAGTTTCTCTGAATCACTCAGTACTGAGAAAGAATCCGAGCAGTTTTCTGAGCATTGATAGTTATATAATATAGATGAACCAACGCTGAATTAATTATCAACATTTTATTATGTTCTCAAGAGCTAAAAATATTAATTTTCTCTTATATGGAGTGTACGGTTACATTTTTGTTTGGGGAGAAGGAGAAGAGCAATCTGTGTGTATAGTTGCGTGCTGCACACCCTGTAACTCCTAAGGACATCAGTGTGACATAACTTTTGAAGCTCCTGTTCTCTCACCAAGAAACATGTATAATGTGTGGTGGGTGCATGCTAAGCCACAATTTTCTTCTGCTACAAATACTAGACTAGACTTATAAATAAGCCTGTCTATCCCCTGAGCTGTTGTTACATTACATAATGCTCTTATTAGAAGACACGTAATGTTGTTCTTTCCCTTCTCTAAAAGGAAGATTCAAAGTCGAGAAATAACATTTGATTGGAAAGATGGGAAACTAGAGTAAATACAGTTTAAAGTAATAATTAAGTTTTAGGAAAAATAAATAACTTGGTTAGAGTGATTGTGGTAGGTCACAGGAGAAAGGATCAAGACCCTATTAAGGAAAGAATCTATAAAGTATAAAGCAGTTGAAAGGAAATAAAATAATAAATTTGGAAATTAATATTAGGAGCGAAATGTGTCAACATAAAATGGGTTGAGATAATTATTTACCTGTAACAAGTGATATACAACATTTTGTCTTTTCTGTGCTTCAGATAAATATCTGCCATTTTTTCTTTGGCCTCTATAAAATAAGGCTGTTCAGCTGTAACATTTTGTAACATGCTTAAAGCCCGTTCAGTATCTCCTTGGGCCAAAGCTAGTTCTGCATTAGCAATAGTAACACGTAATTCTTCAGATGTTCCAGAAAATTCATGGATGGCATCTTGTAAAACTTTTGCAGCCTCATGCTGTAAAGATAAAATTAAAATATCATTTTTTCAAAATAGTCAACAAATTATACTAGAAAAGGGAAATCTTCTATTTACGCAGAAATCATGCAGAATTAGGATGAATAAATGATAATACAGTTATGACATATATAAAATAAACTCTGAAAAGTATAAAAATTTAAATTTAGAGATCAAAATCAGATGAGGCTAGAATATTTGTTAGCTGAATAAATGCTTTCACAACCAGAACAATAGAAGTTGCTACACAGAGTCACTGCTACTATAATTTAATGAGCATTCATTTACTTTGCACCCAGCATTGTATTAACCCATTTAATTCTCAATACTACCTCTAATAACTACTATTATTATTCCCACCTTGCAGTAAGGAAATTGATATTTAGAGAGGTAGAGGTTAACAAACCAGAATTCAAACTCAGGGAGCCTGGCTTCAAAGCACTTTTTCTTAGCTATGTTCATTGCCATCCCTTGATGGGATCCATTCCAGTCATGACTGTGCATACTGGCTCTTCACTGAGTAGATTACTTTATTCCTTCCACTAAAACATTTTTGTTACTCCTTGAGTGAATATTTTACTCTATTTCCAAATGTGTTCCCCAATAAACCTAAAATGTCCATTATTTAAAGATTTATCTAAACTTCAGAGACTATACAACATTCGAATTACAGAAACATTAAAATGTGAAAAAATATGCATCTAAGAATCAACTATCTATGGTACAATTGGCCCTATATTTATTAAATGTATTTTAAGTTATTAGCACAATAAAAATTATTTGTGATATGGCAAACATCTAGAAACACAGCCTACTTAATTTTCGTTAAAATATGAAAATAACCAGCCTGGGCAACATAGTGAGAAAGGCCTCATCTCTACAAAAAATAAAAATAAGTTAGGCATGGTGGCATGCACCTGTAGTCCTTGCTACACAGAGGGCTGGGGCAGAAGGATTGCTTGAGCCCAGGAGGTCAAGGCTGCTGCTGCTCTCTATCTGGCCTGGGTAACAGAGTGAAACCCTAACTCAAAAAATGAAAGAAGAAAGAGAGAGAGAAAGAGAAAGTGGAGAGGGAAGGAGGGAGGGAGAGAAAAAGAAAGGAAGGAAGAATATAAGTAATTAGCAACTGCTACCTCCTAAAAAAATGATATAAGTGACTTTAAGTTCTTCACTTTTCACAAGGCTTTAGTTCTCTCATAACTACATCCTCTCTAGCTATCTAACCTGTATAGATGATGATTTTTAAAAATGTATTTGACTTAATGATATTCATATAGATTTGCTAAAGCTGTATTTATCAAGTATTTATTTTTTCTCAATTATTAGAATTTCAGGTTGGTATTTTTATTTCAATAGTACTTGTGCATGCATGAGTGTGTTTGTGTATATGTATGTCAGTCCTTTTAGAGATTCATAGGATTAGAACTGCATTATTATTACCTTTCATGGGAGAATTATATTATTCCATTTCATGGTAATCAACATAGCACACTGATACCTAAGGTCACCCAGGAGCCAATTACGATTAACTTTCAAGGGCTAGCAGAAAGTGTACGTTTTCAGTGTAAAGTAACAAAAAATAAATTTTTTAAACTTCACCACTTCATCAAGAGAATAATTTTAGCTTTTTCATTTTCTACTTTCAATTCAAGTTTACCTACCTGTTCTCCATTTAAGCGGTGAACCTCTACCAATTCAAGGAAGAGTGATAAACGATGGCTTGTGTCAATTTCAGTTTTTCCGGATTTTGATTTTGAGGAAGTTCCAATTTTCTTCATTCCTGGTATACTCATTGCCATATGCAAAGTTTTAATTGCTTCTGCTATCTCTCCCATTTTCTTTTGTGACTGAGCTTTTATCAAATGATATAAAGGATATTCTCTCACCTGAAAAATAATATTTAGTAATACTTCCTTGGAATGACTGCCACTTCAACATATAATTTACAATCCATCAGATATTAAAGTAATGGGGTCCCTGAGCACAATCTATCTATTATTTTATGCACAAGGTCTATTTCTGTTCTCATATTAATTTTCTGATCATTTATTGTATTAAATTGGATTCTGGGGAATTGCCACTACCTAGCATGCTGAATGACAAAAAGGTTGATTAGGTGTTTCTACTATGACAAAATGCAAACAAAGTTTATAAGGCTAGCAAATACATTTTAAGAAATTATTTGAGTTTTCAGAAAAGGAATTTCTTTATTTGAAGCTTCTAATACTGATATAGTTATTAGATTTCTAGAAAAAAAATTTTCCCCTTTTCTTTATTTTTAAATTTTAAGATTAAAAGTTTCAAGACACTTTAATCAATCACCATCTTTACCCTTTGACACTACTCCTAAACCTGTAGTAATTAAACTTACATCTTTATTTTGGCTGTCAGCAGTGTATACAGAAAACATAAGAAATGACAAAATGAGTGAGGAAGAAAAAGCCAGAAGAGATAAGCCAAAATGAAGTAATGTGGCAACTGCCTAATGACTAGGAAAACTACAATTCTCCTAAGGTTGCAGTTCTCTACTATAGCCAGGCATCCCATGTACCCATGGAGCTTCATGGGAATAGGCATGCTTGTGATCTTCTCACATAGAGCCTGACTCACTGCAGGTGGGGAACCAACACTTGAGTTATGATGCACCACCAGTCTTGAAAACTACTGCCCTAAGAAGCAAGTGATATTTTCTGCAAATCTCCATTAGAACTTGAATTCTCTCATTCACTGAAGGGTTTTCCCTTAACAGGACTCAGTGAAGCAAAGCAAAACTTTGAGACATTTCTCCGTTATTCTAGGTAATTCAGGAAGCATTTTTAGTATTTTCTCTAATGCTAAGGGAATACTGGATGTAATACACAAAATATCATGGATAGAAATATAGTGTGTCTATGTCTTCAAGTCATAAAATAACTTTCAAATGACTAGATGTTCTGTGACAATAAGTCTAAAAAGAAGTTATTAAAAACCAAGGTCTAAGAAAGAAATAGACAATAAGATTTATTATCCTCATATATAAAAATATTTGACATAATGCTCTTCGGTTTACAAACTACTTTTACCACACGTTCATTAGTAAATTTATTTCTCACTGTAACAGTCGATTAGTTGCATTTTATAGAAAAGAAATATGAGGTTCACAGAGAGCTAAATGGAACAGACATTGGCTCCAGTCTTTTTTTGTTAAGTCTATATAGTTTTTTTAATTATACTAGAGTTGCCTCCATTTCTTCCCCTTCTGCTTGTGAGTTCATATTTTTTCCATTAAAAATGCATTTATTAGCAAAGTATTACAGGCTAAAACACAAGATACTCAAATATGCAAATGTTCATGGAGGGTGATATGTCTTATCCACTTGAGTCCGGAATACTTACCTTAAAATCATAGCTCAGACAAAGTTCAAGAGACTGAGAACACAATTTGAATTTTTCTTGAGACAAATAAACCTGAGCCATCAGGAGATGAGCCTCTGCATAGGAGGGATTGTGTTCTAGACAATGCTTCAGTTTATTCAAAGCTGCTTCATTATTACCTAATGAGTAAAACAAAGCGTTGTTATTATTCAAATGATTAAGAAATGGAAGTTTGAGAGTGCCTTGTTTATGGACAGTTCTAGTGCTTAAACTTCAAGCTTTCTGTTCATTAGGCTACCGTCTAATTCTAACTGCTGGAGTTAGTTTCCTTCCGGTCCACATAGAAGAATATAACTGCAATGAGGACAGTCTTTGCAAGCAAACCAGGGAAAGCATGAGAGGACGAGAGCCAAGCACCAGTGTTACTGAGAGACCTATAAATGTACCTTTATTTTCCTTGTAAAAAAATGTTTTATTTACAATCATTAAATTAAGTTGTGTAAAACACAGATATTTAAACAGCTAGAATTCTGTAGTGCCATTTACCTTAACAAAGAGAATACAGTCTAGTAATTATTCTTGGCCAAAAACTGTATTACTGTAATACATAAAATAACAAAAAAGGTATAGGAATATATTCTAGAGATTCTAGAGATTCTAGAAACATGAGTTATATATTTAAAATACCTCTAACTATCAACTGAAATATCAAATGTTTTGGAAAACATCTGCTTTAAGAATATTAAAAGGAAATAATCAAGATTTTTTTTTTTTGACTTGGAGTCTTACTCTGTTGCCCAGGCTGGAGTGCAGTGGAACTCTCACGGCTATTGCAGCCTCTAACTGTTGGGTTCAGGCAATCTTTCTACCTTAACCTTCCAAAATAGCTGGAACTACAGGTACACACCACCATGCCCAGCTAATTTTTTGATTTACTGTAGAGAGGAGATCTTGCCAAGTTGCTCAGGCGGGTCTTGAACCCCTGGGTTCAGGTAATCCTTTTGCCTCTACCTCCCAAAGTGCTGAGATTACAGGTATGAGCCATTGTGCCTGTCCTATAACCAAAATTAAAGTGACAGGAATGGTGGAATCAAACTTGGGCTGGTAGACAGGGTTGAAGAAGCTCTTCAGAGAAAAAACAGCACAGATTCTAGAACCTAGAAGTTTTTCATGACATAACTCACACTGATCTGCATTTAGCCATCTCATAAATTAGCCTTGCATTGGTACAAGTAGGCCAACTTCCCATTCAACCTTGGTAGAAGAATGGGGGAAGAAGAAATCTAAATTATTCTCTGTTCAGTATGCCCCTCAACCATACCTGATGCCTCAAAAGACAAAATAAGGCTTGTAGTCAGGGCTTGCTAGTTACCTTAGGCATCACCTACTGATAATGGAAACCCATTGAAACAGAAAACCTTTCTCCAAGACAGAGGATTAACAGACAAATAACTGGCTGAGGTAGCACAATAACTTACTAAACAATGTCAAGGCAATTTAACCATCAAACATAATTATTAATGTTGGATTACTTTTTTATTGCGACGCAATCTCACACTCAGAATTTTCATAGGCAAAAAGAAAATGTAAAAGCATAATGAATTTGAGTGAACATTATTTTAGGAAGGAATAGGATTAATGAGATTGCTTTGAAGAAAGAGACTTGCTAACCAGAGAAACGCCATAGAAATAAATAGGGTTTGCAACTAAGAGACTAAAGAAAAAGATTGTATGAATAACTTAAATCAGAATTTTTCTTGTTTCTTTTACACGTGAGGGGAAAGGTATGTGGGGTTATAGCATCAGAAGGCCATGAAATATTTAAAAATGAGAATTGGGTCATTACTGTTGGGGAAAACAAACCACGTCAACAGAGATCAACATTAACATCACATTCTTATCTAAGAGCAACCCAACTTCCCTTGCATGAAAATAAAAGCCATTTCTGTCCTGCATGTCTGTCTTTGCTAGAGTACTATGTAATAAAGCATCTGGCTGGCAACTGTCTCAGTTTCCTGGGAGAGAGCCTCAAAATCTGGGAATTTCTCCAGTGGTAGGAGTAACTTTGTTATTCATGGTGGACCATCATAGTTTATCCTAATGCAAAACTCATGGCGGGCGCCTAGACAGTTTATGCTAACTCTATGATTCGGGATGGGAGTTAGATATGCCAGAAAGACCAACCATGTGATTAGGGGACTGGGGGCTCTGAGCCACATATCATCTGGAGGGGGTTGGAGACTGAATTTAATTATGTGGCCAAGGATTTAATCCATGCCTAATAAAATCCCAATAAAAACTATGAACACCAAACCCTGGTGAGCTTCCCTGGTTGGTAAAACATTGTCGCGGGCTCGGTGGCTCAGCCTGTAATCCCACGCCTTGGGAGGCTGAGGTGAGTGGATTACCTGAGCCCGCGGGTTCAAGACCCGCCTGGGCAACTTGGCGAGACCTAGTCTCCACAATAAATCAAAAAATCAGCCGGGCGTGGTAGCGCGCGCCTGTAATTCCAGCTACTTGGAAGGCTGAGGCGGCAGGAGCGCCGGCGCCCAGCAGGTCGAGGCTGCAGTGGCTAGGAGCGGCCACTGCACTCCAATCTGGGCGACAGAGTGAGACTCCAACTCAAAACAAAAAACAAAAAAAAACCACAAAAAAACTGACTGTCATACATCACTGTGTCAGGAAGGTGATGTGTCCTGAATTCACAGGGAAAGTAAAATGGAAGCTTTGTATATGGTACCCTACCAGACCCTTCCCTGTGTATTTCTCTCTTTTGTTAATTCGGGTTGGTATACTGTTGCTGTAATAAAACTGTATTCATAAATCTAGTGCTTTCTTGAGTCATTCTAGTAAATTATAAACATGAGGGGGTTGTAGGACCCCTAAATATTTAGGCAGTTAGTCAGAAGTGGATGAGGCCCTAGGTATCCTCAAACATGTGGCTAACGTCAGAAGTGAGTTTTTTGGAGGACTACGCCCTTAACCTGTGTTGCTGGTCTAGCTCCAGTTAGCTGGTATCAGAAGTCACTGCAGTGGGAAACTTAATAAGAATACTACTATTTACATACATGCTTGCAATATTTCAAATGACTTAAGGCTGCTCTTTTTTAAAAACGGTGTTAATAGTAGAAATATTAATTCCTAAAGATTTTAGGAATCAAGTACTACTCAATTGTTACAGATTCATATAAATTTTCAGAAAAAAATTTGAATAAATTAATTACAAAGATCAAAGCTCATGTGTAATTATCTAGTAGGTAATACTCATTCCAACTGAGAGGAAAGTAAAAATATCGTGTGGCTTAATAGTAGAATTCAATCAGAAGTATTATATGGTTATGTCTTCCTACTACAATATTTTAGAGAAGAAAGAAGCTTTTAATGTCAGTTTTGTTTTTTTTTTAACAGAAGTCACAAAAACAGTAAAGGCAACCTTGTCAT
Organism: Cephalopachus bancanus; assembly: GCA_027257055.1. Lineage (NCBI taxonomy): Eukaryota > Metazoa > Chordata > Mammalia > Primates > Tarsiidae > Cephalopachus > Cephalopachus bancanus. Next base: position 14,849,278 of record JAPVLO010000035.1, read on the forward strand.
TTTTTCTATTTTGTGCAGGAAATAACTGATTATGAAAATATCTTTAAGTTGTTTCTGCTCTTACAACTTTACAAGGTTTATTTACTGAGTATAGCATTCAGTTGGCAAAGGTACATATAGACAAGTATGATATGATCGTCTATTTTTATGTGTAAAGTCATATTGTTACATCTTAAAAAGCTAAGGTTATAACTAGGATTTTTATAAAGTTATACATAACTATTCACAGAAACTCAACAAGAACTAATCAATACATCTCATAAGGGCCTAAAATCTGGCAAACACTGTGATTGGTTATGCCAGTAAGTCAATAACTACAAATTCAAGACTGAAAATTCTTATTGCTAGCCCCCAATGAACTTTTTTAAGTGGTACAATTATATTTTCCCAGCAATTCACTTGACCCATAACAATTTGCAGTAATTTTTAAAAGATTAAATAATAAATTAGGTAATTCTATTTGGGATTAAAATTACTTATCTATGCATATGCAAAATGTGCATTTTCTGTGACTATTCTCCATACAGATGGAGTACTTTATTCCTTTACACTTATTTTTTATCAACATTAGAAGAAAAAGGTCATTTAAAGTTTTAAGGTATATTGGGTACACTTAAAGCCTTGACTTTTTTGCCACTATACAATGCAACCATGTAACCAAAAACTATTTTTACTCCCTAAAATGACTGAAATAAAGAAAATATATATACATATAAGAAATGAAAAAAAAGTTTTAAGGTATACTCTACCTGACAAGTATTTCACTTTTGCTAATAGGAAGACAGCTCGCAGAAGACCTGGCACAATTCTTACTACAGTCTCCAGGACTGAGGTACAACGTCTAAGAACAGGAGAAGGAGGTTGCCCAGGACTTGCTGGCTAAATAAAACAAACCAGCAGATCAATTTATAAATTTAAAGTAATATTTAGCTAAAAAATAAATACATTAATTTTAGTATGACCAGCAAAACTGTATATACTTCTCTAAATTTTCTCTTATTCTATTTATTTTATTATACCTTTACTCTGGCTGGACTAATACTAATTTACCTCCCTGGGATCTATAAGCAGTCCATACAAATAATGGCTTTTGTTTGCAAAATAATTATGAAACTATTATACAATCATTGATCTGATAATGCATTAAAGAAGCATATCTGTTCAAAAACTTTATCAAAGAAACATCTCTGTAAAGGAAAGATATCTGTTGGGTTTCTTGCTGGAATTAATAATGCCAAGGCAATGAACATTCAAATTCTAGATCTGCCTTGTGATTTAGTCAATTAAAACTTTCCCTATCCCCTACAGTACTGTAATGCCAGTTTTTAAAGAATTGAGACTTCTTTTCCCCAGTAGTACTCAGAAGGTAGGACACTCATGTATACTATACCAAATGACTCATGCTTTTACATTCTCCACTTTTCTGCCTGACATGCTGCAGGGCTTCAAAGTTTTTCTTTCTATTAATAGTGAGCAGAGTATGATCATTAAAGCAATACTAGAACACTGTTTTACTCTTTCAATTTTTCTTCCTCTTCTAATGACTGTCTACTCAACCAACCTTTATCCAATTGTCATCCAAACACAATTTAGTACTGTGATATTAGAATTTAAATATCAAATGCTCATCCCCCTGCCTTGCCTTACTAACGCTATTTCCTTTATATGAAGGATGATCCTCTCCATCCCCCTACCCTTCACCTGACACATAGAGATTTGTAACTAGGCTATATTCTCATAAGGAAAATTATTCCTATAATGAGCCATTGTTAATGACAGTAAAGTGCTACATTTCACCTATGTGGAGACGATACATGTATACTCAACAAGATATTTACAATATGACTTCTGTTGCCCAGACTACTTCAACTTCTTTGTATTTTCCACATATAATCTACACAATAAAATTTAGCACTGTATAGTGTAGTTCTATTAGTAGTTTCAAATTTAGTTTTGCTTCTTTTATAGAACTAAGGATTTTTATGTCATGAAGATCAGGATTTTATACTTCTTTGAAAAGTAACAGATACAAAGTAAATTACTTAAAATATGCATTTTTTCAACATAAGTAAAAATAGTAAAAGTGATGGTGAGGTTATAATAGTATTTTTTGCCACCTGCTAAGAATTAGTTATTGAGAACCATAATTTTTACTGCGAAAGTTTGTGTGCAATCATAGGAAAAAGAATGTGAATACAATCCTTAAAATATCATTTGTCCAAATTAAATTTGAATAAAAACTATATTTATAAAAGGATCAATGAAGTAGGGCAGGGCTGGAGAGACAATTCCAACTTCCAAGCAAGTGAAAATGGATCATGACTGGGGAAACTAAGAACAACCCCAGACACAATTCTATGAGGATTTGGCTTAAAAAAAAAAAGTAATGAAAGCCTGAAAAAGGACACAATAATAAAAAGCAGCACAGATTTCCTTAGGAAAGGCCATTTTCCTCATTTCCTTGTTAAAATAGTTCTGAAGCTGTAGATCAGGAAGAATACTAGGAACTTTGTTTTTAGCAAGCAAGTATGTGATAGCACTCCTCCTGATATGCCTGTGTTGAATGTGAGCTGAATACAATAAAGTTAGGATGTTTGTATCTGCTTACTATGTGTAATAAAACAGTGCTGACTAATGGATCCACATCAATCTGAAAAGAAGTCTCTGGCAGTCCAACCTCAGTTCTACTCAAAATTGTTACTGTTTGGATGAGACCATTAAAATTATTTCGGAGCTAGATAAAGCAGATGATAAATGACAGTAAGGATTCATATAAAATAGATGTTAATCAAGATCCACAAAGAATATGGCAATATGGAATTACGGGATAAATCTGAAGAGATAACATTTCATAGGAATAAATGTAGAGTCCTACATTTGAGTTCAAAAGTACAAGTAACAGAACCAAGGAGTTTAGTTAACTAGTTAAATCAGTAGAGTTCAATAACGTAATGTGATTTGCAAAAAAAAAAGCTGGATGGGCATCTAGAATAAGAAAAAAAAAAGGTCTACTCTAGGTCTTACAGGTCAGATTCATATTTGGGATAGTGAGTTTTGTGAGAGGCACAGAAAAAATAAAGGATATCCTTAAGTTCACACCCAGGGCTCTCAAAACGGTTTCATATAAAACATAAATAGCTAAAAGCCTGGAATTGTTTAAAGAAACATGGAAACTAGTTTCCAAAATCTAAATGTCTGTTTTATGAATGAGAAATGTTCCTTGCTTTGACTAAGTAACTAGTTTCGCTCTATGTCACTCCAGCGAGCTGAAGGAGGAGCAGTAAATGATACTTCTTTAACACAGTTTGACTTAACATAGGAAATACAATCTAATAATCATAGTTAAACAATCAAAACAACTTTTGAGTGTGTCCAGAGATTGGATGGGCACTTGATGTTACAAAGTGGATTCAAATATAAAGTAGCTGTCTGTATCAGATGACTTTTAATAGTTCTTCTAAACTGAAAATTTTATACAAATAAATATTTGGAAACCAATACTTTTATAAGCTGATAGCCATCTTTACTATAAGTATCCTGATTAAAAACTATTTCAGCTAATACAGATTCAAGTACTATCATTTTAAGATGCTGAGGTATTCTAAGGCATTAAGATAACTTATTAGCACTTATAAAACATCATGTAAATACATCCTTGATAATAAGTCCCAAAATTACTTACCTGTGCTGGACAAAAGTTCAGATATTCTGTAATAATCTCTAACAAGAAATCAGGATTTAGCTTTTCAAAATACTGTATGCCAAGAGGTAAATCTTCTACGTGTGAAAAATGAGTATCCAGGACATTATTTAACAAATTAATAACTTCTTCTTGTCGCTTATTTTTCTTTATAGCAAGAACTGCATGTAAATAGGTTAATTCCTGGGAAATAAGTCATTTTCACAAATTATTCCATTCAGTTATAAAGTCATTTATTTCTACTTAGATTTCAAATGTGAATAATTTGCTATTTATGAGCAATTATTTGCTCAAACTTAAGTATTAGCTTGGAAGGACTTTTTAGAATCATTCAGAAGAATATTTAAAGTGTAGTTTTGCATGAAGGTTGAGTTAATAATTACATATTAAAATTAATGTACATTAGTTCTTTAAAGTCACTGCTAAACAGTAAGACTGATTTAAAATTTAGATTTTATACATAACTGCTAGGATCTACTATTTGATAAAATAAATACTGTACCGCAGATTTTTCAATGGACTGCTGAATTTCACTAAGAAATTCTAGCTGCTGATCTGCATCCTGTAACTGCCCTTCTATTAATTGACACCGAATAAATCCTAAAACCAGATAGGACAAAAATAGTCAACCATACCAGTTTAGCACGTACACTTCAAGTTAACATAAGGAATATTCATACTTCATCAACAAGGATACCTGCATAATGAACATTTGTGTACTTAACCCTGAATTGTACACTACAGCTTTAAACAATATAATAATAATAAGTTATATATATCAAATTAAATGCACATTATTAAAAAAATTAAAAAAAGATTCTCTTTAAGATTTTCTTAAAGCATCTTAATGCTTTAAACATTTAAACAAAAATAACAGAAAGACGAGAAAGAAGAGCGTTAAAGAAAGTAAAATGGCAGCATGAATTTATATAAAATCATTTACCAAACAATTTATAGGAACTATGTTATAAAAATCTGTTCTTTCAAGATATTACTTGTGAAGTAAAAATTCGATTTTTAAAGATGTATGACTTTATTGTGGACAGTAGAGAACAGTTTAATTTTAGAAAAATCACTAAATACATTTATTCTACTATAATGGCAAGTTATATCTATATTAGGAATATTTATGGAAATAGTCATCATACCAATTAGTGCAGAGATACTAGTCTCATCAATTGTCATGGCAATCTTATACCACTTCAATGCCTCCTTCACTTTTCCTTGTAAAATCATTTGGTATCCAAGTTCTGTAGCAAATTCAGATTTCTGAGAGTTTAAATTAAAAGCTTTCTCTAGCAATGTTTGAATTTTTTGAAGAATCACATAACTACGTCCACACTAAAAAGAAAAAAAATTATGTTAGACTAGAAGTCAAACACTTCTACTGGAGGATTATTTTTTAATCCCTCCCTTACTTGTACTTCATAGGAGTGAAGGAAAGGACATAAATTTATTTAATAATTAAAGAAATATAAAACTTTTCTATTAACTATCCAGACAATGCATCAAGAGTTTATATCTTAATGATTAGTGCTTTTACTAAATAGCTAGTACAAAAAAGCATACTTCTAATAATGATGTTACACAAACATATTTTTTAGAACTCCTTTTCCATACTTTCTCATGACTGTCTCATTTACAAATTAGACATAAAAACTATTATTTTAAGGTTTTACATATATTTACAATATATGTATATTATTTTCGTGTTGAATCAATAACTAAGACTAGGATCTATCTGCCTCCTAAAGACTAGCAGTGCTAGAATATAAGATAATGGCTTAGAATCTTCTTGAAAAAAACTTCAAAAATATTTTAAGAAATGGCAATGTTGTTAAAATAAGCATATAACTTTTGGAGATAACAACTTTTAAGAGTAAAACACTTATTTACATGTTTTAATAAAATAATTAGTATTGTAAGCCTAATAAAAAAACTAATCAAAATGATGTGTCTGGCAATAGGCAAATCTCCTCCTCAATTAAAATCTTCCTCTAACTTCACAATCTAACAATCTTTGTTTTTAAATAAAATATTTCAGTTTATTCATGTCATTTAACAATTAACATCCTTGCTTTTTTTCTTTCAACTTTATATTTGCTAATTATTTTACATTCTCTGTATATCTTTCCTGGTTTTTTTTTGCTATTTTATTAGCTTTTCAGTCTTCTAATTCCTTATACTGATTTCAAGATTCCACTGCATTTTTCTATTCCTTTGCTGATTACCTTCCTTTTATTAGGAGTTTATAAAAAAAAGATACCAATCATTTCCTCAACCAAATTAGTCTACTATCCATTTTAAAGTATTTTTTTTAAATAGTTTTTAAAAACAAAATCAGGCCAGATGCCATGGCTCACTCCTGTAATCCTTGTAAGTTGTTAGGCGAGAGGATTGCCTGAGCCCAGGGGTTCAAGACTAGCCTGGGCAACATGGCAAGAACTCATCTCTACAATAAATCAAGAAATATTAGCCAGGTGTGGCAGCACGTGCCTGTAGTTCCAGCTACTTGGAAGGAGGAGGTGGAAGGAGACCAAAGGGTCAAGGCTGTGGTGGCTGTGAGCATGTCACTGTACTCCACCTGGGCGACAGAGTGAGACTCCCTACTCAAAAAAAAAAAAAAAACCTAAAGCAAAGAACAACCCTATTTATTGGCCAGGCACAGTGACTCATGTCTGTAATACTAGCACCTTGGGCAGCCAAGACAGGAGGACTGCTTGAAGCCAGGAGTTCAAGACTAGTCTGGGCAACATAGCAAGACCCTGTCTCTACTGTTATTAAAAGTAAAAGGCAGACAGCTTCCTTATCACTGTCGTGCCCACTGCTCCCTTCTAGCATACTCAATAAACCTCTTTTTTAACCACTAAAAAAAAAAGAGAGAAAGAAAAAAAAAAAAACCCTAGTCATAAATCTTATACTATGATTAAAATAAAAGAGTTTCTATTTCATTTGCCTGGAAGGCACTTCCTACCCCTCAAATAGGCTCAATAGGTGTCACTCCCTCCATGAAGCCTCCTTGACTAAAACCACATCTCCTCTGAAGTCCCTTTCTTAGGAATGTATCACATTTTTAGATACTTATCATATTTTCACTCTAGGCCACATGCCACATGTTCTTCAGTGCTTCCACCTTCTGACTTATTTTATATCCTCTACCACAGATAACAGAGCTCTGGTACATAGCAGGTACTCTTACAGTTCTGCTGAAGGCTAGTGTAATGTTATAGAAAAGTTGAGCATTCTGTGGTTCCATGGCATCCAATGCATTTCCTAAGTTATCCAGCTTAGTGGAAGCCTAAAACAAAAGTAATCAGTATTAATTTCCAAATATACTAGAAAAAAGAATGAATACATACACATATTCAGTAATAAAGTATACTATTCATAGTATGCTATTTATACTTTTTAAAAAAACCTTTGCTTTTATAAATTCCTCCTCTTCCAATGGAATATATGTAGTTTAGACGTATTTAAAATGCTTTTAAATGAGTTCAATAATTATAACTAAAAGTTTTAGAATGTGTCCCTTTGATATTTGTTATTGAATAGTAACCTTTGGATGGGTCAAGATATTTATAATATTCGATTAATTATACATGCCAAGCTCCCCATCCAATAGTTAATTCATGACACAAAAAAGATATTGATAACATATTTATAAACAATATTTTCTAAGATCAGCCCTTGAATTGCCTATATAGACTAGTTTATATTTAAAATGCTTTGCAGATTAGAAAAATTATTAAGGTACTTAGTATATGTAATTTCAATGCCTGGAAAATTTACTGAAGATGTATCCCTACTAAGATTTTTGAAGTATTTATTAGACACTGTCACATTAACCTATTTAATCATGCTAAACACAATGCAAATGCTCTACTATTTGCTTCATATTGGATTTTGACACTCTATAATCCAGTATATAGTCAATATGTTCACTACTATAGAAACAGATGTACCTTATTATAAGATACAATGGGATTTCATCCTAAGTCTATTTAATTTTTGCAAAATTGTTATTTTGTACTATAAATTATATTTTGCATATGTACTTTTTCATACCCAGTATCACTGGTAACATTAATCATATCTATTATTACACAGGAGTTTCATAAAGAAAACCACATATACTGTAATTAAAGATTTAAAAGATTTTCAAGGGTAAGTTTAATTATATAATATTTTTACTTTCCTAATTGATTTCAGAAACTGATTTCCTTGTTAAGGTGTTTTTCTAGTAGTCTACTACCATGACATACATTTTAAAAGAGAACTTCATGGCTTTAAAGTACATGTATACAAAAACGTGTTTGTGTGTATGTATAATGAAACATATTTTTAATATAGGAAACTTAAGTGAAACAACACAACTTACCTTCTCTATATCCCCCTCCCTACACAAATAGTAAAGAGCCAGCATTCTCAGTGCTTCCACATTTTGGTTATCTTGGAGTAGTAACCTACAGGAAAACATTTCAATTAATGTTGAAATAAACTCACATATTTTATTTGAGGGCTTAAAAAGTTGGTTTACTTGTCTTATTATTCCACTGTTCAAGTAATTTTATTAGTAAAATGTCATCTACTTTATGAAAATTATCAACCTCATTATTTAAACTAGAAAATATCTCTGAAATTTAATTTTAATATGTTTTAAAACGATGGCAATAGGCTGTATTAGTCTCAATACATCCTGTGGCAATCCCAAATAAAGTATTAACTAACAATATGCAACAGTATTATACTAAAAGAATAAATCACCTGACCAGGCTGATTTAGTACAGGAATTCCAGGAATGCAAACATAGGTCAAACATGAAAAAAATCTACTAATGCAACTGACAACAACAGACTCCAATGGGATAAAAACAAATGAGAAAACATTGTGAAAAAATATCCTATTAACAATGGTAATAAAAGGCAAAAGGAAAAAAATAACAAGCAGTAAGAAATGTGCAAAATAGCATTTCTATAAAACTTTACTCAAAGACACGATAAAGAGAAACTGAACAAAAAAGGGTAACACCCTAGGTTTCTTATATGGATGTTGTGGTACACTGAATTACTGGTTCCAGTTTTTTTAATCCTCCCTAAAGATGTGCCTTCCAACAGGTTAAGCAACTTAGCCATTTCTCCTACAAAACCTGGAGTGTATTCTACTTCTTCTTGACCTAGAACTTGGATAATTTTCTCCTACTGGTCAATGGAATGTGGACAAGAGTAGCAGTGTGTCAAGCCTAAGTTTCAGAGGTGTTGCATATTTCCGTCTCTTCTCTTGCATCTCTGCTATCACCTTGAGAAGAATTTGCTCTGGGTAGCTGTTACCTTTTGATTTGAACCTAAGGAAAAACACCGTTGAAGATGACCAGAGCCCAAACTGCAATGAGGTGCCACGCCCACCCTGGTGGATCTGAAACTTGAAGCAGAGTCCCAGACAAGCCTGCTTGAGACCTGCAGACCCTAGATGGCCCATACAAATGTGAGGAATCAGTACTTACTATAATATGCTCTGACACTTGTGGTTGTTTATTACATATTAATAGCAGATTAATATAATAATGCTCAGTTTAGGTTAAAAATTTGTGGCCCCAGATAACTACAGATTTAATGTAATTCAAACCAAAGTCATATAAGGTTTATTTTTATAACTTGGGAAATTAATTATGATACAGAACAGCAAAAATAGAGCCAACAAAACAATTAAAAGAAAAACATGTTGAAGAACTTACCCTAAAAATTACTAGAGCCCATTAGTAACTTAGGAAATAATAGGCCTAGTTTAAAAAAACACATAGGACCAGTCATTACAAAAAAGAAAAACAACAGCTTATAGCATAAAAAAGATGCTCAATGTCATCAAAATAAAGCACTCTATCAGAGTGCTTAAAAACTAAAATACACACAGATAAAAGTTAGAATTGGTGAGGGAACATTCAATACACTATTTGTAGAAATATAAATTAATCCAATTCTCTAGAAGAGCAATTCAGCATTACAAAGAGAAGTTTGAGGGCTCTGCAAATACTCTGTATGATACTATAATGGTGAATAAATGTCATTATAAATTTGTCCAGACCCATAGAATGTACAACACAAAAAATGAAATGCAAAATAAACTATGGACTTTGGATAGTAATGATGCATCGATGTAGGTTTATCAATTCTAGCAAATGTACCACTCTGGTGGAGAATGTTGATAACTGGGGAGACTATGTGTTGGGGCAAGGTATATATGGGAAATCTGTCCCTTCTGCTCAATTTTGCTGTCAGCTTAAAACTGTCCTAAAAAATAAAATCTATTACAAATAATTAGATGTATCTGTGTGGATGGATATAAAATGATATCCATGAAATACTTAGTTAAACAAAAATTAAGTATAAAACTACAAAATAAATCTACTTTTTATTTTTAAAACACTCCCCCAAAATATAGACATATGTTTCTTATATATTATTTTCTTCCCCTCCAGTTCCCTGCAACACACCCATTTTCTTCCTAGGAAAAAGTCTGGTAAAATATATACATCAAAAAGTTACTAGTACCCAAATTATGCCTCCAAATATCGTTTCTCACTAAAAGAAATCAGACTTCTTAGAAAAAAAGGTTGATCCTACTTGGCAGATGAGCCTGGTACAGCTTGTCACACCAAATAGAAAAGTAACTATCACAGACTACTAGGATCATGTCAAAAAGACTTATAAACTAACTTGAAGAATCTCTTAATGGCCAAAGATAAGACAGTTTTTGTAATAATAATAAATAAAATATCCAGAGACTTCAAGTTTAAATCCATGGCTTGCCAACTGTCAACCAATCCAAACCATTAATTATTTACCACTGGAGGATGCTAAGAAACTTTGTTTTTTGAAACCTGGAAAAAGAAAAATCCTACTTTTCTTATATGAACTATGCCATTAAGCAACCAGCAGAAGAGAAATTTTTCTTTATAGAAGTATTCCAGCTAAGAAATGAAGAAAAAATTATAGGATTCAGAGCCAGGCATGGTGGCATGTGCCATTAAGGTAGGAAGATCCCTCGAGCCCAAAAGCTCAAGGCTTCTGTAAGCTATAATCGTTTCACTGCACCCCAACCTGGGCAACAGAGCAAGGCCCTGTCTCAAAAAAAAATAAAAATAAAAAGGAAAGAGAAAGAAAAATGACAATTCAAATGTTAACACACTGAAATTCCTAATGAACCAAGGAACCTAGGTATTGAGCAAGAACAGCTGCCAATATCACAAATAAAGAGACAGAAGTAGACATTATGTCTCTTTAATAGAACAGCACCACTTATTAAGTAATTGATCAAAAAAAAAAAAAGAACATGAATCAAGTCTCTAGAAGCAACTACCAATTTAGAGGAAATACAAAGGATGCAGCAACAAGTTTTACTACACTATAGTAGTCAATCAACAAATTTAAGATGATGAAAAATTCTACAGGACAAAATACTGGTTTAACTTGAAAAACAGCAAGAACATGGCCAGGCATTATGGCTCATGCCTGTAATCCCAGCACTTTGGGAGGTCAAGGCAAGAGGATTGCTTGAGCCCAGGAGTTCGAGACTAGCCTGGGCAACATAGCAACATAGCTATAAAATAAAAAAATTAGCTGGGCCAGGTGCAATGGCTCACACCTGTAATCTCAGCACTTACTCTTTGGGAAGAGTAAGTGAGAGGATTGCCTGAGACCATGGGTTTGAGACCAGCCTGGGCAATGTGGTGAGACCTTATCTCTACAATAAATAAAAAACATTAGCTAGGTGTGGTGGCGCATGCCTGTAGTTCCAGCTATTTGGAAGGTTGAGGTGGAAGGATTGCCTGCACTCAGCAGGTCGAGGCTGTGGTAGCCATGACTGTGCCACTGCACTCCAGCCTGGGTAACAGAGTGAGGCTCCAACCCCCCCCCAAAAAAAAGAAAAGAAATAATATTAGTTGGGCACGGAGGCACACACCTGTAGTCCTAGCTACTTGAGAGACTGAGGCAGAAGGATCCCTGAGCACAGGAGGTCAAGGCCACAGAGAGTTGTGATTGTGCCTCTTCATTCCAGTCTGGTGAACAGAGTGAGATCCTGACTCAAAAAAGAAAAGAAAAGAAAAGAAACAGCAAGAATAAGAAGTGAGGAGAAAAGGAAAGAGAAAGAAGAGAAAACGTTAGGGGAAGAGAAAGAAGAAGGCAGGAAGGGAGAGAGAAAGAGGGAGAAGAAAGAGGGAGCGCTAGAAGGGAGAGCAAGAAGAAAAAAAGGTGGAAAGCTTCAGACACAATAGACATAAATCAATCACAACATGTGGACCTTATTTGGATCCTAATTAAAAAAATAATTTGTAAAAAAAAACCCAACTTATTTGAACACTTACTGGAGATCTGATAATATTAAGAAACTATTATTAATTTTTTAGATGTAGGAAAAAAAGTATCCTGTTTTTGCAATACATTCTGTAATACAGATGAAATGACATAGTCTTGAATTTGCTTTAAAATTAAAATTAAAGAGAGAAGGCATATGGGGTTTGGTCATGTGGTGATAGTAGCTGGGGGCAGGAAACGGGTAAGGGTGCTTCATGATGCTTTTCTGTCTGCTTTTCTGTATGTCTGACATTCTCTATAATAAAAAGGTTAAAAAAAAATTAGTAGTTACCCTGGGATGTGGGGAGAAGTTGAGGGAACTATTTACTCAGTTTTTTCTCTACAAATGTACACATTATAAAAATGAAGAGCTGCTAATAAAACTCTTAACAGAAATGACAGATATTAACAAAGATGCTGACAAGATGGGCCCTGAGCTAGCCATTAATATTTTACTAGATGTAGATAAAAACCATGCTTGCAAATCATTTAGTCCTTAGATTCTAAGACTATAAACCTCAATCCATATTGAAGTAAAGCTGACTTCCTATGCAATTTTATGCTTCATTTCTATCTTGAAAGGATCCTGCCTAATGTTTGCATGACAAGTTCTATTAAAACATTCTGATTTTAAAAGTATAGTTTTACCACCTATGTAATTTACTTTTCTGTAATTTCAAAATTTAGCACCATGAACTCATTTGTTAGTCAGAAAGTATTGATTTGTGGCTCAAACAATTTAATTCTCAGTCAGTCTCATGGCTTTAAGTGACATCTGTGTGTCAGTGACTCCAAAATCTATATTATCTGCATCTCTCGCTCTATTATCTATATCTGTATCTATTTACAGTATATCTATGTACTCCATAATCTATATCATCCACATCCATATTATCTATAGTCCAGTCCTTTCTCCAGAACTCCAGATTTAGACATCCAACTGCCTACTACTCATACAACCATGTCCACTTTGATTTCCAATAAGGCATCTCAAACTTCCAATGTTCAAACTTAAACCCCTTACCTCCCCCTAAAGCCTTCTTTCTCCATAGTCTCCCTGTTCTAGACAAGTCCATTCTCTCGTACAGGTAGCATTTAAGAGCACTGACTTTGGGGCCACTGTGCTCTGCATCAGAATCCTACTCCACCACTAACTAGCTGTGTGGCTCTGGATAAACTACTTAACTCGCTGCACCTTAGTCGATTCAGCTGCAAAAGAGATATCAATAACACCTACCTCTTAAGATTGCCATAAGGATAAATAGCACTTCCTATTAGAGTGCCTGGTACTCTAACCCCTTTACAACAGTTCGGTTGTCATTCTAGTTGTTCAGGCCTAAAATCTTGGAATTATTTTTAACTACTACCTTCCTCTCGCTTTCCCAATCAAAATACATCTCGAAGTACTTCCACCACAGGCTTCCTGCTGGGTCTGTCACCAGCACTTCTCTTCTGAATTATGGTAACAGTCACAAAATGTCCTCCCTGCTTCTACCTTTGCCTCCTTTTGCACAGTCTGTTCTGCACACAATGAAGTAATCATTTTTAAATAATTTAAAAAATATAATTCAGGCTGGAGTTCCAGTAAGATGGTGACGGCATAGGTGGAATTCTGAGATTCTCCGAATGTGAGTTCCCAAAAAGACTCTTACTTTTCTTCCACCACCCCCCTGGCTACCGCCAGCCACACTGGTCCGAGGTCCAGGGACCCTCGGTCTCACGCAGGGCTGGACACTGTGGTTCCCAGCTGCTGCTGCTCCACTATACGCGACCCCTGCCCGCGCAGGAGTCTCGGGTCTCGGCTGCCTCCCTGGCTACATCGTCTCGCTCAGCACCCAGCACCAAGCCGCCGGTCACCCAGGGAGGCTCTGGGCACCTGCCGCTCAGAGATACCAGTTCCATTTCTGGCTGAAGTAACCTGTGAGGGGCCCAGGACCACTCCTGCCACTCATTGCCTGGCCTTTGGAGCTTTGGAACTCCGGAGTTCTGGGCCCACCCTGGCTGAGGCACCCAGTGCACGACCCCATTCTTGTGTAAGGGAACAGCATATCTTAAGAAGGTGCTGATCGGAGGCTCTCAGCTCCAGAAGAGGGAACTCCCAACTCCCTCCTCCACCCCAGCCTGCTGGTGACACCCTGTATCCAGCACCCAGCTATGCAGCTGATCCACGGCGCCTCGCAAGCCACCACAGCCCAACACAGTGGATTGCCCAGGGACCCAGACGAGTGGAGAGAAAGGATTCCTGAAAAAGGAGCTGCCATGGTGGTCATTCTCCAGGCAGAGATTTGCATTGCCCTGCCCACCTATGAGCAGCCTCCACCTCTGTTCCTAAGGTAACATTGCTAAACAGGAGACAAATCCCCCCCCATGCTGAATCAGACGCAGGCAGCTAAGCATCGCAGACCTCCCAGGCAGCAGGCTAAAAGAACAAACCCAAACTGCGAGTAAATCTAGCTGCCTGCAGTGAAAGCAAAGGGGTGAGGCTGGAAATCAGAGCTGAAGAGATTTTAGACACTCAGGAAAGACTCCAGAGCTAGTCTGATTTCTTATTTTGACTTCTGATTTTATCATTCTGACTTTGTTTTGCTCACTTTTCTTTGCTTTTTGACTTACACTATCGGTTTGTGTTAGGGAAAACGCATCAAAAGGCATGATTTTATTGGTCTTTGTGTAGCTACCAGAATTCTTTAGGGAATTTTGCTTGTGTGTTTTTTGCACTTCCCTCTGGCCTTGTGTCTCTTTTTCACCTGTTAGTTGGTATGTACGTCTGTTTTCCCTCTCACTTGTCTCTCTTTCTAACTTCCTATTGACCCCCCCTCCTCCATTATTTTCCGCTTTTGTACCTCCTTTTATTCTAGGGACCAAACCTACATCCCGCTGCACACAGATTATAAGGCAGTGGGAAATAGGTTCCAGTGTGCTCATACACCTGTTGGTGGATGCTGGAATCAGCATATAGATTCTGAATCACAGCTTCCCCCTCAATTAAACCTCAAAACTGAAAAATTACAGCCTGCAGCCCACAATCCAACCTCAAAAGTGAACAAAGCCAAAGGACCCTCATAAGGAAGAACAGGAGATTGCACAAGCAAAGCAAAAGCGACCCCACCTTCTCTGAAAAACAGAATTAAAGAAGGGGAAGGAAAGGGGGAGAGAGAGAAAAACCTACACAAATGAAGAAAAACCAAAAGAAGAATATGGGTCTCTCCCAGACCCCTGGGAGGGCAGACACTGAGAACACTGACTTCGGAATGCAAACAATGAAGAGCCCCAGAATGACCCATCTCAAACTACAAACCTAGATATCAAGATATTAATGGAGAGATTAAAAAGAATTGAGGAGAGACAAGAAGAAACTAGGGAGGAGCTGATAACTGAGATAACAGTAATAAAGAATACTGTGAATGAAATAAATAACAAACTGATAAGCATAGAAAGCAGAATGAGCCAAGCAGAAGAAAGAATCTCAGAACTTGAGGACCAAAATATAGGACTAACCCAAACTGTTAAAAACACAGAAAACAAGCTTAAAAAGACAGAACAAAATCTTCAAGAGATGAGCGATTACTTCAAGAGACCGAACCTAAGAGTAATTGGCCTTCCTGAGGCAGAAAGAGAGACAGAGACCATACTAGAACAAACTTTCCATGAGATTATTCAAGAAAAGTTCCCTTATCTAATCAGTGATGCAAAAATTCAAAAACAAGAGATTCAGAGAACCCCTGCAAGAAAACAAATGAGAAGACCAACTCCCAGACACATAATTCGCCTAAACAAAGTAAGTATAAAAGAAAAAATCCTAAAGGCAGCAAGAGAAAAAGGCCAGATTGCCTACCATGGAAGACCAATTAGAATAGCAGCAGATTTATCTACAGAAACCCTGCAGGCTAGGAGAGCTTGGAGCCCTATCTTCAAAGTTCTAAAAGATAAACAATTTCAACCAAGAATAACCTACCCAGCCAAGTTAAGCTTTATGAGTGAGGGAGAATTAAAATCTTTCCTAGATATCCAATCCCTAAGAACTTATGCTGCCACAAGACTACCTCTACATGAACACTTGAAAAGTACTAAACACAGAAGAAAAGGAAAAAAGAACAACGTTCTTCACAAGGGTACAGGAAAAAGAATAAAATACACATGAACCAACCACCAAACCAAAAAAAATACAAAAAACCAAGTGGAAGAACAACACTCTATAAGAACTGTATGATAGGGAAGAACTCTCACATTTCAATAATTAGCATGAATGTGAATGGACTAAATGCACCATTGAAAAGACATAGAATGGCAAAATGGATAAAATATCACCAGGCAACAATATACTGCCTTCAAGAGACCCATCTCACTAGAAAGGACACACAGACTCAAAGTAAGAGGATGGGAAACAAATTTTCAGGCAAATGGAACACAAAAGAAAGGAGGAGTCATAATCCTAATTTCAGAAAAAATACCATTTAAGCTATCAAAAATGTAAAAAAATACAGAGGGCCACTACATAATGATAAAAGGTTCACTCCATCAACAAAAAATATCTATCCTAAACATATATGCACCCAACATAGGAGCGCCAACTTTCATAAAGCAGCTTCTAGGAAAACTAAAGAAAGATATTGACTCTAACACCAAAATAACAGAGGACTTTAATACCCCACTCACAACCCTAGACAGATCATCAGGACAAAAAAATCAGCAATGAGATCAGGAACCTCAATGTGACTCTTGACCAAATGGACTTAATTGATACCTATAGAATACTCCATCCAAAGACCACAGAATACACAATCTACTCATCACCGCATGGAATTACTCTAAGATTGACCACATACTTGGCCATAAATCAAGCATAAGCAAATTTAAAAGGACCGAAATTTTATCATGCACCTTCTCGGACCACAGTGGAATAAAAATAAACATTAACACCAACAAGGTACCCCCCAAACCCCCAAAGACATGGACACTAAACAGCATGATGCTAAACAACTCATGGGTCAATGATGAAATCAAAACAGACATTAAAAGATACCTGGAAACAAATGAAAATGAAGAAACATCTTACCAAAATCTCTGGACGCCATGAAAGCTGTAGTAAAAGGGGAATTTATATTCCTACAAATGCATATGACGAAAATAGAAGGATCACAAATTAACAGCCTAACAAGCCACCTAAGGAAGCTGGAAAAGCAAGCCCACAAAAACCCTAATTTCAGTAGAAGAATTCAGATCACCAAAATAAAAGCCCAAATCCAGGACATAGAAGACAAAAAGATAATACAAAAAATCAATGAAACAAAAAGCTGATTCTTCGAAAGGATAAACAAGATCAATGGTCCCCTAGCTAGACTAATCAAGAAAAAACAAGAAAAAACCCAAATAAGCACAATCAGAAACACAAAAGATGAAGTCACATCTGACCCTGAAGAAATACAAAAGATTATTAGAGACTACTATGTACACTTATATGGAAACAAGCTTGAAAACTTTAAGGAAATGGAGGACTTTCTGACATCACACAACTTACCTAGGTTGAAACAAGAAGAAATTGAGACCCTAAATAGACCAATAACAATCAAGGAAATTGACTACGTAATAAGAAAACTACCTACAAAAAAAGCCCTGGTCCAGGTGGCTTTCCAGCAGAATTCTACAAGACATTTAAGAAGGAGCTGATACCAATCCTACTGAAGGTATTCCAGGCAATTGAAAAAGATGGAACTCTCCCCAAATCATTTTACGAAGCCAACATCACACTGATACCCAAGCCAGGTAAAGATCCAACAAAGAAAGAGAGCTACAGGCCAATATCTTTGATGAACATAGATGCTAAAATTCTCAACAAGATCCTAGCAAAGCGGATTCAACAACACATCTCAAAAATCATCCACCATGACCAAGTAGGTTTCATCCCTGGGATGAAAGGCTGGTTCACATTCGTAAAACCATAAATGTAATTAAATACATTAATAGATGTCAAAACAAAAACCACATGATTATATCATTAGATACAGAAAAGCTTTTGATAAAATCCAGCACCCCTTATTGATAACCCTCGAACATCTAGGCATATGGGGAACATACCTCAAAATAGTAAAAACCATCTACGAGAAACCCACAGCCAGCATACACCTAAATGGACAAAAATTGGAACCATTTCCCCTGAAAACTGGAACAAGACAAGGATGCCCACTCTCACCCCTCCTGTTCAATATAGTATTGGAAGTCCTGGCTAGAGCAATCAGAGAAGAGAAGGCAATCAGGGGTATCCAAATAGGAAAAGAGGAAGTCAAGTTATCTCTCTTTGCAGATGACATGATTGTGTACCTTGAAAACCCAAGAGAATCTGTCAAAAACTTCCTTACACTGATAAAGGCCTTTGGCAAAGTCTCAGCACATAAAATAAATGTGCAAAAGACAATCGCATTTCTTTACACCAAAAATAAACAAACAGAAACCCAAATAAAAACCACAATTCCATTCACAATAGCCACAAAAAAAATGAAATACCTTGGCATCTTCCTAACCAGAAATGTGAAAGACCTTTACAATGAAAACTACAAAACACTGCTCAAAGAAATCAAAGATGACGCAAACAAGTGGAAAACTATCCCATGCTCATGGATTGGAAGAATCAACATTGTGAAGATGTCCATTCTACCTAAGGCAATCTACAGATTTAATGCAATACCCATCAAATTACCAGCAACATTCTTCTCAGACCTAGAAAAAACAACACAGGAATTCATATGGAAACACAAATGACCAAGAATAGCCAGAATAATCCTCAGCAAAAAAAAAAAAAAAAAAACAAAGCAGGTGGTATCACATTACCAGACTTCAAACTTTACTATAAAGCTACAATAATCAAAACAGCTTGGTATTAGTATAGGAACAGGCATATAGACCAATGGAACAGAATTGAGATACCAGAAGCAAAACCTCAATTTCTCAATCAATTCATCTTTGACAAAGCCTCCACCACCTACCACTGGGGAGAGAAGAACCTATTCAGTAAATGGTGCTGGGAAACGGGCTGACCACATGCAGAAGATTGAAACAGGACCCCTATCTATCCCCATACACAAAAATTAACTCTAAATGGATCAGAGACCTAAATGTAAAACCTCAAACCATAAGAACCTTAGAAAATGAAGGACATACCCTCATGGAAATTGGAACTGGCATCCAATTCCTAAACAAAACCTGAAACCCACAGGCCATAAGAGAGAAGATAGACAAGTGGGACCTCATTAAACCGACAAGCTTCTGCAAAGCCAAAGAAACCATCAACAGAGTAGGGAGACAGCCTACAGACCGGGAAAAAGTATTTGTCAACTCCAGGTCTGACTAAGGCTTAACATCTTGGATCTATAAGGAACTCAAACATGCTGAAAAGAAAAAAACAAACAACCCCATTATAAAATGGGCAAAAGATATGAACAGACACTTCTCAAAGGAAGACATCCGAGTAGGCAACAGACACATGAAGAAATGTTCGACCTCACTAATCATCAGGGAGATGCAAATTCAAACCATACTGAGATACCACCTAACTCCAGTCAGAATAGCAATTATCAATAACTCAAAAAATAACTTGCTGGAGAGGGTGTGGTGAAAAGGGAACACTTCTACACTGTTGGTGGGAGTGTAAACTAGTGCAACCTCTGTGGAAAGCAGTGTGGCAATTCCTAAAAGCTCTAAATATCAGCCTCTCATATGACCCCGCAATCCCCCTACTGGGAACATACCCTGAAGATCTTAAATCACTATATAAAAAAGATACCTGCACACGTATGTTTACCGCAGCATTGTTCACAATAGCAAGAACTTGGAAGCAACCATACTGTCCATCAAAAGAGGACTGGATTAAAAAAATGTGGTACATATACACGATGGAATACTATACAGCCATAAAAAAGAACAAAATCATGAATTTCGCAGCAACCTGGATGGAACTAGAGTCTATAATACTGAGTGAGCTTTCACAGAAACAAAATCTGAGTATCACATGTTCTCACTCATATAGTGCACCTTGATCATTCAACATAATACCATAAGAAAATGACTGATGGTGGTGGGAAATTATGGAGGGGGAGGGAGATGGGATTAATGGTAGTAAATATCTGTCTGGGGACGGGGAGACACCTCCTATCAATATGCCTGAACGAACCATATTTGTATACCTAACCCTTAACTGTACCCCACAATATCATAATAAAAAATATTGAGTATAAAAATATGTATATATATAAAATTCTGATCATCACACTCCGATTAAAACCCTTCTCAAACATATGACATGTACATACTCCTGCCTCAAGGTCTTTGAATTTGCTTTTCCTTCTTTCTGTAATGTGTTTCTCAGACATCTGCATAGCTTACCCCTTGCCTTCTTCAGGTCTTTGCTCAAATGCCATCCTCTCAGTGAGACTTTTGACTACCCAATAGAATGAAACCCCTCAATACCCCATATATCTCCTTCCTACTTTATCTTTTCTTCATAGCACTTTTACTTTCTGACATACTACATAAGTTATTTACTTGATCTGCTTAGTATATGGCTCCTTTCACTTGAGTATAAGTTTCATGAGGGCAAGGATATTTGTCCATTGGCCTAAAAAGACTGTCTGTCTTAGAAAAGGTAATCAAATATTTATGCAAATCAACAAACTCTGTTTTTAAAAGCAATATAATTTATGTTTATTGATTCTATACTATTTGGAAAAATTAAATTAAAACAATCTAATGACAAAAAATACACATAGATTTTCCTTTTTTTCAAAATTATAACCAGATCCAAAAAAGACATGCCTTTTTTTTTTTTTTTTTTTACTTAACCTTTGAGATGTCTCAACTGTCTGGTCCCAATCCTGCAAGGTTAGTTGCAATTTCATTTTCTTTATAAAAGCAGGAAAGAAGTTTGGAAAGTTCACAATTATTTGGTTCAGAGTCTCCAGGGCACCTGAATAATTCTGGCGCATCTCAAGGCACTGTGCCTAATGGGAGAAAAAAAAAGTGATATTATATATCAAGGTTCTCATAACTTAGCGTAGATAGAAAACTAGTGTTTAATATTTTCTGACTTTTCTGTAAGGACAGTTATCACTTTTTTTGAGTCAGGGTCTCACTATGTCACCCAAGCTGGAGTGAAGTGGCATGACCATGGCTCACTGCAGCCTAAACCTCATGGGCTCAAGCGATCCTTCTGCCTCAGTCTCCCAAGTAGTTGGGAGTATAAGTGCATGCTACCATGCACAGTCAAATTTTAAATTTTTATGTAGAGACAAGGACTTGATATGTTTTCCAGGCTGGTCTTGAACTCCTGTACTCAAGCAATTCTCCTAGCTCAGCCTCTTAAAGTTCTGGGATGTGAGGCACCATGCCCAACCAGTTAACATTTTTAATGAGAAAAAAACAAAAAAAAAGTTTTTATCAAAACAAAATATTTAAGTATCACAGAAAAACAAATATTTTATGGTATTTTGTTTTAAAATTTACATTTAAATATCTGGAAATATGATAAAAGAATAACATTTTTAAAAATGTTCCTAGATATGCCATAAAGAAGAATGTTTTGATTTATAAAAATATTTATCTTTTTAGATTAAAATATTTCCAGGATATTTGCAAGTAGCCTCTAAAATTTAAGAAATTTTGCAACTTCTATTATTTTTTTAATTACTTTTAGGTTAAAGAAGAGAATTTCAAAGAACAAGCAAAATAAAGTACAAACAAATCCCTGTACTTCAACACTTTTACTTCTAGGAATTATCTTAAGAGACTAACTAGAGAAGATCACAAAGAAGCATACAGATGACATTTATGGCAGAATTGTTTAGATATAACAGAGAAAAAAAACCAAAACAGAATAACCCAAAATGTACACAGAGGAGTAGTTAAACTATCATATATCTCTTTAATAAATTTTTATGTAATTATTAAAAATGATTATGTACATTTGTAGATCTATATTTACCTACATAAAAATATATCATGTATAATAGTCTAACCAGTTAAATCCAGTGGTGATGCTTATTTTTCTCATTCAGATATTACTATATTTTTTGAAAAAATGTTTTTACTACATCTACATATTACTTCCATAACCAGAAAAAAATAAAGCTACAAGTATAGTTAGCTAATACAGTTAAATAATGAGGCACATTTATCACATATTATTTTCTTTTAAATTTGCATCTGGATTTCCTTTAGATATAAATTTAGTCCTGCTATGTCACAATTAAAAATGAGCATCCAGCTCATTTTATAGATGTATAGTAGAACTACAACACGTACCTGAAAACAGTTTAAGAGTATTTAAGTTTCTAAATAACTGACAACAGAAAAGAGATTAATGTGGATAATGTTTTTCAAATTACATTTGCAATTAGAATTTACCCAAAAAAGCTGGTACTTCAATAACAAAATCATGCTACAAAAACCTACATGTGTCCACATTTAATATTCTTCCTTAGACCATCACCTCCTGTATGAATATAAAGTACCATACTAAACTAAACTAAATTTGCTATGTATTTGCTTCGTATCATTCCTAGTTGAAATTAGACTAATACAGCTCTTCTGTTGAATTAAATGAAAAATAAATACACAATTGAATGTAAAGAATGCAAACCAATCTTGAGGATTGGAGGAAAAAAGGTAAATCCCTCCTAAGTTGTTTATATTATTAACACCTAGAATAGCTGTATCCCAGAAGACTATCAATTAGCTTTTCTTTAAAAGAAGGAAGAATGATCAAGAAAAACTTTTTTAAAACTTACCAAATGCCCAATTTAAATAGTAGCATCATTTATGTTAAAATTTGAGGTATATGGGCCCGAACAGTAGTTCGACTGGCAAATCGGAACAGGCTCACTACCCATACAAACTGACAGAAAGAGCAATGTGGGGACATTAACAATAACCAAGACATTAATCCTCTTTTTTATGCCCCAAATTATTGCTTATCTAATACACTGTTGTTCTCAACATAAAAATTAAATTTCTTCACTGAATCAAAAAAAAAATTCTAAGGCATTCAGAAGGCATCAATGGTGATTAAAGAAAGGGTCCTACTTAAGTATTTCCACTCACCTATGATTTCTAATGACTCTGCCAATTGCTCATCCCTCACAATGTATGTCTCATCATGCTACTTCTCTGCTCAAAACTGTTTACTGGCTGCCTATTTTTCTAATTTAAAGTAAAAGTCAAAGGCCTTACAAAATAGTTCTCGCTCATCACCCTCTTACCACTTTCCTTCTTCTGGCCTTCACCTCTACTCTCTTCATGCCTTCTACTTTGGCCCCAGGGTTCCTTGCTAGCCCTGATTATGCCTTAGGGTATCTGAATTTGTTACCTCCTCTGCTTGAAAAGCTTTTCCCCAGATGCCTGCAGGGCTTTAACCCTCATCTCCTATATGTCTTTGCTCACTGTCACTTTCTCTAACCACCTCCTTAAAATTGCAAATTCATGCCCCAGTTCTCCTTCTCCCCCTTTCCCTGCTTTATTTCTTTTCCATTACACTTATCACTTTCTTACATACTATATAATTTACTCTTCTTGTTTATTGTCTATCTCCACCAATAGAATGTAAGCTTCATAAAATCAAGAGGTTTTCTTTTGCTCATGGTTTCCTAGTATCTAGAGTGATGCCTTGCATATAGGAGACACACAATAAATGATGAGGAAAAAATGCATGAACCAAAAGCAACAACAAAAATAATTAATGCTGATCCAAAATTCAAGAACTTTAGTAGGAAATACATTTCTCTAGTTTATTGTTCATTGTTCTAAAAAACTCAAGCACCTCTTATAGTTGAGAGCTGACAAAAGTATTGTGAAAATTATCTTTTTGAGCTACTTAGTTTTTGCCAATTTCAAATATCTTATGAATAAATTTTGAAACATTATTTATTTGCACAAACTCCAACTTACCTTACCCAGCAAAGCAAAAGTGTCATTTCTATCTTGCAACCCCTCTTCAAAATACCTTAGTGCTTTTTTTGTAGAAGAGTCTTTTCCTCTTGTAATATCCAGCCATGCTTTCAAAACTTGTCCCTGTAAATGAGTAATTCTAATCGTATCTTTTTTTTTAAGAAATTAAGAAAATAAATGTTAATGAAAGAGGTAAGTCTCATGTCATTATTTGGTAATTAGCAACAAAAAAAAGGACTTTTTCAAATAATGTTAAGAACAATACAATTCTTTGTAGTAAAATCACTTCAGAACCCCTGTCAGCCTAGAGCCTTAAAAATTATACTGTGAATTTCAGCCTTTAAGATTACTGGGTTCAATATTAACATTACAAAGCTTATCAAATATTCTATTAGCGCTAAAACCCAATATTCTCCAAGACTCTGCTAGTAATTTACTATTAATATATAATTGTTCAACATGCACTTTAATTTGTAAGTAAGAATTTGTTGCTTCTTTTTAGGCAATCAGCCCAAATAAACAAAGATGGGGTAACAGAAGATGTCTTGCTTCACACATCTTAAAGAGTCAGATAACTTGGCAACCATCTTTTTAACCTCTGTGACTAGTCCAGTTAATTTAAAATGAAAGGCCTGAGAAGTTAAAAACTAAAGAATTTGAGAATGTTGATCATAACACATATTGGTGGGCCAATGAGTTGTATGATAATATAAGATATATAAGAAGATGGAAACTGATTATTTTTCTTTATGAAGTAAAATAAAAAATTATGAAATATGCTCCTCCATTAAAAATTTATAAACTTTTAACTAAGATTATATTTACCTCCCTGTATTTCACTTGAAAATACAGATAAGAATCTGAACCAAGGCTATGTCCATGCACTAGATCACTGTTATTATTTGAATGGTTTCAACTACTGTCTCTG
Organism: Cephalopachus bancanus; assembly: GCA_027257055.1. Classification (NCBI taxonomy): domain Eukaryota; kingdom Metazoa; phylum Chordata; class Mammalia; order Primates; family Tarsiidae; genus Cephalopachus; species Cephalopachus bancanus. Next base: position 14,874,185 of record JAPVLO010000035.1, read on the forward strand.
TGTAGATGTTCTCGACCTATACATTTCCAGCCTAAAGCTTCTTCTGAAGTTTCTCTTCTTTTTCCAAAAGTTCATCTGCTACTTCTGTCTTATTCTTCTTCCAGCACCTGAAATACAGCGTGTCTTAACTCCCTCCAAGACTAGCTTTTCCTCTCAGCATATTCTCTACTTATGTTAACTGGTATCTGAATTATCTAGGCTGAAAGCCTCAAAGATATCCTGGTGTGTGACACCTTGTTATTTTCCCCCACTATTTATTATCATTTGACAAGTTCTATGGTATTTACAAAACCTTTGTACTCACTGTACAATATTTTTCTGCAGTCCTTCAAAACCTTCTACCAGAAAGTACTACCTTTTTCTTTTTGCCACATTCTAGATTTCCCCCAAGCCAGTTTATTTTACAAACCATTAAGTTAATTTTCTGAATTTGCACTCTAATAATATCACTATCAAGATTAAAAATCTTCAATGGTCCCTCAATGCCTATCAAATTAGACGCAAATATTTGTACCAAGCAGTCAAGATATTTCAGTTTGTCCTAGTCTACCGCTCCAAGTTTTTCTTCCATTCTCATCATTTATGTATCCTGTGGTCCATCAAATGTAAGATTTTTATGTACCCAGAATCAACATCTCATTTCCATCTATTACTTCCCACTTCCCTTTTCCATAATCCTTGTCTGTTAAAACTGTATCCATCTTTTAGGTTTTAGCTCAAATGCTACTTCCCGCAAAAAATTCTTCCTCATTCTCCTAACACTTGGAGATATGACCTCTCCTTAATTTAAAATACTGCCTGGCACAAAGTAAGCAAGCAATAAATGCCAGCTATTAATTCCTTACACACTTTAATCACAACTTTCATTCTCTTTATCATTCTTCTCACAATATTAGCTGAGTATGTGCTCTATGCCACTACTAGATGATTCCTTCATTAAAGTAAAGTTTATGTATTCCTTATCTTTGCATTATTAACAGTATAAATAATGGTGCCTTGTGTGTAGAGCTGTTCGATAAGGAGAGAAAGGAGAAAGGAAGGAGATGGGGAGGAAAGGAAGGAGAAGGAGGAAAAGGTAAAGAGAAGGAGGAAGAGAAGAAACAGGGAGTGATCTTTATAAGAGTTAACAGCATAAAAATAATCTTAGAGAATCCCTATTTTACCATATAATGTTAAAAATAACGCTATTATTTACAAAGTGAGAACAAGTGAACAATAACAAAGAACTGACACACTACTAAATATATCGATAACATACACTTCTTTTAATGTTACTATTTCAAAATCAGAAAAACAGCCACCTCTTTGCTACCATCTGACATCTTGATCATTCTGTCAATATATTCTTTTGCCTTATCATGACGTCCAAGGTGCCATAAAAATAAGCCTGCATGGTATAAAGCTTTCTCTCCCGCTCCTTTACGCAGTTCCTTCACTCTGGCATCTGATTCCAGAATAGCTTCCCTATCTGGGAGGAGAAAACAAGATTAAATGAAAATTAAATTCTAGATCAAGAATTTATAATAGGTTAGATGAGTAACAGGGCAGAGAATTTTGTTCTTCTTTTTTTGTATTATCCGATAGAAATAAAATACAAGCCTCATATATAATTTAAAATTTTCTAGTAGCCTCATCAAAGAAATTAGAGCAAGGAAAGTTAATATTAATGTTTTGTTTAACCCAATATATCCAAAATATCATTTCAATGCATAATTGATATAAAAATAAATGAGATACTTGGCATTTTTTTCTTATTAACTTTTTGAAATCTGGTGTGTATTTTACACTTATAGCACATCTCAATCAAGATGCTAAATTTTCTTAAGAAATCAATTATTTCTGAGGAAAATTTATAGCTGAAGTATAGATTCAACAGATTCATAGACTCAAGTTATTCCAAATTCAAATTTTCTAGTAAGTGAATCAAGTGTTAGTTTTAAATTTAAAAAGTAAATTAACTAGAATTAAATTAAAATTAAAATTCAGTTCCTCAGTCAAACTAGCTTCATCTCAAATGCTCAAAAGCCGCATGTAGTTAATGGTGACTGCAATTCACAGTGCAGCTGTATAGTTTATATCATTCCCCAAATAGAAAGGTTACATATGCCAGTATATTTTAAAAATAAGACAAGTAAAAATGTGTGATGATTCTAAAATGATGCAATTATTAGGGAGTGGTCCAGTACTAGTACGCAAAATAGCTCTCAGATCCAACTCTAAAATATATAAGCATGCCACGCCACGGTTACTAGCCAGTGAGGGTAGCATAATTACTATTACTTACATAGTTTAACAATGTATGCTCCCCTTAATGGATAACCCTATAACTTATGTTAAATCTATTGTGTATGAGGATCTTCTCAGGATACAAACATCAACCAAACTCAAATCCTGAATGGAATCAGGATCAGTTAGGCAATAAGGAGAAGAAATGCCAAAGTTAAGAGCTGTGATTCTAACAGTTCTATCTTTCTGACTTCAACTCTAATAATATAAATTTAAATGTGAAATTACAACTTCACGAGTTAAAGAAACAATAATGTTTCTGTAGGGCTATAGGCTTCTTGGCAAGAAGACCCTTTTCTTCTCTCCCTGTTGCTCCCCGTACCTCTTCAAAAGTGTTCATTAAATAGCCATGATACAGAAACACAAAATAAGTCAACAGGACAAGAGCAGATATCACACTTTTCAGCCTAGATTTCCATCAAGTCCCTAATGGGGTATCAGTTAGCCATGACACTGTCTGCACAAAGTCAGCTCAAGCCTTTATATATCCAGGGCTACATCACCATTCAGGAAGAATGTACACTAACAAGGTAGGCCTTTCCTAGGCAGTATTTACAGACAACTGGGTCCCTACTACAGCTCAAATCCATTCAGTATCCACCATGGTGGAAAGCAGGGTTAGCACTCAGGTATCTCCAAACAATATTTCTGCCACCATCTTTTAGTGTCCTGGAAATCACATTTTCCAACAGAATCAGTACTGGTAGGAATAATCAATGAAATAAAAACCTGATTCTAGAAAGAAAATATTTTGTACTCATTTCTTTTATTTAGATTTACTGACTACAAATCTCCCATGCAATTTTTCTGTTCTAGGTAAACATACTCCCACAGAGAAAAAGGATCCACAGAAAAGCCTAATCCTGAACTACTTCCATGAATTTGCCCAGCCCTTCTCCTGTCTGGTCACTACTCTTCATATTCAAATTCTACCTGTCATTCAAAGATCAGAGTAAGTTCCAATCTTTCACAAACTCTTTCTAGCCTACTCATATGGATTAATAGTACATATCAATTTCAATTAATTAGGGACCTATTTGTTTTATATTTTTATAATTTTATAGTAACACTATAATTCAATCTTTGTGATTTTTACATTTGTTTTCTCAATTTGATTACAAACTTGATGTCATGGATCACTTATTACAATTCTTTTGTATCTACTAGCTATATATAGCACAGTTCCCTAAAGAAAGCATAGTTACTAAATTTGTTCACTTGCTAAACATAATATTTTAAATAACTTTTTATTGATTTCTGTGTGTATATGTGGAGTGAAGGAGGCATGTGACACTTTGCTTTAAAAAAGTCTTTTCTAACATTCAAGAAGCTATGCTATGACATTTGGTTATTACCTAATTATTTGAAACAGGACCTATTTTTAACAACCCTATTAGCTGTTACTGAATATGTGTACAAGAATTAATGCCATTTATTTATTATCTATAATTTGGATATTTTTCTGTCTCAGCCATTAAGCAAAGCATACACTAAGACAGTCAACACAACTTTAACTCCTGGTTTATACATAAAGAGTTCCTTCTATAATTTTTTTCCCAACCTACTACTCCATAAAAATGTTTTGACTATCTTCCAGATGGAAAGACCCTATCACAGATGGAAAGATTCTCAAGAAGTTTAATATATAGAGGAAATAAACTATATATTTGCACATAAGTTGCTTAAGAGCAATTTATGTATGCATAGTACTGATTTTTAGCTGTCCTTTTTTTGTTCAACAATTGCTAATATACATTTACCTTTAAGCTAACTCAAACAATCCTTATGTACTAACGAAACCTCTACCATTGCATAAAATGAATATGAAAGTAGTACAAGATAGGTTTCTTGTGCTTGATGAATTTATGTTCTTGTCAAGAAGATAAAACACATACGATATAAACAGTACATTCGCCAGAGCCCAGCAGGTCAACGCTGGGGTGGCCGTGAGTTTGTCACTGCGCTCCAGTCTGGGCGACGGAGTGAGACTCCAACTCAAAAATAAAACCAGTATATACAGGCAATATATAATACAGTATGGTCAGACTGAATGGTTTGGCAATTAAGAAGAATCAAAATGAATTAAATAGAAAAAAATTGTCCTAAGCACTATACTGAAATACTATACCTGGATCAGGACTCATTTTATGGGCGAATATCAGTGCAATTAGAGAACAAAGTGATACTTCTTCTTTATTTTTAATAGCCTCAAATTCTCGAAGAGCTTCTTGAGCTTTACCTGAAAATCAAGATTATAAACATAAAAAATTGTTCTTAGTGCAAAGCAAGAATTTTGAAGCGATGGATAATAATAATTAGCACCCACCTTCCATTAATGTACCATAGGCATGATAAAACCTGAAGACTGGGTCACTGCCATACCTCTTCATTCCTTCACTGGCAACAAGTAATACATGATGAAAATATCTCTCTTGACAATAGTAATTAATCAAAGTCTATAGAGAAATAATGACAAGATGTTATGAGGAGATTCTGGGTGCTTTAAAATACTGCAAGAAGTAGATATTAACCTAAAATGTGAAATAGTCTAAAACTTAGGTAACAACCTTTTTATTAATCTAAAATGTGAAATAATCTAAAACTTAGATAACAAGGTGACTGGATTGCCTGAGCCCATGAGTTCGAGACCCACCTGGGCAACTTGGTGAGACCTCATCTCTATAATAAATCAAAAAAAATTAGCCAGGGGTGGTAGCACACGCCTGTAGTTCCAGCTCCTTGGAAGGCTGAGGCGGAAGGATCACTGAAGCCTCAGCAGGTCGAGGCTGCGGTAGCCAGGAGCGGCCACTGCACTCCAGTCTGGGCGACAGAGTGAGACTCCAACTCAAAAAAAAAAAAAAAAAAACCTTAGGTAACAATCTTTTTCTTCCAAGTTCCTATAAATACTATTAATGTCTAGTACTCAATACTAAGAATTGCAGGACACGATGAACACAAAATTAATTAAATAATTCAATGTTTTCTAATAAGTTCAATCTTTTTTCCTAAATTTGTTGTTAAGTATACTGAAATCAGGCTACTTTCATCCTTTTTTTTTTTTACATTTTCTTAAAGTTTTTAGAAAAGAGAAAAATCACATAAAAAACACTTTTTTTTTTTTAGTCCAGTCTCACTCTATTGCCCTGGCTAGAGTTCAGTGGCACAATCACAGCTCACTGAAGCCTCAAACTCCTGGGTACAGGTGGTCTTTCCACCTTAGCCTCCCCAGTAGGGGACTACAGGTGTGTGCCATCACTCCTGGCTACTTTTTAAATTTATTTTTGGTAAAGATGGAGTCACGCTATGTTGCCCAGGCTGGTCTCGAACTTCTGGGTTCAAGCAATCCTCCCTCCTCACCCTCCCAAGGTGGTGGGATTACAGGCATGAACCACCATACCCGGCCCAGAATTTTTTTTAGAAAGGCAAGAGGCTTCCACTGCCAGACCATAGGTTTCTTTAAAAAAAAAAAAAAAAAACAAAACTTAAAAACCTTTGGTATTTTGTTACTATAGCATTACAAAGTACTGACAAATTAAATTCAAGCCATTTATTGTCAACTGTTATCATTTTATATGTGAGTTTTGCACCAAATAATCATCAGTAAGAATAAATGATCTATGCTATTTTTCAATGGAAATTACTGTCTTTTAGCTTTTCGAAATTATATTACTTTGATTTACAAAACAGAAAACTACTATCAGGACCTACTGAGTTCTGATTAATTGGGTCTGTGATTTACACCATTTTTCTCAGGGTCATGTCTAAGGTTTGGTAACTGACTTAATCAAAGATCAAAGAGGGAAGCTACATTTTCACCATCACTATAATACACCTGATTCACCAAAACCAATTTGAACAATCCCATACCTGCCTACTATGACTCTATAGCTTGTTCAGCAAGAGAAATACGAATGCAGCACTAAGTGACAGGGCTGGAATCTGAAGGCATCTAGACAGTTCTGTTTTACAGTCTCTAATTTCTGGAGGGCTACAGTCTAAGTACTTCTGTACTTCTCTAGGTCAATTGGGTAAATGTTCTCTGTAACGTCTACTCTGCTTCCCTCCTTGTGATTACTGCTCTCTATCCACCTTCTTAGCCATGTTTCTTGAAAATGTAATCTATAGCCCATCTCCCAGACCCCCCATAGCACACCTAAGCAAAGTACAGTTTTCCACCAATGACCTACTCCTTAAGGTCGCAAATGACCTCTTACTTTGCTACAACTAAGGACACTGTCAATATCATCTGACTTGACTTCTGTACAGCATGTAGTATCACCTAGCAACTATAATCCCGCTGAAAGGCAATGTCATGGTATCATACAAAAGTTATGGATTATAAAGTGAAAAGACCTGGTTTCAAATCTCTGGTCCATCTTATAATACCTCAGTCTGCTCCTTTATCAAACACTGATTGTAGTGCAAATGTATAGGCTGCTGTAAGAATTAACTAAGATATCATAACATAAAAGCCCTATTCTGAAAAAAAAAGTTCCTCTGAACCCTATGAAATAAAATGTGTCTCGCCAAGACCTCTCATCTAAGTTCCAGATTCATATTACCATTTTCCACCTGTCACCCTAGCCAAAAACTGAGTTGTGGATTCCTCCCTTTCCATTTGCCCAGTCCCCCTAATTAGTCAGTAGGTTCTTCTGTTTCTCTAATCTACCTCCCACTAAACATACCTAGTGCCACTACCTTGGTTTGTTAAGTTGTTCAGTCCAATAGACATTTATTGACTGACTACTAGTACAAGGTGCTGAGCTAGGTACTATAAATATAAAGATGAATAAGACGTGGTTGCTACCCCAGAAAAGCTTACATTTTTTAGATGGTATTCTAATCAAAAGACAATGTAGTAAATAATCTAAATATAGCAATATAAATATAATATAGTAAATGTAAGAAAAGAGCTTCTAAATTGCTTTGCATAATAACATTTAGAAAGCTTTGAAAACTGACGGAGGGGGGTGAAGGGAGGACAGAAGAGTAAAATTAAAGATTCTTGGGGAGGATTTAAAGCTGACTCTTGAACTGTACATCCTTCATTCTCTCTCCTCGCATATACACATTTGTCCCATTTCCTTTTTATAATTCTTGAGAAAAGTATAGGAGTTAGTCAGGCAGAGGTGCAAGCCAGGCAGAGGTACAACAACGCATAAGAAAATCATCAGTGGTACACTGGGATGGGAGTTGTGGAGACAATTAAAAGCCATTCCACATTCTAGAACAGGGGTTGGCAAACTATAGCCTGAGGGCCTTATCTGACTTGCTGCCAGTTTTTTGTAAAGCCAGTGAGCTGAGAATGGTTCTTACATTTTCAAATGATTGGAAAAAGAAAATTATTTCATAACGTGAACATTTATGCAAGTCAAATTCCACTGTTCATAAAGTTTTCTGGGGACACAGCCATGCTCATTCCTTTAAGCACTTTCTATGGTTGCTTTTGAACTACAATGGCTGAGTAGATGTCAGAGACCTTCTGGCCCACGGATCCTAAAATATGTCCTATCAGGTCCTTTGTAGAGAAAGTTTCCCATTCCCTGTTTCATAGGCTAAAGTAAGACAAGATGATGAAGTTGGAGAGGAAGACAGGGTGAAGAGATTGATATTAATAGCTCTATTCCCAAGTCTAAGTGATGAGGAGCTACATTTTTAGCATTGAAGTGTTTTTATCAAAGAGTTCATTTGAGTGGCAATGCAAAGGATAAATTTAAGGAATGAAAATATTTAGGAGATGTGGGAATGACTCGATAGAAGGAAAATGTAAAAACTCAAGCAAAAAAGCAAAAGACACACCAGCACTCCCTAATGTCCTACACTGCCAAATTGTCCTCCATCCACTTATCACCAACTCCCAAGATACACATTTTATTTACCTACTTAATGTCTGGCTCCTCCTACTCAAGTGTAAGCTCCAAAAGTAGAAAGATTTTTTTGTTTTATTACTGCAGTATCTTTAGTCCTTAGAATAGTGCAAGGCATATAGGAGGCATTCAATAAATGTTCAATTAATTGAATTATGCTTTTCTCCAGAATTAGACTGTAAAATCTGTGAAGGCAGGGACTGTTCAGTTTTGTTCACTGCCATCTCAGCTTCTAGTGGACATACAATAAGCCCTTCATAATATTTGCTGAACGAATGAATCAGGGAACAAATGAATAGAGAAGACCATCATCCGAAAAGTTCTTTTATTTTCATATCTTTAACTGTTTCATTATCACCATTTCTTAAGTGGATCGTCTTTAGTATTTGCTGAATGTATGATAAACAGAGTGATAAACAGAGAAGACTATCACACTAAAATAACGACCCCCTCCATTTTCAAGTCTCAAGTCTTTCACTGGTTTCCCATAGTCTATGTTCCTTTGTCCAGTGGAGGAGCTGACATTAGTTTGCTGTAAGCCCTCAAAAATCACACCTGGAGGTGCAGAGTCATATGTCGCTCGGGCTTTCCTAGCAAACAGGATGCAAAAGTTAAAAAGTAAACACAATAAGCAGGGTGGGGACAAGCATATTCATGGCAATTCAGGAGGCAGCGCGCCGGCAGGGCCGCCCCGATCTCAAGGTACCCACGAAGGCCGACCAGGTGGGTGGGCTTCAGGCCCACACTGCCGGACCGGGGACACCCCATCACCCAGGGCAGCAAACGCACAGCGGGGCAGCAGCGGCCTTGCCACGTCCACCCGAACTCTCTCATGCCCCCTACCCAACGCCTGCCCGCAAAGGAGCCCCCGGAGGTCCACTCGCCCACCCGCTCACCTTCAGCTCCTGCGAGTCCATGGCTCCCGAACGGCGGGCTGTGGGGACGCGGCACGCGCGCTCGCACCAGCCCAGAGAAGGATCAGCCGCTCCAGCCCCGCCAGGGCCCCAATTCCACTGGTGCCCGGAGACGCGGTGGGCGGGGCTTGAAGGGGCGGGGTCACGCCTCTATTGGCTTCCTGCGGGAAGGGACGGGACCTTGCGGCGAGGATTGCGAGGTCGCGAAGCAGGCATGGGCGGGGACGGGGGCAGGCTGGCTGCTAGGGCGACCCGGGGAGGATCCGCCATAGGAAAAGGGGGCGCGACCGGAAAGTAGAACTGGAAAAGGAGTTCAAACGGGGAATCGGCTCTCGGAGGACAAGGAGTGGGCGGGACCGAGCATGGGGAATTAAGGAATAAAGAAAATGGAGGAGGATGTAGGCAGAAAGATGTTTCCCATTACTGACTCTAAACAAAGACACCATTTTCTGCACATTTGGGTAGAGGCCCAGTCTTGCAATGCAGCGAGCTGCAAGGCTTGACCAGTGATGGGAAAAGCGGTTAACTTTCACGTGTGGGAGTGGTGTTTTTTTTTTTGTGAGCTGGAGTCTCACTCTGTCGCCCAAACTGGAGTGCAGTGGCCGCTCCCGGCCACTGCAGCCTCGACCTGCTGGGCTCCGGCGATCCTTCTGCCTCAGCCTTCCAATTAGCTGGAACTACAGGCGCGCGCTACCATGCCCGGCTAATTTTTTTTTGATTTATTATAGAGATGTGGTCTCGCCAAGTTGCCCAGGCGGGTCTCGAACCCTTGGGCTCGGGCAATCCACTCACCTCAGCCTCCCAAAGCGCGAGATTACAGGCTGAGCCACCGAGCCCGGCGTGGGGGTGGTTTTACGGCCACAAGATGGCGCAGAAAAATCACAAGTTCTTAACAAATGCCATGAACTTCTTGGGCCCATCTCTGCAGCCATTGCTGCAATCTCTTGTTCGTTGTTTGAATACATGTTAAATTAGCCCGTTTTTACGAGCTCCGATAATACGAGGGACAAATAACTAAACTTTTTAAAACTAGTGCACGTGTTTTTAATCACACTGATGATTTTAAGCGGAGAATAAAATTAGTTCTGATGCAAACTTTTATATTTGCACACATTGGGCAACTCTGTCATGTACAGATTCTTAAAATTCAGAAAATTGGATAGAAATATAATAGAGATTTTCTATTTCTGCTGAAAGAGGTTAGAGTTTTAAGTGATCTTTGTAGAATCTTTTAGGTGGATTACAAATTTTGATTTTAGTGTTAATTATCTTACTTTAGTTGACATGATAAGTAGTTGCTTTTTTCATATTTTAAGTTTCTGAAGGCATTTATAAAAATTCACTTTCTTCCTATGCCAGTGGGTTATGTAATAACAGTCTTGAGAAGAAAGGGTATCTGTTAACCCAGCCTTTGAGACAAGGCAGTGTTTCTCATTGATTTCCCCTTTAAAGGGCATTGCATCCAATTTGGCACACATTTTCTTGAGCATTTTTTCTTTTGAACGTTCATAGTCTAGCTAAACGTTTGTAGTGATGGGCAACTGGGAATAGCTGCATGTCTGATTTTCAAAGATGTGGATGAATCTGCACTTGGTATACACAGAGAATACACAGGCCAAAGCGCTCATTGCAGTGTAAAATACTGAATTTTAAACCTTTGGTTCCAAGGGAAAAATTCATCTGAAAGGAAATATCTAAGGATCATGGTTGATAGAACAATCAACCTACCTTTCTGAAATTTTAAAAATCATATTAATTTAGCCTCATAGATTTCCCTTCATTGAATTTTGTTCTAAAGTTGAATTATTTAACACAAACTTCCATGCCTGGAGCTCCATGAATGTTTGTTGGATTAAAACTACTCTGGGAATTGCTTTGACACTCATGGTGTCTTGGTGTTCCCTGATAAGGTCTCACGTAAGAAATTTCTTTTGGATTTCAGGCCTGGATTAAACTCTTCTCTGAAAAACTTATGTGTTCCTCAGCACAAACATTTTTATTGATTCACTCTTACTGACTACAAACTTTTTAGTTGGACATCCCAAACTCTTTACCTCAGCCTTTTCAGCTCTTATCTCTTACCTCCCCCTTCAAGGAACTTTATTCCAGGTAAATGGGACAATCATTCCTTATGGGAATGCTTTCTCCTAATTTGTTTTGAGCTCCTTCTTCACCTGAGAAAATCTACATTTCTTCAGAGTTCATGTCAAATGTCATTCTCCATAAGACCTTCAAGGATCATTTTGACTGAATGGGTAGCAAGGATAATACAGTGTAGTGGCAAGAGGTGGAACTCCTGTACACTATTTACTTTTGTGACTCTAAGAAGAAATTTCTCTAAGCCTCATTTTTCTTGTTTAAAGAAAAACAACCAAATGACTTAAAGACATATTAAAAGTTTCTGACACATAATAGGCATTCTATAACCAATAATTTACATTAAACCCATAATGCTTTATAAGATTTATCACAATTGCATAGTCCTTATATTATAGTTATGGTGTATTTTGTTTGTTTAATCTTCTCTGCTAGAAAGTGAACACCTTATAGCCAAACAATATATAGTGATGAAGAGTGGGTAAGCTCTTCAAAAGTGGGTAAGCTCTGTTTAAACCTTAATGCCACTATTCATTAGCTGTTCACTTGGAAAAGATATTCTCTGTGCTTCAGCTGAAATGTGAGACTAATATCTCAGAAAATTGTCAAGAAGATTAAATGAGTTAATATTTAAAGCACAGAGCAGTATTAGGTGTATGGTAAACATTGAATAATTATTACCTATAATTACTTATTCTCCTGACCACTCAAGACACACAGTAAAGTATTGATCACATATATCATCATTAAATTTGGGAGCAGCAATTAACTTTGGGGATTTGACCAACCTCTTTATTTCAGAAAAAGTAAATGAAACCCAAAGATATGAAATATTTTATCTAAGGTTCAAGAGTTTTCTCCCCAATTTAGCCTTCAGAGCAGTTGTGAATAGTAAGATAAAAAGTGTTTGACTTTTCTTTTCTAGGCTTGCTAAATTAAATTTGGTTTGAAATGGCCTTCCTACACAGTGAAATTTAACCTTACTTAGTAAACAAACTGAGAGTACATTCTTGTAACTACTAACCAAATCTTGGCCAATCAGAGCAACCAAGCTCTCAGCCAATGACAGGCTTCAAACTGCTCAGACATGTCCAAATAAGGCAAGCATTGATCTGTAACCAATTGGGCAATTTCTTTATGTTACTTCCTTTTTCTTTCTATAAAGAGAGCCCGTCCGGATAACTGGATAGAGCACGTTAAACATTTACTGGTTTTGGATGTTGTTCAATTCACCAATCATTCCTTTGTCCAAATAAACTCTGTTAAATTTAATTGCCTGGCATTTGTCTTTTAATGAGTTATTACTATAAAATTGAAACAGCAGGGTGCAATGGCTCATGCCTATAACTAACACTTTGGGAGACTTGGCACTTTGGGAGACTAGGCGAGAGGATTGCTTGAGCCTAGGAATTCAAGACCAACCAAGGCAACATAGCCCCTTGGTCTCTAAAATAAAAAATCAGCCAGGCATGGTGGTGCATGCCTACAGTTCCAGGTGTTCGGGAGACTGAAGCAGAAGGATCGCCTGCTTCCAGGAAGTTGAGGCTGCAATGAGCTGTGATCATACCACTTCACTCTAGCCTGGGCAACAGGGAGTCTTCAAATAAAAAAAAAATTTGTTTTAAGTATTCCAACCAATTGAGAAAGATGCAATTCTCGCCAAATCATTTTATGAAGCTAACATCACTCTGATACCCAAACCAGGTGAAGAACCAACAAAAAAAGAAAACTACAGGCCAATATCCATAATGAACACAGATGCAAAAATTCTCAACGAGATTCTAACAAATTGGATCCAACAACACACCTCAAAAATCATCCACAATGACGAAGTAGGCTTCATCCCCAAGATGCAGGGCTGGTTCAACATCCACAAGACCATAAATGTAATTAAATACATCAACAGATGTAAAAACAAGAACCACGTGATTATCTCATTAGATGCAGAAAAAGCTTTTGATAAAATTCAGTACCCCTTCTTGGTAAAAATCCTTAAACACCTAGGTATAGAAGGAACATGCCTCAAAATAGTAAGTGCCATCTATGATAAACCCACAGGCAGCATATTGCTAAACAGACAGAAACTGGAAACATTTCCCCTGAAAACTGGAACAAGACAAGGCTGCCCACTCTCACCCACTTCCAACATTGTGTTGAAAGTCTAAGTTAGAGCAATTAGACAAGAGAAGGAAATCAGGGGTGCCCAAATAGGAAAAGAGACAGTCAAGTTATCCCTCTTTGCTGATGGTATGATCCTATACCTTGAAAATCCAAGAGAATCTGTCAAAAACCTGCTTGCACTGTTAAAGATCTTTGGCAAAGTCTTGGGGTACAAAATAAATGTGCAAAAGACAGTCACATTCTTATACACCAAGAACAAGCAGGCAGAGAACCAAATCAAAAGCACAATCCCATTCACAATAACCACACACAAAAAAATGAAATACCTTGGCATCTTCCTAACCAGAGAAGTGAAAGAGCTTTACAATGAAAACTACAAATCACTGCTCAAAGAAATACAAGAAGACACAAGCAAATGGAAAAATATTCCATGCTCATGGATAGGAAGAATCAACATTGTCAAAATGTCCCTCCTACCAAAGGCAATCTACAGATTCAACGCAATACCCATTAAATTACCAACACCATTGTTCTCAGTTCTGGAAATGACAATACAGAAATTCATATGGAAAGATAAATGACCAAAACAATCCTTAGCAAAACAAACAAACAAACAAAAAAACAAAGCAGAAGGTGTCACACTTCTAGGCTTCAAACTTTACTATAAGACTACAGTAATCAAAACAGCCTGGAATTGGTACTAGAACAGGCATACAGACCAATGGAACAGGATAGAGATTCCAGAAGCAAAACCTCAATTTCTCAACCAACTCATCTTTGACAAAGCCTTCAACAACAACCAATGGGGAGAGGAGAATCTACTCAGTAAACGGTGAAGGGAAAACTGGCTGATCACATGCCAAAGATTGAAACAGGACCCCTACCTAACACCACATGCAAAAATCAGCTTTAAATGGATCAAAGACCTAAATGTAAAACCTCAAACTATAAGAACCTTAGAAAATGCGGGAGAAACCCTATGGAAATTGGAACTGGCAACCAATTCTTGATCAAAACCGCAAGTGCCCATGCCATTAGAGATAAGACAGACAAATGGGACCTCATCAAACTGAAAAATTTCTTCAAAGTAAAAGAAAGCATCAAGACAGTGGAGAGACAGCTCACAGAATGGGAAAAAAATATTTGCCAACTGTATATCTGACAAAGGCCTAACATCCAGTATCTACAAGGAACTCAGATATGTCAAAAGGAATAAAACAAACAGCCCCATTAAAAAGTGGACAAAAGACATGAATTGACACTTCTCAAAAGAAGATATATGGACAGCCAACAGCCACATGAAAAAGTGCTCAGCCTCACTAATCATCAGAGAAATGCAAATCAAAACCACATTGAGATACCACCTAACCCCAGTGAGAATGGCCATCATTAATAAAACAAACAACAAAAGATGCTGGTGAGGATGCAGTGAAAAAGGAACGCTACTACACTGCTGGTGGGAATGCAAACTAGTGCAACCTCTTAGGAAAACAGTGTGGTGATTTCTGAAAGAACTAGAAATTGACCTTCCATGTGACCCAGCAATCCTCCTATTGGGAATATACCCAGAGAAATGCAAATCATTCTACAAAAAAGATACCTGCATACACATGTTTATTGTAGCATTATTCACAATAGCAAAAACATGGAACCAACTGTGCTACCCATCGAAAGCCGACTGGATTAAAAAAAATATGGTACATATACACAATGGAATATTATGCAGCCATAAGGAAGGACAAACATATGAACTTTGCAGCAGCTTCAATGGATTTAGAGTCGATCATACTCAGTGATCTATCGCAGAAACAAAGAACAGAGTACCACATGTTCTCACTCATAAGCGAAACTTGAATAATTTTCATAATACTATAAGAAAGGGATTGGCAGTAGTGGGAAACTGCTAGGGAATGGAGGGTGGGATTGGCAGTAGTGGGAAACTGCCGGGGCGGGGGCAGGAGTAGAAGAAACAAAAGTTCTACACTAGCCCTATCCTCCACACTTTTTGACATTTGGTTGTCTGAATTTACATATTTTTATATTACCTATGTTTAGTAGGTTGTTTTTGATAAATTTGGGGGTTTTTTTGGAGCTTCATGCTAGAGCTGTGAGTGGATTGCACATCACAATTATAATATTAGAGTATTCTGGATGTGTCTGTATACTTCATTTTGCCAGTGGATTTTATAGCTTCAGATTTTTTGTTTTGTTTTCATTCTTGTTTCTTTCAGACTGAAGAACTCCCTTTATAGTATTTCTTGTAAGGTGAGTTTTGTCATGTAAAATTCTCTCAACTTTTATTTGCCTGGGAGACTTTAGCTTTCATTCATATTTGAACCATAATTGCTGAACAAAGTATTATTGAATGGCACTTTTTTTTCCTTTAGCATTTTGAAAATGTCATTTCATTTCCTCCTAACCTATATGATTACCATTAGAAAGTCTGATTGCCTAATGAATTGAAGCTCCTTTAACTGTTACTTGCTTCTTTTATTCCTGTTGCTTTGGAAACTTCTATTTGCCCTTGATCTTTGAGAGTATGTTTTGGCATAGTCTTATATGTGCCAAATTTGTTTAATGTTCTCTGACCTTCCTGTACCTGAATATTTATATTTTTCTCAAGTTTTGGGAGTTTTCTGTTATTTCTTTGCATGCACTTTCTCCCCCTTGCTCTTGCTCAACTCTCTGTTGAACACCAGTAATTCTTAGATTTGATCTTTTCCAAGGCACTATATCATGTAGGCAATCTTCACAGCTCTTTATTATTTTTTCTCTTCTAATTGTTAATTTTAAATAGCATATCTTTAATTATCTGATTTTTTTTCCTTTTGCTTGATACATTCTGCTGTTGAGAGCCTCCAATGAGTTTTTCAGTTCAGCAAATGTATTTTTTTTATTTTAAATATGTGGGGTGCAATTATTTTTATTTTAAATATGTGGGGTACAAGGTTAGGTATAAAAAAGTTAATTATGCAGGTACCCTTGTTGATGAGGTTTGCCCCCATCCCTGACAGTTTCCCAGTACTGACAATCCCTTTCTTTTTTTCTTTTTTGAGTTGGAGTCTCACTCTGTCACCTAGACTGGAGTGCAGTGGCCACTCCCGGCCACCGCAGCCTCGACCTGCTGGGCTCCGGTGATCCTTCCCCCTCAGCCTTCCAAGTAGCTGGAACTACAGGCGCGTGCTACCACACCTGGCTAGTTTTTTGATTTATTGTAGAGATGAGGTCTCACCAAGTTGCCCAGGCGGGTCTCGAACCCACAGGCTCAGGGACAATCTCTTTCTTATAGTATTACGATAGTTGTTCAAGGTCTGCTTATGGGTGAGAACATGTGATACTCGGTTCTTTGTTTCTGTGATAGATCACTCAGTATTATAGACTCTAAGTTCATTCAAGTTGCTGCAAAGTTCATAATTTTGTCCTTCTTTATGGCTGCATAATATTTCATCGTGTATATGTACCACATTTTTAAAATCCAGTTCTCTTTCGATAGGCAGCACGGTTGGTTCCATGTTTTTGCAATTGTGAATAATACTGCAATAAACATGCGTGTGCACGTATCTTTTCCATAGAGTGATTTGTGTTCCTCCGGGTATATTCCCAGTAGGGGGGTTGTGGGGTCATATGGAAAGTCGATTTTTAGATCTTTTAGGAATCGCCACACTGTTTTCCACTGAGACTGCACTAGTTTACACTCCCAACAACAGTGTAGACGTGTTCCCTTTATACCACATCCTCTCCAGCATCTGTTGTTTTTTGTTATTGCTGATGGCGGCCATCCTGACTGGAGTGAGGTAAGCAAATGTATTTTTCATTTGCAAGATTTCTGTTTAATTTTTTAAAAATCATTTCAATCTCTGTTAATTTGTCTGATAAACCTGAATTTCTCATCTGTGCTATCTTGTAGATCACTGAGTTTTCTTAAATTTTCTATTTTTGAATTATTGGTCAGAGAGTTCACATACCACCAAGTTGTTAGGGTTAGTCACTGGTTCCTTGCTTGGAGAGATTATGGTTCCCCGTTTGCTGTTGTTTTTGTGGATATACATCTATGTGTTTGCGCTGATGGATTAATTATTTATTCCAATCTTCTTTGTCTTGCTTGCTTTTGTTTTTTATTGAATTACCTGTTAGAAGTTCATTACTGCTAGGCTACTTTCTCCTTTTCAGACCTATGTGGTACCTTAAGCTCAGGTTTGTCTTGGATCTACTAAACAATCAAAGTACTTCTCTTTTTGAATAAAGGAAGTCTCAAAGGGAATATCCTTTCAGCACACAAGGGACATGTGGAACAAACCTTCTATAGTGTGGTTCCATTGAACAGCCCCTCTGACTTGATATCTCCTTTTCTGAGTTTGCAGAGCAGAGTTCTCCAGGTTGGGGATGGTAGTCCTACCTCCCCCATTGTCTTTGCCTGTCTTCAGAGATATTTCTCTCTTTAGGCAATTGGTGTACTTCCCATGGGTTAAGTCAGGGACAGACCTTCTGCCTGGAAACCCAAGACGGTTGAGAAGCTGGTTGTCCATCTTAGTCACACATTTTTTCTGTGTAAGAAACTGTAAAGTGGGGAAATTTTTTTTATTGGCTTGTTGCTGGGCAGAATGAAGAGAGGAACATGGTGGACGTGAAAGTTTGATTCTCTTACCCTCTACTGAAATTTTTTTCACATCTCTGTTGCCCCAGGAAGTATCTCATTTTTGTATCTGAGTTTTGGGATATTGCTAATGATAATCTCTATGTTGTATATTTGGTTTTTGTTTTCTGGGGGCAGGAGGAGGATGTACATGATTGAAATCAGCTTGCTTCTACACCACCATTTTGGAACTGGAAGTCAAGTTTATATCTTTTCTCTGCTTTTGCTTATATATTTGTAATGGATAATTGGAATTAAGGGTTGTAGTATTTGCTTTGTCAATGTATAGAGTAAATTAGATTATGTGAAAGTATTTCAAAAATTGAAAAGCACTGTGTGAAAGTTCATAGCACATTTACTGAAAAGCTTCATAGACCGATACAGGACATATCCTTAATTGATGAGCTGTTTCACTATGGGGCAAGTTATCTTACCTCTCTGAAATTAGGATCCAGCTTATGCTATCTATGGCTGTTTTCTCTTCCAAATAATACAGTAAAAATATACTATATTTTTGAATAGCAAATGGAGCACAGTGATTATGGCTACTGATATAAGAAATAAGATAATTTTCATAATTTATTTTTTATTTTATTTTATTTATTTAAATTAGGGAGAAGAAGAATATGGTCAGTCATTTATTATTCACATTTCTTTTGCAGAATGGAACTTGTTATGGTGAAAGTTGAGGAAATCTGAAATTTAACAATGTGTTGTTTAATAATTTGTTTATTCATTTACCAAATGTTTGATGATCACTTATGGGAGAGCAAAAAATTTTGTCCCTACCATCCTGGAATTTAAAGTCTAGTAAACATAGATAGACATTGAATAGATAGTCACAAAAAGAAATGATTACAAGTTGTGACAGCTTTAATAACTGTATTAGGAAATGCAATTAAGCAAGAGACTAAATGTAATGGTATCTACTAAGCTTTAGGGATTACTGTATCAAATATAAAGCCAAATTCACATCATTTGTTATAGTTCAAAGAATTATTTGACTACAATTAACTCCCCCCCTCCTCCCCCGGGCTGTATGTTATAGCCTATTGCTCCTAGGCTGCAGACCTGTACAACATGTTACTGTACTGTATCTATTGTGTATCTAACATATCTAACATTTTGATTTGTGGGAACTAGTATCAGTGTGGTTTATTCTGCATTTCTTTGATGCCTAAATGATGTTGAACACCTTTTACATGTGCATTACAATTCACTTTTTAAAATCACGCTATGATACTCTTTTTTTTTTTCAAAAAATATACTAGCAGTTCACATATCTGCTGACTAAGAACTTCTGATAACAGCAAATTTACTTCCTACTCAACTGAATTATCAGATATAGAGAATATTTCTACTCAAAAATCATGACAAAGACTTGTCAGGATAGTTATATTTTTCTGGTTTTTCTTATCTAGATCTTGACATTTTTATTTATGCAAAAGCAGGTGACAGAAGACACAGAAAAATACATTTTTAAAAAGTCTGATCTTCTGAAATGGAAAGAATGAATTATTTAACTGTGATATTTAAAACATCTTTAGACAAATACCATCTATCTTTCCTTCTACTTCTTTAAGAAAAAATCTTTTTTTTTTTTTTGGTTGATGGAATAAGAACAAAAATATTAATTACTCCTCCCTTGCCTGGTGTAACATTATGATAGACAGTACATTATTTTAGATTTTACTCAGGTCCAAGTTCACATCTAAAAATCTTACTCAATGTCAAATTCATACTGCATCTCTTTCTGGAAACTTTGTCACTTTTGAATGTGATATAACCAACACTCTATTCTAATTTTTGTTTTGAAGTTGAGAAAAATTAGGTCTTAGCTTTCTAGGTGTCTCATTCTTAATAACTTTATTTATCGCAATATTTTCTTTTCTCTTTTCTTTTTCTTGTGCCCCACCTCAAAGACCAGAATGGGGCCACAAATGTTCACTACTAAGGGCTGTCTCAGGCACCACAACTGATTGCTCTGTTCTGACTCTGCTCCCTAACCCCCAGGGCCAACCTAGTGGTACTGGATTTGCTACCAGCTGAGAAATTACCATGACACCAAATGTGCACCCTGAAGCAGGTCGAAATCTTAAGATGCTCACAGGCTTGCCACTGCTGGAAAGCGATAGTCTCTTTCTCGTGCTGGGGTTCCTTATAGCAGTGTTTTCAAGTAATCACTACACTCTTTGAAAGCAACTCACGCTAATGTAAAATGTTGAGTCTGGAAAAAAAAGGAGCAGAAATAGACTTCATGCCCAATAGACTTGAGGTTACAGAGGCTGTTGCTCCTTAATTGGGGATCTTCAAACTTCCGGGCCATGAACTGGTACTGGTCAGTGGCCAGTTAGGAGGTGGGTCACACAGCAGGAGGTGAGTCCCAGTGGCATGCTAGCAATGTTTCATATGTATTTACAGTGACTCCTCATCCTCTCAGATCAGTGGTTGCATTAGATTCTCATATTCCTATTGTGAACTGCACTTGCAAGGAATCTAGGTTGCGCACTCCTTAAGAAAATCTAATGCTTGCTAATCTGAGGTGGAGTTGAGGCGGTGATGCCAGCCCTGGGAAGTGGCTGCAAACACAGATTAACATTAGTGGTGAGGTATGACCGCACATCCCTCCACACCACCTCCTCCCCATTTTGTGAAGAAATTATCCTCCTTGAAACCAGTCCCTAATGCTAAAGAGGTTGTGGGCCGCTGCTCTAGTGTGTGATCTTCTTTGAGTATGTTGAATCTAATTTTTCTCACTGATTTTTCTTTTCCTGCTTTTTTCATTGGTTTCTCTCTTTCTGCATCCATTTCATCTGCATCTGTTTATTAGCCAACATGAGATGCTACTGCTCCACCGAATTAACCATGGGGGAGGCAAAACTTTGTCTCTACCTTCTTAGGATTTTTGGCTGGGCCTGAGAATTAATTTGACATAAGACTTTAACAGGAGAAAAATATACACATGTATTTAATATAAGTTTTATGTGATATGAGAGCCTTCATAAACAAATGCAGATCTCAAGAAGTAGCAAAAACAAAATGCTTTTCTACTAGATTCAACAAAGAGAGGCAATTAGGGAAAAGCAATTAAATGATGTGGGGATGCTAAAGGAAGACAAGAATTATTTTAACAAAGTTTATTTGTACAGAATTCTCTTGATTATGACTCCCTATTGAATAATATTTCTTTCCTTCTAGCACAGGGAGGATTTCTTTCACATGAAATATTTTAATATCCTATTTTCAGGAAGAAAAGGGGAGATTAGAGTACTGTTTTGCATCTGCTACTTTTCAAATGTCTTTAGCTCAAAATAATCCTATGCCAAAGTGACCTATTTGGGGATGGCATATTCTGCCACTCTTCCTGCTTGTTCCTGCTTGTTGGTCCAACTCGCTTGTTCTAAATACCTCTCCTTCTGCCAGTTGGACTTCTTTAGTTATAGGAATGTAGGCCAGAAGTTCATCAGAGTATCACCTTACACTGACGCATGCAGCATTACTTTGCCTGCGTGGTAGCACCCAGAGTCCATCTCTTTCAGGAAGAGACTCCTCCCCATTCAGTAATGCCTGGAGGCATTGGTTTTATTTCCCCTCAAGCTGAGGAGAATTTGTCTTGCCCCCAAATGTCCAGACTCTTTTTTTTAAATCCAACTCCTGTTTTCTCATGCACTGGACCCTTCTCATCAGCCTTTCCAATGTATTAGCAGAATGAAAACTGCTGGAGTTCACACTTCAGGATCCCTGTTCATAAACCTATTTATAACCGTGGTTTAACTTGTGGCAGTATATCTTGTTTTATCAAATTTTCATATTGAGAATTTTCAAACATACAGAGAAGTTAAAGAGGAATATAATGAATAGCCCATCCTATGCTCATCATCAGAAAACATTTTAGAGGTGCTATTTTATATTGCTCTCCATATTTTTTTCTCCTTGTTTCAAGTGTTGTATTTTTGCAGCATTGTGGAAGCAAAAGACTTATAAACTGTTCTGCCTAATAAAGTAGCCACATAAGCCTGCTTGAATTAGCACTAAAATTAATTAAAATGAGACACAATTAAAAATCAATCAGTTGCACCAGCCATGTTTTAAATGCTTAGTGTAGCTAGTGATTACGAAATTAAACAACATAGACGTAGAATAAGTTGATTCTCTCAGGAAATTCTACTGAACAGCACTTAATTTTTTTATTTTTTGTTTTATTTTGTTACAGAGAAGGTGTCTCACTATGCTGCCCAGACTGGCCTTGAACTCCTGGCTGTAAGCAATCCTCCCACTTCAGCCTCTCAAAGTGCTGGGATTACAAGCACATGCCACCTTGCCTGACTGGACAGCAGTTTAAAAACACTTTAGATCTTTTGTAAAAAAACTAATTGCTAAATAAATGGATCTGGGATTCTTAAAGGGTAGGAAAGTCAGGGAAGTACATCTGAAGCAAAGAGAGGGAGAAGAAGTTTTCAGAAACAAAGACAGGAACAAACACCAAAAGGGTGCTGTAATTTTGGGGATTCAGTCTCTGATTGATAGCATAGCACCCCAAAGAAGGCAAAACCTTAGAGAAATGGGTGCATGGTATGCCTAGTGGAGCTGAACCTAGAATACAGACCTCAAGGATCCAATTTAGTTTGGACAATAATGTGGCCACCAGAGTCTATGATACACAGGAAGGTCAAGAAACTTTTTCTATATTCTGAACACCACATAAGCTTGGAGTCATTTGATTAATAGTAGGGTAGTGTGTCATGACGCTGAGGAAGAATTAGTAAGGAGTAGTCAATCCAGAGGGACTGTTACTAAGTTTTGGATTCAATTAAATTAAAGCAAAAAAGAAGAAATTTTGGGACTGAGTTTCAAATCCACTGGCAAACATAAAAAGAAGTTGTTTTTGGACATTATTTTAAACACAGTATACAAATGTATTTAATTAAAAAGAGAGTATATGTGTTTTTGACCACTGGGGGACATTGTTGCCCCATACAAAAGACAAAGAAGGTTTTAAATAAATGATTCTCAAACTTGAGCATACATTGGGATCACCTGGCAGACACTGTATTCACTCACTTAGCATTTTTCAAGAATACAATATATTGTTGACTACAGTCATCTTGTAAAATAAACTGTTCTCACCACAAAAATAAATATTATGTGCTGTAATTCACATGTTAATTAGCTATAGTCATTCTACAATGTATATAATATTTCAAAACAATGTGTTGTATGTGGTAAATATACAATTTTACCTGTAAATTTAAAAAATAATAAAGATAATGAACATTTAAAAATATAAGAACCACCTGAAGTGCTTGTTAAAATACAGATTGGTTGACTTACACCTGCAGAGTTTCCAGTTCAGTGGGGAGAAGACAAAAATATGAGTTTTTAACAAATCCCCATGTGTTGCTGTTGCTGTTGGTCTTGGGATTACACTTTGAGAGCCATTGCTTTCATAAAAAAAAAAAAAAAAAAAGAAAGAAAGGCAAATACTGTATTAAGACAATTTGTTTACCAAACTTGCTTAATCATGAGTATTATCATGAACACAAATAACAGTCTAAATGCTGGTCTTTGTCTGATGGAAGACAGTTGTGTTGCAGTTATACCATTTTTTGATGTCAAGAGTACTATAGAACACTATAGAAGGATATAGTTAAAGAGAAAGTGTGAGTCACAACAACGATTTGTAGGATCAAAAAACTTAACAGCACCCAGACTAAATTAGCTTACAGTTAAACAGAGTTCTGATCCCAACTATCAGTATAGGTAAAGTTCTCAAAGTGTGTACCTGAGAGACTTTCTATTCCATAATGGTAGTGTAGACACAAGGTGACTTTACAACCTGCTCCAAAATAAAAATAAACATATATACATTGGCGAGATTATCACTGGCAATATCCCAGAATGCAAATATGCGTACAAGTCATAACTCAGGGTTACAGAGAAGTAAAAAAATTATGACCAGATAGTAAGATAATCACATTTCCACATCTGTTGGGAGCCAACATCTATAGCTACATGACTGAGGCCTATAAAGGCCCATCTGAAAGATCGCCTCTAACAAGCAATACCTATAATATTGGCGTGTGATTAGTGACCAGTGTGCATACATGGCAGTAAAACTTATAAGTAAATCTCTATACACCTGATGGAAAGTTGCACAGCAGAATTATCTTGTCCCTTCTAAGTTGTACTTCTTTCTAGATATTTTCAAACTTCTATTTCCTGGTAGACTGGTGAGTCAGCTCTTGTTCCCGAAAGCAGTTTCCCCTAGAGCTAGGATTAGAAACTAAATTACCATAATAGTTTTATTGCCCTGCCCCTAGCCAGGCAGAACAATTTCTTTTGTTTCTTTACATACCGAAACTCTGTTTGCTTCAGCCCGAGACCATCATCATGGCGGCCATGCATTTCCTTGCTTTTGTTTCGTTACATACCGAAACTCTGTTTGCTTCAGCCCGAGGCCATGGCGGCCATGCATTTCCTTATTCAAGAGTATGACAGCTACTATTTGATTTCTAGAGTAGACTTGTTAGGATAAAATATATACATATACACTTATAGTTGCATTTACATTTTAGAGTATATTTGAGTAAATTTATGCTTGCTGTTTTGTTTCCTTTTGCTACATTATTCAAATATAATAGTTACTATACGATTTATAAAAGAATTAATGATAAGGTATTAGCTTAATAGGATATAGCATAGTATTAAAGGTCAATCATTAGACAAATTAAAGTTTAGACATAGAAAATTCATTTAAGTCATGGTAAGGTTTTATAGTTTGGGAATGAGTGGAGTTGCAGGACACTACGTTGGATCATGGTAGGTTAATGGAATAACTAGGTCAACTTATGGATTATAGTATAGTGTTAAGTTGATAATATTAATCGTTAAAAATATTAAGAGTCAGTGAACTTGGATTTAACTTGGAAAAGTGTTTTGTATTAATCAGGGTTTGAAACAAAGAGTATAATATGAATGATTTATTGAACATTATGGAAAACACTTTGAAAAATCTGTATTGAAATTGTACACCTGTGAATTTAATGTAAGTTTTGTGAAGCACGTCATGCATCATGGAATTGTAATTGTCTGCTTGGAACTTGCAAGTCTTGTGATGGTCTTGTGATGCGTAATTTGCATGGAATTTGTACTCCCCAGCAAGTAATTAACACACTGATGGAGGGTATAGAAAAAGGTATAAAAGTTGGAAGGAGTCCGAATAAAATTTGGCTTCAGTCCTGATCAGACTGTTCCCAGAAGAACTGCCTCTGAGTTGTTTCTTCTCTCCGTCTTGATTCACCATTGCGATCCTAACCCACCCTTGGTCGGGGCTGGCACCCGACACACATCCCTTCCTGACACAAATTGTGCAAAACGTTTCTCTTGATTCATGGTTTCTGCATTGGAAAAAGATATCAAGGTAGACCACCAGCTTTTCCACCTTCTCTGGCAGAAGACCTCTCCATGCCTTGAACCATGGGAAGCATTGTAAGTGCCTGAAAGGAGATATATCCCAGAGATCAGCCAGAGTAAAAGAAGGTAGGACTACCATTCCCAGCCCTAGAAATGCTGCTCTGTAACTCAGCCAAAGGAGACACCAAATCTGAGTGTTCAGAAGTACCATGTAGCAGGAGGTATATTCCCTAGGTCCTTTGGGCACAAAACCCTAGGCAACCTTTTCAAATTGTCAGGGTATTCCCTTTGAAATCTTCTCCATTTCAGACAAGCAGTAATCTGATTGTTTGCTAGAGCCAAGTTCTGGGTTTACATGCTATATACGGCCAAAAAGGAAGCAGTGACCTCACAGGAAAAAATGTATACATATACATATATACCCAAATAAAAACATACCCAATAACAACCAAAACAAGCCAGAGAAGGTTGGAATAAATAACTAATCTTGTAATGCAAAAACACAGATACATATCCACAAGAAACAATAGCAAACAGGAAATCATGCCTACTGAAACAGACAAAACAAGGAACCAGTGATCCTAATGAGATAGCAATACATGAGCTCTGTGATCACAAATTCAAAATAGCAGCTGTAAGTAAACTCAATGATATCCAAGAGAGACCAGAAGAGCAATCTAGAATGTATCAGATAAATAAATACAGAAGTTGAAATAATAATTTAAAAATCAAACAAATCTTGGAAATGAAAAATACATTTGCTGAACTTATAAATTCATTGGCGGCTCTCAACATCAGAAAGGATCAAGTAGAGAAAACAATCAATCAGTGGACTCAAAGATAGGCTATTTGAAATTAACTGTCAGAAGAGAAAAAAAGAAAAAAGATTAAAATCTATGAAGATAGCCTATAAGATATGGAATATTATCTTGAAAGACATAAATCTAAGAATCATTCGTATTCAAGAGAAAGAGAAGCAAAAGAACGGTGTATATGGCTTATTTAAAACTTGAGAAAGTTGCTGGGCGTGGTGGCTCATGCCTGTAATCTCAACGCTTTGGGAGGCCCAGGCAGGAGGATTGCCTGAGACCAGGAGTTCAAGACCATCCTGGTTAACACAGTGAGACTTTATCTAAGAAATAAATAAAGAAAGAAAGAAAGAGAGAGAGAGAGAGGGAGGGAAGGAGGGGAGAAAGAGGAAAGAAAGGAAGAAAGAGAGAAAGAAAGGAGGGAGGGAGGAAGGAGAGAAAGAGGAAAGAAAGGAAGAAAGAAAGAAAGGAGGGAGGGAGGGAGGGAGGAGAAAGAGAAAGAAAGGAAAGAAAGGAAAGAAAGAAAGAAAGAAAGAAAGAAAGGAGGGAGGGAGGGAGGAAGGAGAGAAAGAGGAAAGAAAGAAAGAAAGAAAGAAAGGAGGGAGGGAGGGAGGAAGGAAAGAGGAAAGAAAGAAAGAAAGAAAGGAGGGAGGGAGGAAGGAGAGAAAGAGGAAAGAAAGGAAAGAAAAAGAAAGAAAGAAAGAAAGAAGGGGGAGGGAGGGAGGGAGGAGAGAAAGAGGAAAGAAAGAAAGAAAGAAAGAGAAAGAAAGAAAGAAGAAAGAAAGAAAGAAAAGAAAAACTTGAGAAAGTTATAAATATCATGTATGGCAGTTACTGAACAGCAAATAAATTCCATGCAAATAAGACTACCCCAAGGTTTATAATACTTAAACTCTCAAAGGCAAAAGACAAAGAAAGAATTTTAAAAGCAGAAAAAGAAAAAGAAGTAAATAGAATATAAAGAAGTTACAATTTGCCTGGCAATACATTTCTCGATGGAAACCATACCTCCAGTCTAGGAGGGAGTGAGAAAATATTTTCAAAGTACTGAAAAAAAAAATTGACATTCAAGAATAAAGCACCCAACAAGGCTATCCTTAACTATGAAGGAAATATAAAGACTTTCCAAGAAAAACAAAAACTGAGATAATTCACCACTACCAGACTCATATTATAAGAAATCCTAAAGAGAATTCTTCAACCTGAAGGAAAAAAAAAAAACCACTAATGTGCAAAAAGAACACACTTGAAGTTATAAAACTCACTGGGAAAATGACGTACACAGACAAAGCCAGAATACTGTTATACTATAATTATACTGTGAAATCTACTCACAACTCTAATATGATATCCAAAAGACAAATCTGTCAGAAAAAAATTGCTGCAATAACTTGTTAAGAAGGCAATATGAAATATTTAAATTATGATACCCTAAAGTCAAAATATTGGGGGAATAAAGTTGGAGTGTAAGGATTCATAAATTTTTGTTTGTTCATTTCTGTTTTTTTGTTTTGTGATCTAAGTTGTCATTTCTGTAAAATAATTTGCTATAAGATATTTCTGTAAGCCTCATGGTAACCACAGTGCAAAGACCTATGATAAGAATGACTAAAAATAAAAAGCAACAAATTAAAATATACTACCAGAGAAAATCACTTAACTGTAAAAGAAGACAGGAAAAAGGAAGAGAGAAGTTATAAAACAACCAGAAAACAAGTAACAAAATAATAATAACAAAATATTATTATTACTTATTAAAAATAATAATATGTGTGGACTCAATTCTCTAATTAAAAGATGTAGAGTGACTGAAATGGAGAAATAAATATATGGATAAAAAAAAAACTATATTCTACCTACATGAAACCCACATCCCTTATAAAGGTGCACATAGGTTAAAAGTGAAGGGATGAAAAAAAGATATTCCATGCAAATGAGAACTAAAAATAGGCAGGATTTGCTATACTTATATCAGATGAAATAGACTACAAATCAAAGACCATAAAAAGAAAGCGGCCACTATTTAATGATAAGGAGTCAATTAAGTAAAAATATATAACAATTATAAATATCTATGAACCCAACACCACAGCAACAAGGTATATCAAGCAAACATTAATAGATCTAAAGGGAGACATAGAGTGCAATATAATAATAGGGAATTGTAAGATTCCATTCTCAGTAATGGACTGATCATCTAGAGAGAAAATCAACAAAGAAATTTTAGAGTTAAACCACACACTAGACCAGAAATCCCCAACCCTTTTTTTTTTGAGTTGGAGTCTCACTCTGTCACCCAGACTAGAGTGCAGTGGCTGCTCCCAGCCACCGCAGCCTCGACCTACTGGGCTCCAGCGATCCCTCTGCCCCAGCCTTCCAAGTAGCTGGAACTACAGGCGCGTACTACCACGCCCAGCTAATTTTTTGATTTATTGTAGAGATGAGGTTTTGCCAAGTCGTCCAGGTGAGTCTCGAACCTGTGGGCTCAGGCAATCCACTTACCTCAGCCTCCCGAAGCGTGGGATTACAGGCTGAGCCACCCAGCCCGGCTTTTCTCCAACCTTATTGATTTCAGGAAATGGTTTTTTGGACGACAATTTTTCCATGGACTGGGGGATGGTTTTGGGATGATTCAAGTGCATTACATTTATTGTGCACTTTATTTGTATTATTAATACATCATAATATATAATGAAACATATAGCATTATCACCTCAGCTCCATCTCTGATCATCAGGCATTAGAATCTCATAAGGCATGTGCAGTTTAGATCCCTCACATGTGCAGTTCACGACAAGGTTTGTGCTTCTATGAGAATCTAATGCCTCCATTGATCTGACAGTGGAGCTCAGGTGATAATGAGAGTGTTGGGGAGCTGCTGTAAATACAGATGAAGCTTCACTTGCTCACCCACTGCTTACCTCCTGCTGTGTGGCCCAGTTCCAAACAAGCCACAGACCGATTACCAGTTCATGCCCTGGGAGTTGGGAACCCTGCTCTAGACAAAATAGGCCTGAAATTGAAAAAATATTTCACCCATCTGCTGCAGAATACACATTTTTTTCCATCAATACATAAAACATTATCCATATTTTAGGACACGAAACAAGTCTGAGCAAATTTCACTAAGTAGACATCATATTCAATAACTTTTCTGACCACAATGGAATAAAACTAGAAATAAATAGCAAGAGTAACCTTAGAAACTACACAAACACAGGGAAATTAAACAACATGGTTCAGTATGAACAATTAACTAATGAAGAAATTAAGAAAAACAATCACAACATTTCTTAAAACAACTGAAAATAAAAAATACAGCACACCAAAATCTATGGGATACAGCAAAAGCAATACTAAGAGGATACTAATAGCAATAAATATCAAAAAAGTAGAAAGATATTAAATAAACAGTGCAATGAATGCATCTCAAGAAATAGAAAAGCAAGAAAAAACTTAACCCAAAATTAGTAGATGGAAATAAATAATAAAGGTCACAGAAGAAATAAGTGAAATTGAGATGAAAAAAGTACAGAAAATAAATAAAATGAGAAGTTTTAAAAGATAAACCTTTAGCTAAGCTAAGAAAAAGAGAGAGAAGGTTCATATAAATAAAATCAGAAATAAGAAAGGGGACATAAAAACTGAGATCACAGAAATACAAAGAATGATTAGAGACTGTTATAAATAACAATATGTCAACAAATTGGAATATTTAAAAGTAATGGATAAATTCCTAGACACATACAGCCTACCAAGGTTGAACCACAAAGAAATACAAAACCTCAGTAAATTTATAACAAGAAATGATATCAAAGTTGTTATAAAAAGTCTCCCATCAAAGAAAAGTCTAGGACCTAATGGGCTTATCAAACATTTAAAGAGCTAACACCAATTCTACTCAAACTATTAAAAAATATTGAAGAGGAGGAAATACTTCCTAACTCATTCCATAAGGCTAGAATTACCCTGATACCAAAACCGGATATGAACACCACAAAAATGAGAACTACAGGTCAATATCCCTGATAAACATAGATACTAAAATTCTCAACAAAATACTAGCAAACCAAATTCAACCATACATTAAAATGATCATTCACCATGATCAGATGGGATTCATCCTAATGTTGCAAGGATGGTTTAACATACACAAATCAATAAGTATGATATGTCACACTAACAGAACCAAAACCAAAAATTATATGATCATTTTAAGAGATGCCAAAAGCATTCAATAAAATGCAACTTTCCTTTATGATAAAAGTTCTCAACAAACTAGTTGTAGATGAAACATTCCTCAAAATAATAAAAACTATATACAACAAACTCAAAGCTAACATCATACTGAGCAGGAAAAAATTTTAAGTGTTTTCTCTAAGATCCAGAAGAAGACAAAGATGTCCACTTTTACCACTTTTCTTCAACATAATACTTGATGTTCTAGCCTGAACAATTAGGCAAGAGAAAGAATTAAACAACATATTAATTGGAAAGGAAAATCAGATTAGACTTGTACACAGATGATATGATCTTATACTTAGAAAAACCTAAAGATTCTACCAAAAAAAACCTGTTAGAATTGATAACGAATTCGATAAAGTTGCTGAATACAAAATCAACATACAAAGCCTATGCCAACAGTGATCAATCTAAAAAACACTAAGAAAGAAACCCCATTTATAATAGTTACAAAACATAAAATACCTAGAAATCAATTTAACCAAAGACGTGAAATATCTGTGTAAGGAAAACTAGAAAATACTGATGAAAGGAATTGAAGAGGACACACACAAAAAATGGAAGAATACTCCATGCTCATGGATTGAAAGAATTAATATTGTTAACATGATAATATTACCTTAAACAATTTACAGATTTAAAGCAATCTCTATTAAACTACCAATGACACTATTTACAGAAATATAAAAAATAATCTTAATATTTATGTGGAACCACAAAGACCTCAAACAGCCAAAACAATCCTGAGCATAAAAAACAAAACTGGAGGCATCACACCACCTGACTTCAGTATGTACTACAATCCTTTATATATTGTCATAAAAGTCTGTGAAATTGGGAGGCCGAGGCAAGAGGATTGCCTTAGTCCAGGGGTTCGAGATCAGCCTGGGCAACTTGGCGAGACCTCATATCTACAATAAATAAAAAAATTAGACGGGCATGGTGGCATGTGCTTGTAGTTCCAGCTACTTGGATGGCTGAAGTGGAAGGATTGCCTGAGCCTAGCAGGTCGAGACTGCGGTGGCTGTGAATGTGCCACTGCCCTCCAGCCTGGGAGATGGAGTGAGACTCCAACTCAAAAAAAAAAAGTCTGTGAAATTAATGTGAGATTTGCGTGATTTACCATGTTACATAGGACAGTTGTTTTATGCTACCAGAATTTCTTTTCCCTCAGAAAAGTAATAATTTGAAACTAAAATGGACTTTTGAAAATTTTTATCTTCCAAACTCATCATTTAAAAATGAGAATCCAGTGTTCAGGAATGTTAAATAATTAACTCAAGACATTAGATTTTTTTTTTTTTTTTTTTTTTTTTTAGCAAAACAATATTTCTGGTCTTCTGGAAGAGTGATTGAGAAACAGTAGCTTAGGAAGTTTGAAAAATTAAGTAAATGCTTTTTATCTGGTATTACCCCTGTAACCACTCACAAGAAAGTACAAACCAAGTTTTAGCACTGTTTCTCTTCGAACTTCTCATTTTCTACTATTTAAATTTTGCAGTCTTGATTTTGTTACAACTATCATGTTTTGTTATTTTAATGAAAAAATAGAGATAATTTATCTTTTAGAAATATTTGGTGCAACTCTTTGAACAATTTAAAATGAAAACTCCCTTGTTGAATGAGATTAACTTCTTGTAACTATAATTGTTTATAGTTAACTTAAATTCTATTCTTTATTTACCAATTCATGGGATAAGTAGGAATTGAGTTCCATTGAAGATAGTAATAGTATTTTCCTATGCCATCGACTGAATGTTTATGTCTCCCCAAAATTTTATCTAAAGGTGGGATCTTTGGGAGTGATTAGGTCATGATAGCAGATCCCTCATGAATAAGATTAGTGTCCTTTTAAAAGTGCCAGCCGGCTCTGTGGCTCAGCCTGTAATCCGGCACCTTTGGGAGGCTGAGGTGAATGGATTGCCTGAGCCCGCGGGTTCCAGACCCGCCTGGGCAACTTGGTGAGACCTCATCTCAACAATAAATCAAAAATTAGCCGGGCGTGGTAGCGCGCGCCTGTAATTCTGGCTACTTGGAAGGCTGAGGCAGAAGGATCGCCGGAGCCCAGCAGGTCGAGGCTGCGGTGGCCGGGCGCGGCCACTGCACTCCAGTCTGGGCGACGGAGTGAAACTCCAACTCAAAAAAAAAAAAAAAAAAAAAAAGTGCCCAGAGAGTTTCCTCATCCCTCTGCCATGTAAGGATACAGTAAGACTGCTGTCTATGAAGAAGGTAGCAGCAGTCCTTCGCCAGACACCAGATTTTCTGGAGCCTTGATTACATAATTCCAGCCTCTAGAATTATGAGAAATAAATTTCTGCTGTTTATAAGCCACTCAATCTATGGTACTCTCTTGTAGCAAGTTGAACGAACTAAGGCAGAAATTGTTACCATGAAGTGGGGGTGCTGTTATAATAAATACCTAAAAATTAGGAAGCAGTTTTGGAATTGGGTAATGGGAGGCTGGAGGACTTTTGAGGTGTATACTATAAAAAAGTCTACATTACCATGAAAAGGGAGGTCATAAAGTTTCAAGACATACCTGGTGAATTTTATACTAAATTTTATACAGCTCATACCTAATGAGTTTTATTTTAACAAATCATAACATATAATTAATAGAACAACCTCTGTTATATTTTAATGGTCATACCTCATTCTCCTCTTCTCTCAGAGAAATATTTCTAGGTACTTTACTCATTCCCCATAAATCCTATTACCTACCTCTTTACTTTTTTATACATCCTCCATCTTATAGTTACCATATTTTGCTCTAGTATTTAACCTATCTCAGGTTATCAATCTGTAGAACTTAATAGACATTTTCCCTAAGGTAGGGCAAATGGCTGCACTTATGACTGAGGCTAATCAAAGGCACAATTTTTGTTTGCCTTTAGAAATTTTTGTTTTCTATGACTGCAAGAAATACTGCTGAGCAAGACATTTCTTCACCATCCTTGATAAAGGATGAACATTAATAATGTAGATAAGAATCAGGCCGAATAATGTCGAAGGGAAAATAAGGTCCAGAAGCTGTAATTCCTTTTAGAAGACAGGAATAAAGGAATAAATAAATTTAAAATGGCAAGCTCAAGAGTTCTACCACAGCAAAGAAAAAGGTGAGTACTATATAACCTGCAAGTTCTAAAGAGTTAAAAATAAATTTATGAATTTTTATATTTTGGAAATTTTATGTACATGCATATCTATACCTAGGCCAATACTTAAATCTATATCCATTTCTTTATAGGTAATAAGTATTGTATGTACTTTTATGCATTTAATATACGTTTATTTAAATATTAGCCATATAGGTCAGTTGTAGTGGTGCATGCCTATAATCTCAGCACTTTGGGAACCCAAGATGAAAGGATAACTTGAACACAGGAATTTGAGACCAGCCTGGGCAATATAGTGAGACCTGAAAAAATTTTTTTTAATTAAAAAAAAAAACCAAAAAACAGCCAAGAGTTGTGGTGTGCACCTGTAGTCCTTGGTACTCGGGAGGCTGAGGTGGAAGGATAGCCTGGGCCCAGGAAGTCGAGGGTGTGGTGAGTTGTGATCATGTCACTGCGCTCCAACCTGGGCAACAGAGACATACCCTAACTCAAATAAATATAAACAAACAAATAAATAAATAAATAAAAAATATTAGCCACATACATCTAAGGAATTCTATAACAAGGTCCATTGGAAAATTTTGTGATGTGTTATTACTTTATACGTTTTACAGTTAGTGACAGCCCTCTGATATGTATAAGTAAAGAAAAAAGATCTTAGAGGGATAAATAAGTTTATAAATAGGACTATTTACAGCAATGCTAAAAATCAATTCATTTGCTCATTTACTGAATAGTTACTAATCATCAGCATATGTCAAACACATAGAAAATTGTCTCTGCCTGTCAGACACCACGTGGTGTGTGACTTCTTGTGGCAAAGCGGAAGTGAGAGCAACGGGAGAACATCCTGAGGGAATTATCACAAAAACAGTAGACTGAATACCAAATGAGCTCCCTCATAAGCGGGAGCTAAACAAAGTATGCACACAGGCACAAGGATAGGAACAGAAGACACTGGAGCAATCCTAAAGAGGGGAAGGAGTGAGGAGGAATAAGAGCTGAAAACTGCCCACTAGGGTACCATGTCCACCACCTGGGTGATGGGCTCAGTAGAAGCCCAAGCCACACCATCATGCGATATCTCTATGTGACAAACCTGTGCAGGTACCCTCTGAGTACAAATAGAAAATAAAATTTAAAAATAAATAAATCAGTATCAGTTGCAAATAGAAGTATGGCAAAAAATCATGTAGATACATTTATGAGTGATATATTATTCTTAGAGATTCTGTTAAAGAAGTTAAGGGTTTTTTTTTCTTTTTTGAGTTGGGGTCTCACTCTGTCGCCTAGACTGGAGTGCAGTGGCATGCTCACAGTCACTCCAGCATAGACCTGCTTGGGTTCAGGCCAACCTTCTACCTCAGCCTTCCAAGTAGCCGGAACTATAGATGTGTGGTACCACACCCGTATAATTTTCTGATTGATTATAGAGATGAGGTCTTGCCAAGTTGTCCAGGGTGGTCTTGAACCCACGGGCTCAGGCAATCCACCCGCCTCGGTCCCCCAAAGTGTTGGGATTACAGGCTGAGTCACCAAAGCCCGGCAAGGATATTTTTAAACAAATATTTCATATATGTATATATATATATGAGTTATATATAAAGAGAGTGATGAGAGAAAAAACTTGCACTCAAAATTACACATAGAAGCGGATTAAGTGCTGTAAAACAGCAAATATAAAGTAACTGTAAGTGCTGGGGTGCCTAGAAGAGTCCTGGTTTGTTCCTATTGCTTTAGCACAATTATTAATAGTCCTCCTTCACGCTCAAATGTGTCCGGATTTGAACGTATACATCAAAATCTCACAGAAATTCATAGGAGAAAAAATTCTCTTCCAGCGATAACAAACAAAAGGAAGAGACGTCTTTTTTTTTTTGAGTTGGAGTCTCACTCTGTCTCCCAGACTGGAGTGCAGTGGCCGCTCTCCCGGCCACCGCAGGCTCGACCTGCTGGACTCCGGCGATCCTTCCGCCTCAGCCTTCCAAGTAGCTGGAATTACAGGCACACGCTACCACGCCCGGCTAATTTTTTGATTTATTGTAGAGATGAGGTCTCACCAAGTTGCCCGGGAGGGTCTCGAACCCGTGAGCTCAGGCAATCCACTCACCTCAGCCTCCCAAGGCACGGGATTACAGGCTGAGCCACCGAGACCAGCTAGGAAGAGACTTCTTTTTTTTTTATTTTTTTTATTTTTTTATTTTTGAGTTGGAGTCTCACTCTGTCGCCCAGACTGGAGTGCAGTGGCCGCTCCCAGCCACCGCAGTCTCGATCTGGTGGGCTCCGGCAATCCTTCCACCTCAGCCTTCCAAGTAGCTGGAACTACAGGCAGGCGCTACCACGCCCGGCTGATTTTTTGGTTTATTGTAGAGATGAGGTCTTGCTGCCCAGGAACCCGCGGGCTCAGGCAATCCACTCACCTCAGCCTCCCAAAGGCACGGGATTACAGGCTGAGCCACTGAGCCCGGCAGGAAGAGACTTCTTAAAGAGAGCAATGCAATCCTTGTAACTTGTGTAAATAGTCCATCTTCCGGAGTGATGTCATTTCTACATTTGATATGCTTTGTATTTCTGTAGGATGTATATAGCTTAGAGTATTTTGTTTGTTTGTTTGGTTTTGCTTTTTAGAAAAGTTAATATGCCTGATTTTATTTATTGCTTGAAAAAGATCATTTGAAGAAAAATAAATACATTTTTAACCAAAAAATAAAGAAAGAAACAAAAAAACTGCCACTGAAACCTGAAGCATGGGCTTGTTTTCACTGGGTAGACAGAGGGAAAATAAAAAGGTATTCAAGGCCTGTGTCTCATCATTGTTTGCCTGTGATCTCCCAGTAGCTTCCTGCATTATGTCAAAATCTGCTCACACCACACTCATCTTCTCTTCTTTTACAAATCTCTAAATGGGTCTCCATCACCAAAGCCCCCATCATGCATTAAAGGCCCTTTATTATTTGAATTGTGCTAGTCTCTCAGTCACTGTCATGTGCACTTTTCACATTAGCAATATTGTACTGTTGAAAATGCTTGAATTGCTAGCCTGTTTCTCACTTGCAAATATGAGGAGAGTTTTGAGGGAATGATAAGGACCTTGAGCAACTGAGTAGCAGTTGACTTTGCAGATTCTCCATCTGTGATTTTAAGAATTTCTTGGTGATGCAACTTTTCCAGTTATGCTTGGTTGTCTGGAGTATTTTCTTCCTCTAGGGTCGTTGTTGCCACACTGATTAAATCAGTTAACTGACAACTTCAGTGGAATAATCTCATGTGCTAGAAAGAACAGTACTATCAGCTGTACCTTATTGAAGCAATAAATTTTTTATTATGAACATTGTACTAAATTCATAGTGATTTAGAAACATTTATTTTCTTACATAATAACATGAAATTTCAATACATATAGGAAGAATATGCAATTACAGGACATATTTTCTGTCTTTAGTATGGAAAGTTAATATAGTTCGAATTCCGAGTTTTGTGATGGATATAACAAACTTACAAACTTATGTAGTCGAGTTGTCTGTCCTAATGGTTCATAGACTTTTGGATTTCACACACCAGTAAAATATAAATGGGAGAAGTGACAGAGGGTTACTGATTTTTTATTTGGCCAAATAAAATATTAAAACAAGTAACCAGCTATCATTTATTTTCACCATCATTTTAACATTAAATGATAGTAGTCTTTAGAAAATAATCTAAAAGACACAATTTTAGGATAAAAGTTCTTACATTGAGTATGTTCAGTTTTATAAATATTTATGACATTATTTTTAGTGTCCTGGCTTCGCTGCAGGGTTATGGAAACCTTGTCATGGGGGTGCTTCACTGTAGAACTGTGTTTGGAATTATTATTTATTCCCAAAATGTTTGGGCCACAGTTAAGACAGCATAGAGACACCTTCTATTATCATGTGGACAGAATTACTAGAGTGTAAATTACAATGCTCCAAATTAGCTCTGTTTAGCTTCAAATACTGACCACTATGCCACAGATCTCTTCTAAAATATTTTTATGTTTAGTAAATAGGGATTATAATAAAAAGCAGCAACTCTTCAGAAAGATGACTGCTAGAAAACGTGAATAGAGTTAAAACCCAGCATATTTTAAAGTAGTCTGTGATAGTAGACCTAATTCTGAAGATAGAAATAACAAAGTCCAGGACATAAGAAACAGATGCTAGCGTGAACACGTATACATAGACACTTCAATAACACAGCAGCAAAAACAAACCTCTCCTTTCCAAACAAACATGTATATATCTATAATCTGTCTACATACATACATGTATACATGTAATTCACTGTCCTTTGAACTCATTCAAGAATGAGCTGCAGACATCATCACATTCATCCCTAAATACTTTAGTATGCATTTTCCGAGAACGTTTTCTATTTTTGTGTAATAGCCACATTAGTCTTAGCAAAATCATTAAGATTAAAGCTATTAGAATACTAATAACTAATTGACAGTCCATATTCCAATTTACTCAGCTTTCCCAATAATATTCTTTATCACTGTTATGTTTCCAAATTATACACTGTGTTTAGTTGTCATAGCACTTCAATCTCATGCAATTCCTTAATCTTTTCTTGTTGTTCATTATATCAAGAGAGTTTAGTCTGGTTATTTTATAGGATGTTATCAATTTGGTTTTTGTTATGGTTAGATTCTGACTATAAAATTTAGACTGGATACCAAGAAGTGATGTGGGGTTTTTTTGTTTTTGTTTTTGTTTTTGTCAGTATATCTTATCCTGAGGCCCATAATATCACTTGGTCTCATAATTAATGTTATATTTGAAGATAGTTTCTGTTGTGTTTCTTCTTTCCATATTTTTAATCACTAGAGAATTGATGGTTTGAGACAATCTAAAGTTTCCTGTTCCCCATTAAACATCCCCCCATGAGTTTTAGCATTCATTGATGATTCTATACATAAAGCAATCATCATTGTGATGACTGTCAAGTGGTGATTTTCTGACTCTATTATTTTAATACATTTGCTAGTTAACATTCTACTGTGAGAAATAGATTGCTATTTTCCAGATTTATTTATATGAGTATATACTTGTGGATTCTTATTTCATTCAACGGGATAAAATCTATTACTATTATTATTTATCTTGATACTCAAGTTGCCTCAGATTTGACCAATAAGAAGCCTTTTTTAATTGGTTCCTGTGTCCTATGGCATAACCTCATCATTCTTTGAACATTCATTACTTTTTGGCACAGCAAGTATTATGCAAAATAATACCAAGCTGAGTATGGAGATGTATATGATTATTGTTCATCATTTCTTCTCTTTTTATTAGGAAAGGTACCAGTGAATACTGGTGTGGATGTATAGTATGTTTGTTCTATAATTCTTACTTTGGTCAGAAATGGGAAATTTTTTTCAGCCACTAATATATCAGAATTAATAGTTGTATTGTCTTAGGATTGTGATGTTATCAAGAGGTGAGGTCAGTCAGCTGTATAAGGAAAGGAAAAGCATTGTACATCAATAGTCCTTTTCTGGTTAAGGCCCTGCTCCTCCTTCTAGCTTCACTGATGAAAAGTAAAGATTTCTTTTTGCTCATAAATTTATATACATTATTTAGACGGTTAATTGTACTGTCTGGATCACCCCAGGAAACTTTTCATGATCACAGTGAATTCAACACAGGACTTCGTTGTGGTTTCTTCCCTCAGTCAATATTTCTCTATCTGCCAAAATCAGTTAGATCAAGTCCCCAAGCAGACATAAGGCAAATCTTTGCCTCCTGTCAATTTTCATGAGCTATTTAATCACTTTGGTTCTGCTAAGTAGGAGACAGATGGCATACTGGAATGAGGCATAGTAAAGGTTTTCATGATGGGGCCATTTACAAAATGTCAACAAGGTTAGGGGAAAGTTACAAGGAATGGGGAAGCACTCTCAGCCCAGCAACAGGCCTGAAGGAGCAATGGGAGGACTGATTACTAGACCCCAGAGAAAGGAGCTCAGGTCGTAGGAAGGGGCAATTTGACTATAGTATGACTTTCAGGGATGGAATGCAGCCACCGCCCACCCAGCGCAACCCAGTCTAGAAGGAACTAGAGAACAGATATTTCTATTTCACTCTTTTCCTTCTGGTGCTTTGGTGATGCTTCCCTTTGGCCAAACCAATTGGGAGCTAAAGAGTAGGTGAGTCCACTGATGCAACACATCCTAGAACACACAGCAGGATGGAGAGGCATGGAGAGTGGTTCTGCAGGAGCAAACAAGTATTCTGCTCACACTTGGCAACTTTAAATTTTTTAAAGGTGAATAAGAGCTTCTTTTCATAGCTCAAGTGGTCATCCATCATTGCTTTGTTTCTCGTAGTCTCTTCCTCCTAGAGGCACCAGCTTCTGCTCTGACACCAGTTCCTCCTCCTAACAGAGATCACACTTACTGCTGTAACCCCTGGGAGATCAATCCCTTCAGTGACAGTTCTACTTCAGGTTTTCTTCTCAGTCCAGAGAGGTCCATGAGTATGTGTGTATTTTTAGCTCCCATACTCCCCCAATCTGCAAAATAAAAATATCTCTATCTTGCTAAAATACAGTTAACAAAAAGTGACTGGGCAAGCAATAAAATAAAAAATGTAATCTTTATTAGTTTTGCACATTTTTAATGTTGGTTAGCATCATTTAGGGTAATAGTAGCATTTTCCAGCATGCAGTTCACGAATACAGTTTATCTAAGTAGTTTTAAGAAAAAGAGGAGCTATGGTTTGCTTTTGTAAGAAACACAAAATGTTCTGATGTGATTGACTATATAAGTTTACTACTCTCTGTTCTTGTGGGAAAAAAACAAAACTGTGAAGCTCACACTATATTTAGAACAATAAGGACAGCATGACTCCTCCCCCCAAAATGAAAATATAACAGAAGTTAGAAAAAAGGACAAAAATAAAAAATAAGCACTAACTTCAATTTAGTTAGTATAGGCACTACCAGAAATGTAAATAAAATTTTATACCCTTTTCCAATTGCAAAGCATAATTTGGATGTGAATCGTGAACCTATTTTGCCCCTCAAAATTATGAAATAATCTAAAATTAGCAAATGTAATAAAAAAAGCAGAAATCTACAACTACCCAGTCTTGTTTTCAATTCTTATTTAGCAAATTTCTTCCGTGAAAAAGTACTATGGACAGAAAGTAAGAAAAGTGATTGTGATATCAACCTGAAGATAATTTCCTCTTTATATTTATGTACATAATGCTGAAAAATAAAATAAAATGACTTTTTACAGTATTTATATTTGCTTATAAAATTCTAAACACATTTTTAATAGGTTAAGTAGTGTGTATGTCTGTGTGTTTTTTAAACGTGTCTGTACAGTCTGGCTATACACCATATGTTATCCATTTAAAATTTAAAAATAATCAAAAAGCTGTTAAAGTGCTGCAAACTATTGCTTAATGACTTAAAGAAATTAGATCTGTTGAACAATTTCCTTGACTTTACCACTGACATATGTTTCTCATAAATGAGATTCTGAGCAGTGGGAGAAACCGGATACAGCAGTCTGGTAATATAAACATGCATTGATAGCATCCAAACTATCTATAAATGGTACAGAGTACATTATATTACCTGTGTAAAGCTTGCACTCTACATTTCTTGTGGTACGTATTTGATGCAATAAATACTGTGCTTAGGTCATTATTTGTTTGCTCAAACGTGCACCACAGGGTAAAATGACTATTTACATAATAAATAGCATTTCTTAACATATACAGTGTCCACCTTGCTGAGAGCTGAAGATGGCTAAACAAAGTGCAAGATTAAGCAGAAATTTATAAAGGGTTCTTTTGGTCAATTCAGATTTCTGGGGGAAGGGTGTGGAGGGCAATATTCACTAGTCAGGGGATTTTTTTAATACAATAAAAAGAAACATAACATTTATGACTCCAGACATTTGAATGAAGTTTGTTAAGATTAAATGACCTACCCCCAAACAACCTACTTGGTCTAGGGTTGGATTTGATGAAACAAAATCAACAAAGCACCTCCACTTATTACCCAATTACCCCTCCCAGAAACATGGATGGAATTTAAGAACTCATTGGTTTTTTTTGTGACTTTTTCTCATGCATGATCTCTAAGTGCAGCATGCCCTCATGCAAACCACGTCTTTGTGTAGATGGGAGGGCCATGTGGTTGCCATACCTCCCAGGTGGCACACCTGTTGAAGAGGTACTTTAGTCTAGTTCCCAACAGAAACCCCATTTA
This sequence comes from Cephalopachus bancanus, assembly GCA_027257055.1. NCBI lineage: Eukaryota > Metazoa > Chordata > Mammalia > Primates > Tarsiidae > Cephalopachus > Cephalopachus bancanus. The sequence continues at coordinate 14,915,933 of JAPVLO010000035.1, forward strand.
CAAAAATAGTCACATATAATAAACATATGGATTAAAAAAAAGATGAATCCACTAACAGATTTTGTAAAAATGTGACAAATGTGGCAGTTGAAATGCAAACAGTGAATACAATTACTACACTAAAGTGTTTCATGTTAAACAACCCCCCAGATTATAGGTTTGCACCCCTTGAAACTGGTCCCTACAGTCTGAGTAGCCATTTTGTCTCTTGTCTTCAGCAGTGTCAGCTGGTAGTGAGAACAGTAACCTCCTGTCAAGGTCGTCTCCCCTGTACACAGAGTCACAGTTTGCTGACAAGGGGTCACTGTCTTATTGTAGGCACTGACCTTAAGTAGATTTATGTAAAAACAGTCAGTTTGGCATTGACCTCCTAAAGGAGTCCTGTTGACAAAAATACATCAACTTCACAGGCTGTAAACAATTTGTCACTCAATTATTTTTATTTGTTTTCATTTATTTCCCTTTGGCTTTCTCATCTTTGCCTTCTTGCTCATGTTTTTCCACAATTGGCTTTGTCACCCGATCATAGGAGGGTGGACAAACTGCAGTGGACATGGTAAGATCAGTTTTTTCTGTAATAGAATTTTCATTTACTCTGTCAATTATCATGTCTTCTTTTACAAGAAGATTAACCCCACCTTTGATTTTGTTTTTGTTATATGTAAATGAAGCTTGTTTTACAGTTCGCTTTAAAAGATGGCGCCTGTAAGCACGCTGGATAATAACAGCAGATACTTCCTCCTGTTTTCTTTTTAAAGTAGTAGTGATTGGCTGATAGGAGACCTTGGAAGGATTGGAAGCCATGAATCGCTCCTCCATCTGTATTCGGAGAGCATCCATCTCGCCACTCTCTCCTAGAACCCGCTTTGTAAAAGCAAATAAAATGTCAAGACAGTGAATTCGGTCGCCACTCACCATGGGCAAATCCATGGCAATGAGCTGGAGTTTGTTAGGTTGTGGCAAGTTAAGAGGAGGTTCAAGAGCAGCTGCAAACTGAGACAATTTTTCAAATTCCATAAACTGGGTGGCATCAGGATCAAACTTCTCCCAAACCTCGTAGAACATCTCAAAGTCATCCTCACTCAGGGGTTCTGCACTTTCTTCAGTGGCAACGCTGAAGTTCTCCAGGATGACAGCAATGTACATGTTCACCACAACCAGAAAGGATATGATGATGTAACTGACAAAAAAGAAAATTCCAACAGATGGGTTCCCACAGTCTCCCTTGACTGAGCTTCCAGGGTTGACTTTATTAGGGTCACAGTCGGGTGGCTTACTGTTGAGAATAGGTGCCAGCAACCCATCCCAGCCAGCAGAGGTGGTAATTTGGAACAGGCAGATCATGCTGTTGCCAAAGGTCTCAAAGTTGAACATGTCATCGATTCCAACTTCCCTCTTAACATAGGCAAAGTTGGACATTCCAAAGATGGCGTAGATGAACATGACCAGAAAGAGCAGGAGACCGATGTTAAACAATGCGGGAAGGGACATCATCAAAGCAAAGAGCAATGTGCGGATCCCTTTTGCTCCTTTGATCAGACGAAGAATTCGGCCAATCCTGGCAAGACGAATCACTCGGAACAGGGTAGGGGACACAAAATACTTTTCTATCAACTCGGCGAGAAACATACCTATAGATAAACAGTGAGAACATTAACAAGTGAAGAAATTATTCATTAAAATAATACTTACGTTTATTTTAAGGTTCCAAGGTGAAGTTCAAAGTAATGAAGTCAAGTTACATAATCTTAAATATGACAGACATATAATATATATAACGCACATCATGCACTTCTAAAATGATCCCAGGTTGATGCTGTTTCTTGGTTTCCTGTATCTGACATTGGTATCTCAATCCTCTTTTTTTAAGCTTCTCTCTCTATTTGCCTTTTAAATAAAAAGCTGTACTTTTAAATTTAAAAAGAAGAGCTCAAGAAACAAAATGCTGCCTTCAAGTTAAAATACCTCATTTTGAAAATACTAAGCTCAAGTGTGTTGTGTGTATAAGAGATAGAGAGTGAGAGAGAGAGAGAGACATGCAGGAATACACTTTTGATACTCTAGCCAAGTTGATTATAACTAAGGATTAGTGTGAGAGTCAAAGGCTATATACAATGTATGAATTGAATATAAGGCCAATTTCTTCAGAGGGGAGAACAACATTAAAAAATCTCCCAACAGAGGTGACCCATTTTGGATGACAAAATATTGACACCATTACAGCAGCTTATTTTATTTTATTTTTATTTTTATTTATTTATTTATTTATTTTTGAGTTGGAGTCTCACTCTGTCACCCAGACTGGAGTGCAGTGGCCGCTCCTGGTCACCGCAGCCTCAACCTGCTGGGCTCCGGTGATCCTTCCTCCTCAGCCTTCCAAGTAGCTGGAACTACAGGCGCGTGCAACCATGCCCGGCTGATTTTTTGATTTATTGTAGAGATGAGGTCTTGTCAAGTTGCCCAAGCGGGTCTCGAACCTGCGGGCTCAGGCAATCCACTCACATCAGCCTCCCAAAGTGCGAGATTATAGGCTGAGCCACCGAGCCCGGCTGCAGCTTATTTTAAAAAGAATGAATACTCTGGGTTCACATGCATACGTCTTCACATCATTGGAGCTCTAGTTGTGTCTAATGAAATAATGCTCATGAGGTCTATTGTACATTCCATGCTTTGAAGTATATGACCAATGAAAGGCTGTCCCATGCTACCTCACTTCCCCTGGGCGTCATTATTATAAACCCATTTCAAGGTAGTCTAGAACATCTCTACATGACACCCATCTTCATTTCATTTTCATTTGCTAATGTTTAGTCCTTGTCTTTATTCTCTTTTTATTCTATGCTTTTCCTTATCTTTCAACAAGCTTCCACTAATACCTGCATGCTGATTACTCTATGTCTACATGTCTAAAGCAATGCCTTTCTTGAGTACCAGACTAAATTTCTAGTCCTCTTTTCTTTTCTTTTTTTTTTTTTTTGAGTTGGAATCTCACTCTGTCACCCAGACTGGAGTGCAGTGGCCGCTCCCGGCCACTGCAGCCTTGACCTGCTGGGCTCCGCGATCGTTCCGCCTCACCCTTCCGAGTAGCTGGAACTACAGGCGTGCGCTACCATGCCCGGCTGATTTTTGATTTATTGTAGAGATGAGGTCTCGCCAAGTTGCCCGGGCGGGTCTTGAACCCGTGGGCTCAGGCAATCCACTCACCTCAGCCTCCCAAAGGCGCGGGATTATAGGCTGAGCCACCGACTCGGCTTCTAGTCCTCTTTTCTTTCTTTCTTTTTTTTTTAGTTGGAGTCTCACTCTGTGGCCCAGACTGGCGTGCAGTGGCCGCTGGGCCACTGCTGGGCTCTGGCGATCCTTCCGCCTCAGCCTTCCAAGTAGACGAATTACAGGCATGCGCTACCACGCCTGGCTGATTTTTTGATTTATTGTAGAGATGAGGTCTCGCTGCCCAGGCGGGTCTCTAACCCGCGGGCTCAATCAATCCACTCACCTCAGCCTCCCAAAGGTAGTCCTCTTTTCAACAGAACCTTCTAGATATTGTATAGGCTCTTCAATCTTGACATATCAAAAACATTTTTTATCTTAGTTAATAGCAAAATTCTAGCACAAATAAATGAGGTTTTACTATATTGACAAATAATATACTCAGTGTCTAAAATGGATAGCATAGGATACAATAGTGATATAGCAGGAGCCTCACTTTGTAAGAAAAACAAACATACCTGGACAAAATATATCAAAATATTCACAGTGATTATCTATGAGTGATTAGATGACCTCTCATCTAAACTATCTAAACTTTATTCCAACTTTCACTTTTATTGAGCTGAATTAAGTAATTTAAAATATTTCTTACCTACAATAGAGAGAATGACAACCACAAAATCAAAAATATTCCAGCCAATGGTAAAATAATAATGGCGGAGAGAGATGAGCTTCAATACACACTCTCCAGTGAACAGCACAATGAACACCAGATTGATGCGTGACAAGATACTAGTCACATGGTCACTCTGGTCATCTGTTTCCACCATCATTGTGACCATGTTAAGACAGATGAGAATCATGATGCTTATGTCAAAAACCTGTCTGGTTACGAAGTCAAAGACCATTCCTTGAAATTTGTTCTGCAGAGAAACAGAAATGCTTTTAGCAACAAAGGAGTTTTCTTATACCCGTTAGCATCCACACAAGTACCTTATGCAATGACTTTCTAGTTCAGTGTGTGGTAACCATTGACACTGGTTTTTGTAAGTGTGGTTTCCAGTGGGTTAATTTTTAATTTTTAGTAACCTAAATTGTTATTTACTAACGTGTATTCCTCAAAATAATGATCAGAGTGTTTCTGATTTTTAAAAAACTACATTCTACGAACTTCTCTCAAAGGGACACAATGCATATCAACATTTTCAGATAATGAGAAATTCAGAAACATCTTTGATTAATTATGTCAGATTTTCCCATAATCAGTTGGATCATGCATTCATTTTAGAATATAGTATTTATTAACATTTCATTTGTCTTATTTTCAAATAACTGTTAAAGTGGATTTGGAATTTGCAGAACACATCAATAACATTATGTATTTAAATCCTACATATGACAGTATTGATGTACTTCCACCAAATAGCCTTTGCTAAAGTTGTCAGGCATAGAACGCAGAACCTCCACAAAATAGTCAGATGTGAATGACATTCCTTATGTTTTGATGTCAAAAAGTTCATGTCCCTTGTCAGTAACCTGTAATTCTGCTCCCCACTTCTGCCACTGTTAGTCACTACAGGTCATCTGCAGGCTTTTTTCTTTAGGCCACTGAGGAATTCTGAGGGTATTTCCTTTCTTATATTTTCCTACAAACTATTGGTTCATTTCAACTTCTAGTGCTTAGTTTTAACAGAGGAAAGTATATATTTCTCAACATTCTTCTGAAAGGCAATACGTGGCCAGTACAATATGATTGCCCACTAATATTTTGTTCCCAGATGCAGCTTAAGAATTATTTTAACCTCACAGATTGTCATAAAAATCATTATAGTGTAGGATATATCTCTTCATTTTCTTAACATTGTGCTTGGTTCATCAAGGAAACAAGAATATTGTTATCTATCATCATAATTTGTAATTAGTGACTCTATCTTCTGTAGATATTAGTAATTTCCAACTTTATAGCCATACATATAAATAGCAGATACAGGAATTCTTCAAAACAGTCAGTGTCTCTAGTTTAAAATAAAATGGAAGTAAGGTGTTACTTCCCTTAACACTTCATCAATTTCTGGATCTACTAACAAACTGTATGTATTTTATTCTTTTCCCTGACATGTCTTGGCAACCATTCTTAAGTTGTGTGATCAACTCTCCACTGTGCATGTCACATTGCCTATGTGTTCATTGGTCAATTAGTGTGGATTCTAGTTGTGTAGTTCTAAAGCTTGAAGACAAGGGTACATTTTCTACTTCTTCCTATTCTCTTTGGTCTTTTAAAATAATTTTTACTATTACCATAAAATATATGAATTAATGGTGCTCTAAAAGTGGAATTTTTTTGCTGCTGGAAATGTTAGCTACTTTCTCTTTTGTGAAAAAAAAAACCCATGCAAGTTTTTGGTTATGTATATTTTTTCCCATATTATTTGGTAGTTCTTACTCCTGGTCGAGGTATAGGTTTTTGTGGCTTTTTCGATCCTAATTTTTTCATTGCATTATAGTATTTCTTCTGTTCTTCTGTCATAAAGATGTCTTGACCTCCAAAGTATAGAAAAGAAAAATCAAACTGGTTAAAACTGTGTCCCTTTGTACATATTTTTTTCAGTGTTAAACTTAAAACACAAAAGAGATGATTAAAAAGAGGAAGTACAAGATTTGAAAAATTGCAAGTAAATTTCAGGTACTAAAATAAACTTATTTCTCACTATCATTCAAAATTGACTTTATTATTATTATCTTGTGAAGAAAAAAAACCAAACTCTGAGATGTTAACTATTTTTAACTATTTTATTCATATACTCAGTGAGTAGTAACATTTGATTCACTGAAATACTAAATTCCTTACACTATAGATACTACCTTTCTGAAGTTCAAGGTAATAAATGATCTTCTTATCCAAATGTAGCAAAGAGTGAGAGTATGTATATTGCAATGTGGCTTGGAGTTATTGATAAAAAAACCACTCTAACTCTGTCAAGAATTGGAACAAAGGGATGGAAAGAAAACTGAGTGAGTTGGTAAGAGAATCAGGGGACAAATCAGAACTCATAGCATTGTATATATGGGACAGGCCAGTAGGGACAGAGGATTGGAACATAGGCTAGAAAGTGAAATGGAATAGCCCCATATTGACTATAGAATACTATTAGTAATTTGATAAAAGGGATGGAGCAGGAATGTTTCTGAATGAAAGAAAGCACTCTTTATGCAATAATTATAATTATATCAGTACTCATTATACAATAAGCAAATATACAGAGCAAATTAGATGATGCACCAGTACACAAAAGAAGAAATTCAAATGGCTAAAAGGCACTTAAACATCATGTCTAAATCTATGAGTAATAAAAGCTATAAAAATTAAAATCAAATATAATTTTAATCTCTCAAATACTTAGTATTAAAAAACAAAGAGAATGTTTCATGTCAGTGAGACAGCAGTGTCATGGGTACATTTGTACACTGTTATTGGGAGTTTGAGTAGGTGCATTACTCTGAGGAAGCAAAATACTTTATTGTGGAAGTTTATTCTAAGGAAATAATTAAAGACTCTTTTCGCAAAGACTTTCAACAAGGCACTATTTAAATTATTAAAGATTTGAAACAATCTAAATTATCAACCTACTGGGGAACAGATAAGTAGATTATGATAATGTATACATGAAGACTTGTAACATAATGAGAAAACACTTATGTTAAGTCAACAGTAGAATTTATAATTATAGATTTTAAAAAATCTCAACACCTAGAATGTGTGTAGGAACAGTTTGAAGAAAAAATGTGAATAGTAGTTATTTCCAAGTGATTTTTTTTTTAATTTTCCATATTTTCTCTGATGGGTATATATATTTGGGACCATACAATGGACTTTATAAATGATAATTAATAAGAAGTTGCAAAATTCAAAACTGAAAGTGATAGCTTTTAATTAAATACCTGAGAGAAAGAAACAGGAATAGATAAAATGAACCAATGAAGGGGGGAGGGAAAGTATGAAAGGAAATACTAGAAGAAGCTTACACAGGGTTTCTTGCGAATATTATTGCAAAGATTCTAAGGTTTTTAACTGAAAAGTATATTTTAAGAGGGTTGGGAGTAGTAGGGATAAAACAACTAGGTGATTTCGGGAAAGGGGCATATGCCTGGGTTGTTATCTAGTTTTTTTTTTTAAGATAGAAGATGAGCTTCCTTAATAATACAAAAAAGACAAACTAATTTGTGATCCTCTGACCAGGAGTGTGGAACAGTTATTCTTAGCTTTCTACAGCCTGAAAGATATGGGTAGTGAATGGCAGGGGAAAAGAAAAATTATGTTTTAATATCTATTCCTATTTGGTTTCTGAATCCAAGTACTCATTTGGTGGAAAAAACACTTTAAATGATAACTTTTCTATCTCAGTGGAAGAGGAAATATTAGAAATACTTATCTTCTTTTTTTGCTGGTTGAAATTATCTATGATGACACCAATAAACAGGTTCAAGGTGAAGAAGGACCCAAAGATGATAAAAATAACAAAGTAAAGATACATGTACAGACTTTCCTCATAGTTAGGCTGGAGTTCCACCTACCGAAGGAGAAGATGTTGTGAAGTATTGCAATTTATTACATTTTAATACTGGAAATGTTATTGGTACTTTTTCATAAAAACAGAAAATATTACTCTCAGTAACACTTCAGCATTTTAAAAAAATCCGAATCAACTACCTCTACAAAATCTCTGAAATCAGACTTTGAGGGTATTTTCATATGAAACATATGGTTATTATGACCTGTAATCTATTTTTTGTAGCTATGAATACAGCTAATATTTTTCTATTTGGAAAGTAATGTGCTAAATTTGGCAGGATTTTAAGGTATTGAATTTTAGCAATTTAAAAATTATTAGTAAAAAATTACTTCTGTAAATATATATAGACTATGTTTAGAAACAATTATTGATGCATGCACAAATTAATGTAACAAATAATTATTAAGTTAATCATTTATGTTTGGCATTATACCTAACATTATAACAGTCATTGGATTTTTCAGATTGAGTAGACATAAGTATACAATCCAGTTTATAAATCCTCAATTGATTATTTAATATCTAGATTGTGCTTGTAACAAATAAACACTGAGCTATCACTTATAACTTAATAAAAGAGCAAAAGAGTCATTGCAATTTCCTAACTGATTTACAAATTACACACACTAAACAAAATATAACTAGCCAAATGAAATAAATCAACTCTGGAGGTTATCAGGAAGGCACTCAACATGTAACTAAAACTATGAGAAGTGCTCTTCAAGAAAGACAAGCCCAAACTATCAGGTCAGTTAAAGATTACAAGGACAAAGGTTATTATTTATGACGATAGACTAAACAAATGGAACTTCAGAATGGAAACACCGAAGGCTGATAGAAATACTAAATTTTATGTAGCTTTGAAGGACAAAGTTGTAATAAGCATAAGTTTCAGTTTATGTTATGAAGCCCCAAAGAGGCTAGGCTCAAAGAGGCTATGTCTTTTCTTTAGTGACATAAACTTAACAGGAATTTGTTGGCTACAGGAATGATAATAGCATTGGTAAAGGCCCTAGTAAATTATGGATGTTAAAGTAATACAAAAGTATTTTTATATGATTTTAAATAAAATCACTTGAAAGAGACTATCACAGAAATCTAAGGCTGCTGGAACAATACCTGTAACTTCTCATGCTGTCTAATATGGAGGTTAGCTACATATTTCAACTACTGAGGGAAATTATATATTCCTCCACATTTGCTCCTGAACACCAATATTACTACTGATTATATAATTTGTGTTACTTTTATTTGATTTTCAAACTTATCTATGTTTTGATTTAATCTCCATAAGATCTTTCTGATAAACATTGCAATACTTGAATATTAATCTGGGTCATATTTTTTCTAGATATTTTCCATCAACATATAATCACTTCGTTTGGCTGCTTATGCTTTCTTGATTTAATTTAAGCACATGATCAATATTGTAAAAAGACTTAGGATATAAGGAATACTCACATTTCTGGAATCAACTGCTGCATACATTATATCCATCCATCCCTTAAATGTAGCCTATTAAATAGAATATGCATGTTTTACTTTGAAGTAAAAATTATTCAGACCTGATGTTCAATAAACAGCCTTAGAAATATATTTTTCTAAAAAGAACTATTTTTTGAAAGACATTTCAAAACAAATTTTACATGGATTTTGGACCAAGACAATATCTTAGGAAGGCTATAGAAAACTTACTGAACAAAATAGTTATTTGATATGTCCTCCTGCTGGATAACCAACTCACACGTATTTTTTAATTCTTTAGAATTAATAGAATCATGCAGTTTAAAGTGTTATTAAAATGTGGTGGAACACTTTTAGAAAGTCTTACAAATGCCAACACATTTGGCAATATCTCTGGCAGCCAAATAATTAGAATGTAGAAGTGAGGATCATCTGCTGATATCTATCAGCAAAGTGATCAAAGCGACTGAAAATTTAAGATTTCTCTCTTTTTTTTTAACAATCGAAGGATCATAAAGATATACAGAAAGGCAGAGTTGCAACTAACCTTTTAAGAATTTTGAAGTAAAATATTCAGAAATATTCCTATATTCCACTTTGTTTTTGTAATTCTCGAAGAGAATGAGTTAATATGAATAAGAAAAGTGAAAAATAGTAATGTATACACTTGGGATTCAAAGGTTGATGGGGAACACTCAATTTGATAATGTATGGTAATTTGTTTGTGTCCTAAGGCATAAATTTTGAGCCTTGTGGACCTGAGAGGATTATTCTTTACCTAGTATGGAAGTTAGCGAAGCTCTTAGTATTTGTAACACAACATGTCTTTGTTTTTATAACATAAACACTGGTGAAATGGCGAATATCATGACAAGAAAGTCAACTGAGGGTATGTATAATGGCAGTGAAAAGAAAGTAATGAATCTTAGAGAATAGAATGTTTTTGTATATCAAAGAGAGAAACATTGAATGTGTCAATGACTTGGGTCAATGATAGAACAAGTCCATTATACACTTGGTACAGGAACTGAAAAAGGTGATTTAAGGAACCATTTCAATTACTTACTAACAGAGAGATGATTCCGTAAAAAACAAAATGTGACATCGTCTTTTAGGATTTTTTTTTTTTGGAACAGAATGTATTTAATGGCTTTTTACAGTATCTTCATTCTATATTTTCAGAATCACTTAGCATTTTGAAGGATGCCTTAGAATATTCCATTTTTCTTTCCTCAAATTTACGGGGGAAATAATATGCTTTAGTGGTATTTACAAGTGTGATTATTAGATAAGGATTAGAATAAATGCCAAGGAGCGGCTCTCGGCGGCTCAGCCTGTAATCCCCCGCCTTTGGGAGGCTGAGGTGAGTGGATTGCCTAAGCCCGCAGGTTTGAGACCCGCCTGGGCAACTTGGTGAGACCTCATCTCTACAATAAATCAAAAATTAGCCAGGCATGGTAGCGCGCGCCTGCAGTTCCGGCTACTCCGAAGGCTGAGGAGGAAGGATCCCGGAGCCCAGCAGGTCGAGGCTGCGGTGGCCGGAGCAGCCACTGCACTCGTCTGGGCGACAGAGTGAGACTTCAACTCAAAAAAGAAAAAAAGAATAAATGCCAAGAAATATCATGTCTACTATAACACTTAAAGAAATTGTTCTCGCCAGATTATTTATTTATTTATTTATTTGAGATGGGTCTCTGTCACCTGGACTGGAGTACAGTGGCATGATCATAGCTCACTGTAATCCCAACTTCTGGGCCCAAGCGAATCTCCCACCTAAGCTTCCTGAGCAGCGAAGACCACCATGCATAGCTTTATTTCTGGATTTTAAAAATCCCTGTTTTACTTTGTGTGAACATTCAGAGTAGGCTAGAAATGTCCAAAGAGCAATAAAAATTTTTGATAAAAAAATGGAAAGAATTTGTGAAGTAATCATAGTATAGACACCTCTGAAAGAAATGCAAGAAGGTTTTGACCATTGTTGGTTGGTTTGCTTAGTCTCCTAGTTGAACAAATGAAAACATAACCCTGGTGAACAGAAATAGATTTTTGCCCTAAAGACGCTGTAGAGTCACAAGGAAAAAAAAATACAGCTTAAAAAAAAAAAATCTCCTGGACTCCATTTTATTCACTGTTTTGTTATGATAATTTATCATACTTCGTGTTTTTATGAATTATAAACTATTTTTCTTAAAGACCCAGTAGTGAAAACATTAATGTTTAGTATAAAATTGACTTTAAAAATGTTAATGATAGGTCATTAGAGATGTCAACAGCCATTTGTGTTTTATTTCTGTTTCCAGGTGCTTCCAGGTGTCATTTCCATCTTACTATAAGAATGTAATCCTAACACCTAACAATCATTCCCCAAACTTCAATCCAAATAATATAACTCAGCAGTTAATCCCTATCAATTAGTACAGTCCAATGAGGTATTAAGTGTGTGTGTTTTGGAGGGTGATCTAATGATTTAATTTCAATAGAAGAAAAACCAAAGTTATTGATTTATTAACTTGTTCATATGGAAAGAGAGAGAAATATAGAAAAAAAAACGAGGAAAAAAAGAGAAAAAGATCCTTGGAAAGAACTGGAATATCTGGCAACTATTGACTGTGTCCCTACTTCTTACATGTAATAGTTTCCACCCATCTGACCTCATAAACCTGTACTAATAAATCAAGGTTTAATAAGAGGAAAACCATAAACTTTATTCTTAGTAACTAAATAGTAGATGTATCCCATTACTTTGTTACTATTCCAAACAATAAAAAAAATAAGAGAAAATAGTATTCACTTACAACTTGAAGCAAAGAGAGATACCCAAATCCTACATTATCAAAGTTTACTTTCACATTTTTCCATCGGGCAGTCTCATTTCTTTCTATTAGATTTAGGCAATCAGTCTGATTATTCACTTCTTTGACGTCAAACCTGTCACCAGTTGTGGTGTTAATACAGTGGTAGAATTTGCCAGCAAACAAATTTACGCCCATAATGCTGAAAATTAGCCAGAATATAAGACAAACCAGAAGCACATTCATGATGGAGGGAATTGCTCCTAAAAGGGCATTCACAACCACCTAATACACAAATGGAAAAAAAGAAAAGTCAGAATTCTTATCTGTTAAAAAAGAAAAGACATTCCCCTAGTAATCTTTCATCTTTCTATTATTTTTTCTATCAAGACTATTTATTCTAGGATACTTCAAAGCAAAGTAAAAAAATGTTAAAATGCATATTTTCTTAAGCAATACACGTAGGGAAACAAATATAGGCATTATAACAAAGAAATGAAAAAAAGTTCTATAAAATGAGAGGGAGAAGTGCTAAAAGGTTAAAGGAAAAGTAAAATTAGAAGAATCTGCTGCCAGTAGAAATCAGAATACATGTTGTTTATCAGAAAAAAAAGTAGAAATTCTTGTATAGAATATTAACTCATTTGAAAAAGGCAATATATTAAAGAACAAAACAAAAACATTTGGACCTGAGTTGATTTGATCAATATACTTTTAAAATAACTTAAAAGTTCAGATGTATAAATATAAAAATATTATTAAATACCTGTTATAATTTGTTTTTAATTATTCATGCATTGCTATGACTAATAATATTTTTTGCATAAAAAGCAAGACAATTTGCATTATGTATTTCATTAGATCATCACATCGTTTATTTCAAGCTCCAGTCATATCAGTTGTTTCATTTACTCAGTTTAATTCAATAAACTTATTTTAAATGAAACATAATAGAAATCAGTTTCTTAAGAAAATAAGAAAAGGATGCCATACACAGTTCCCAAATCTGATGTGATTATATGAAGTTTTGCATTCAATTATTATCTACTTTTTTTCCTACGGAAGCATGTTTTTCCCCTCATCTTTATTTCTGGATCATGAATTAAAAATCCAGTTTTCGCATTTGGCAGCAGTGCAGAGATGGCTGTCCTTGCTTTCTCCTCCATAGCTCTCATTAAGTTGCACGTGAGTAGCTAAGAGGGAAGATAAAGACAGGCCCTAAAATACTCACAAGGGGCAGATGCCTCATACTGGAACATTAACAGCTAACGTTAATTCTACCTATATACTTCTGTTATTATTGTCAATCTGATCCAAAGTAAACAACAGATATCAAAATATCTTCTATCTGCCTTTTCATGTCAATGTATTTTTAGAACAAAGTTTTTTGATTGCCTGGCTGAAAAAAATACATAAGTCAATTTCTTATACTTCTGAGCCCTGTTTAAAGTCTAAAAAATTAATTAATTAATTAATAAAACTCTAGACCTTCTGAGATACAAAACAGTGTGATAAGTGGGTCAAAAATAATAATAATACCAATAATGACAAAGGTAGCGGAATGAATGTGAAAAATTAATTCAGGTTGAGTTATCCAGGCAGAACCAAATGATGTGGCCTATATAGCAACCAAGCTGACATATGACACCTTGCCTTATCTCATTTGATTGTCTGAATTAATACAATTGGCATAGCAAACCCTTATTTCATACCTCATTTTAAATGTGTGTTAGAATTAGATATCTTCAGATCAAAGATTTGGAAACTGAAATCAAATTACTACCTGTTTTCTTCATTTTCTGAATATGTTGTCTATCATCCAGATTAAAATGCTGTTTCACATACACAGAGTACATATTAAAAAGAATATTTTTACCTTCAATGCCTAATTTAGAATATGATTACTGATTACTGATATTATTAACTATTTCTTGAATTTCTTTTCCTATCAATCTGCAGGTGTCACATGTTTTTCTTCAAAACCTTTCTCACCTTTGTCACTTCTTTTCCATTCTAGAGGCACCACCCTAGACCTGTTCTCTGTTATTTCATATCTACACTATTATCATTCACTTAACTATATCCTTCCTTTAATTCATGTCAGATGAATTAATTTTTCCCCAAGTTCTACTTCAAAGTTATTTTCTGTCCTCCCCACCCCCCTCTGTGGCTACCACATTTTTTTTCTTATGTTGGTATTCATATCACTCCACAATCTACCTTTATAGTTTTGATTTTCCTGGTCACCTACACTCCATGCCACTCCAACTAATATAATTACCGTGTAATACAATTGCCAGATCATTGAGATGCCATGTCTCCCTCTCCAATCTCTTCTGAAATACTCTCTATTCTCAAAGGCTTAGCTTTTGTTTCATGGAGCCTAACTGCACTCCCTCCCCCAGTTTAGCCTTCTAAAGAAAGATGAGCATTTTCGCTGTTGAGTTCAAGAATTGGAATTCTTGTGCTGGATAGAAATGAAGAGACAATTTAGTATTGCGTTCTCATATGTCAAATGAGAAGAATGAGATTAAAATAAGTTCCAAGCCGGGCTCGGTGGCTCAGCCTGTAATCCCGTGCCTTTGGGAGGCTGAGGTGAGTGGGTTGAGCCCGCGGGTTCAAGACCCGCCTGGGCAACTTGGCGAGACTTCATCACTACAATAAGTCAAAAATCAGCCGGGCGTGGTAGCGCGCGCCTGTAGTGCCAGCTACTTGGAAGGCTGAGGCAGAAGGATCGCCGGAGCCCAGCAGGTAGAGGCTGCGGTGGCCGGGAGCGGCCACTGCACTCCAGTCTGGGTGACAGAGTGAGACTCCAACTCAAAATAAATAAATAAATAAATAAATAAATAAATAAATAAATAAATAAATAAATAAATAAAGTTCCAAAATTAGACTAGAAATAGCATCTAGTGCTCTTGACAGTCTACCTCATTCTCTGTAGAGTTGCTTCCACTTACCTGGTACCCATATTGCTCAGTGTTACAGTTAACTGTATTTCTGTAATCCTGACAGATAAGATTTTTAAAAAAACATAAGATACAAAAATACATTTTTGCATCCTCCAAGGCCTTGAGTGACTTGAATATAGCAGTATACCAGAGAGCTTTGAATATAGGAATACGAAAAGGTTTGACTGATTGAATCAATGAACAAATGAAGTGAAGGTTAAGTTACTATTCATTGATGAAAGCATAATTTGTAAATGCTATTTCTGGATATGTGATGAGAATAATTAAGAAATTGAGAACAAGAAAAGTTTGTAGTTAGGAATTAAGTTTGAGAGGTATACTTTGAAACTGGGAATTCATTTGAATTAAACTGAACTCAAATTATGGAATTCCTGAGGTAAGCATTTGTGCTCTGCAATAGTTCAGTTCAGGATAAAAGTTTTATTTTTACTAACATAAAATATTTTTATCTTAGAAAACATTTGGCATAGTATTGGAGAATTTACTACACAAAGGTGTATTTGTATTTAAGATTATATTAAATTAGACAGTGAAGTATCATAGAGAAGATTGTCTATTTTCAAGAGCCCCAAGCCATTCCTTAGCTCAGCATAGAGGGGTAAATTAACTTTTTTCATTCTCCAAGGAAGGAACTGTAGTAATGATTCCTATGATGGAAAGGAAAAGGACGAATTGGTCTAAATACATTGGAAAGAACTTATTGAGGTTTCAGGCTGTATGAAAGGAGATGTATAAGAAAGAAACTATCTTAATAAATTAATACTATACTAGAGTCTGTTTCTTCTCACAAACTTTTTCAAAACATCATCAAATACAATTTCTCTATTCTAGGACAACCAGTTCTTATAAAAACTCTATTTCTGGTTGATTATCTGCATTTTTTGATTAAGTCAACATAAAATGAGGGATTGAGAATTAAATATGCAAATTAATGTTAGAACATTTGATATATGCAGAAATGCCTTCTTGTCTGAATGAATTGTCTTTGAACTTCACACAAATACTACCCATGGAGTCTAATGCTTCTGAAATAGAAATACAGAAAAACTATACAAATAAAAATCAAAAGTAGGCAAAGTAGAAATCATACTTTTTTTAGTTTAAAGAAAAATAATACTTTTTTTTTAAACTAACAACTAAATTTGTGGTGTGGATTTTAATTGATGAAATTATTTCTGAAAGCTATGGTATAACAATTATCTAAACAAAAATACAACTTTTTCTCTCTTTCAAAAATAAAAACTCTCTTTCTTGCACAATATGCTTAAACTTCTAGAGTAAACAAAATGTAAATTATTTTTATGTATGTTTTCACTGTGGTATCTTCTGTGATCTTGAGAAGTTAGTTGAGGCTAACTTATTTTGAGAATTGAGTTTATGCATTACATTTTATCTTAATACTCATGATAAGATGTTTTTGTTTTATTTCTAGGTAGGTGTTCTATTCTGTGCAATCCAAATAAGCAAATTATTTTATATTAACTTTTTTCCATTTAAAACAAAAATCATGTGTGCTCTTCAACTCATTCTTAATATATTTTTGCATTATTATATTTTGGAAACAACCTCTATGAACTTACACTTAAGAAAAAATGAGAATGGTCACACAATCAATACCAATCTTATGAAACCTGAGATATTGCACTCTCACATCTGCTCACCCATATCACCAATCAACTGATGGTATCTGGCTGGCCATTTTAAGGGCCCAAACCAATGTACAGGCAAGGGTTATATTCCTCAAACAGGATCATCAACTTGACAAGTTAAACATTTTTTTACATAATCATCCTACACCAGGGTCCCCCACCCTCAGCAATCAATTTCCCCATAAATGGATAACTCAATATACACATAACTAAATCATATTCAATGAAACTTAATAAAGATATCAACCATTGAGGTTAAAATTCACATAGGGTAAATTCACAAAGGTATTTTTTTTCAAAAGAAATTTAAGTCAATTAAAAATAGAGAACGGGGATGTAAATATTGTATTGTCCCTACTATGGTAAAATAGTACCCTCCCAATCCCTCCCTTCTCCCTCTACATATAAGTCACAGTGCAAGGATTAAAGGTAGCAAAAGGGGTAATACAGTACCCATAATAAAGGGCTGAGGGGAGGAACCAGCGCTCCACCCCATCCAAGTTGGAGCAAGATTATCCTATATAAAATAGAAATATATAGTTTGTTATTAGTTAGAAATTTGATATGACAGAACATTTGGTGTTACTTTTTGTATATGATGCTCTCTGTTTCCCTATTAATTAAGACTTGAGCTTTGTTGCTGTTGTTTTTTTAAGAAAATATTTAGATTTTCTAGGTTAGGAAATTAAAAATACAGATTCCAATACCAATTTTATTTTACCCTAGGTAATCATGATGTCAATTCACTCAGTTTAATTTTGCAAGTTGAAAAGTTTGGACTGGAAATTTGAAATACAATAAATGTTTAAAAGCTGTCAGCCAGAAATGTGCATAAAGCATGCAAAACACAAAGTGCAACGTGATGATAATTTACATATCTTTTCCTACTTCTTATCAAGCACTGTACAACATGCTTTTTTCAGTAATGTTGCATATAAGCACATGCTTTGAAAAAGTGACAGAGCAACAAAAATAAAATGAGTGCCTGAGTTATGCTTTGACATAGCTATTGCTATTTTATGCTGCTAGGGAAAAGAGTTAAATGAGAGTTTCTGAATATGTTCAGATCTTACTTCCCAATCATAATCATTATTATTATCTATAACCTCACCATAATTCATGATTATATTTTTACAAAGTAAACAAATTCAAACACTAGATATAAAAAAAATCATTATTAAGGTTATTTTGACTCTACAATGCCAAACAGGTGCTGAAGAGATCAGTCATTTTAGTACTGTGTCTATGCTGTCATTGTGAGGAATGGAGACATTCATCAATCTGACAATGTAAGTGCTTAGTTTCATCATGTATCAGCATCTATCAGGAATTTATGCTTTTCAATCTCCAAGTTTCAAAAATTAACCTTTTCTTTTAATATAAAATTATTACTGATAAATAATTATGGATAAGGCTATTACTACAAAAATTAAAGGTAGACTCATAAGACCACGTCTTTAGGAAAATGGAATATAATATATAGGAATATCTGACCACTCGACTCATAGATTTAATAAGCTTCCAAAAGATCAAATTTGAAATATTGATAACAACTTCAAATGTTTAGCATTGTTCAGATTTCAGAAGCCTTTTAAAATGTATTATTTTGATTCAGGCAACATGTTTTTAAGTAGAATGTATGAAAATGATATTTTTCTCCAAGTCTGCCAGTCTGAAACAAAAGAAAGTGACATTTTAATTGGAAAACAAACTTAATTTTTACATACCCCGGAAAGAATTTCTGAAAACATTTTGGTGATAATGTGAAGATCTCTGTGAGAAATAAAAGAGGACTGTTTGTATTATATTGTGTTGAATTGTTTCTAATGAGGAAAAAAATTTTCATAATAGTAGGGAAATTGAGGAAAAGTCTTATGTTCTTAAAAAGTGGCATTTATAATACACTTTAATTTAGAAGAAAACATAAGGCTATAGACAACCTACAAAATGCAAATTAAATTCTACAATACAACTTTGTCTTTATAAATACAATTAAATTTTAGGCAGTAAAAGAGCAATGTTTTTCTATTGGAATCACACAATTCAGTAGCTTTCTTTTGATTAAAATTTTTGATTTTTTTAAAAAGTAGAACTAAAATTTATATCATACATCTTATACAAATCAATGTTTCATGCTTTTAAAAAAGACATGAAAAATAACATGTCAATAACAGCAAAATTTCAAATCTGCTATGAATCATGGGGAATGGTTAATATTTCCTTTAAAGGGGTAATATGTGAAATTTTGTGTGATTTTGGCAAACGAGACTTAAGTTAACATTAATTTATGAATTCGCCTATGGCAACGAGTCAAAATTATATTTTCTGTTCTTTATGTTGCAAATGTTTAACTTTATTGTCATAAAAATATATGGACTGATATGTAATCTTTAAGTTAGCATTGCTATTTTATAAATTAAGAATATTAATACAATTACAAATTGAGACCATGTTAAACATAATTTTTTAAGTTTAAAATTCAGTCCATATTTAATAGCTACCCCTGAATATATTCAAATAATGCAAACTTTGGCATTATACAGGCAAAAATTTTGACAACTCTTTTCATATTTTCCTCTACACTTATACTTAGGCACATGTGTAACTCATTATTTTCAATAACTCATGAAATACAAATGGTCATCACAAAGGAGGACATGGTATAGAAGTCATTTTAGTTTATTATTATTATATCATTACACATAGTATCACTACACTTAAATAGTGTCTCTGCTTTTTTGAATACAAGTTTGCAAGGAAACTCCCAAGACGGATTAGGAAATAAAGTCATTTAATGAGCACAGCAGGTAAATGATATTATATCATTTCAAGAGAGGCCTAGTTCTCTTGCATATCACCTACAAGTAAATATGCAACAGATAAAAGGATAAAGTAGCAATTTTGCAAGGATTTGCCATTCTTTTTGCATGCATGGGTTTTCCTTTTTCTAAATTCAATTCACTTTAACTTGGCTATATGAAATACTTCACATTCTTTCATTTTCCTTACCCTCATCCCTTCAAATCTAGATAAGGCTCTTAGAGGTCTCAGAGCTCGCAGTGTCCTGAGAGATTTGATGGCACCAAGTTCTGAGTAACCCAAGGCATTTGCTGTTAAACTGACCAATGAAACCTGCACACACACAAAATAATAAAAACAATAAATAAATGAAATAATTTTCATTCAATTTGTATTTTCTATATAAACAAGAAATACAAGTTTTACTTATTATTCAGAAGGTGACTGTCTAAATGTTTTTAGTAAACATTTAAAAATGATAAAGAAATATTTTCAGTTTGATGCAAATAGAGTAGCTTTTAAGACATCAATTAAAAGCTAGTTGAACAAAAATCCTTAAATGTCATATACTTTTTAATTGAATAATTAGTTTTAAAATGAAGCAAAATGTTAATAAAATAAAATAAGAAATTCAGGTGGAAGAAATGTTATTGCTTATCTTTCATTTACTTTATTAAGGTGTTGCTAAATTTAGGGCTTTGCTTAAGGCTAATTATAAAATACAAAAACTGCTGCTGCACTGGAAAAAATTAAGGAATTTCCATTCTGAGTTAATATATTTAACTAATTATAACTGGTATTCTCAAAAATTAATGTATTAATTCAATTTATAGGTGATTTTTTATGCCTTGCTAATACCTTGTGTTTTCACTTCTTTAAAGTTTATTTCTGTGTAAATAATTTAACTTAAAAAGTAATTACATTATGAAATTTCCTCTAAATTTTCTATAATAGTTTACATCTTCTGCCACAGTACGTGGACCCAAATGGTCAATTAGTGAAGAGTCACCAAATAAATAAATCTTGAGTTTATTTCACTTGTATGAAATATGCATGAGTAAAGAAAAAAAAATCTTGGATACCTTATTCTCTAAATAAATAATTTATCAAAACTTTGTATCTAAGCAAGATTATAATTTTTTTGGTTTGAAAGTGTCTAGTATTGAACAGTTTCACATTCAGTGCAAAATTTTCTTTTCTTTTTAAAAATGTATTAAGTTGTATTATATTTAATATACTTTCTACATTATTTGAGATGTGCTATTACTTTAGTCTTTTTTTAGAATGCTGTATTGATCCTCATAAAATAATTAAAATAGAACATTGAAAATAAAGGTATTACCATTGCATAACCACAAAATTCTCTATAAAAATTATTTTTCTACAATATTTCAAAAATGACTATAAAAAAACTCAGAATAATAAGTAAAATCATCTTTCACCAAAAGCTCAGACATGTAATAAGTATAATAGAGAAAAGCAAAACTCAGAAAGTTTCAAAAGGGTTAAATTATATTTAAATTTGAAATCTAGTGTAAAGAATTATGAGAAATTGAAATATAATATATAACGTCTATAACTTGAAAGCTCAATATTAAAAACTCCCCCTTTTTGATATGATGAAACAATTATTCTTTTAAGACTTAACTCACACATTTCATGGTAACATTAAGCTTTTCATATAGATTTGGCTTTGCCTTTGTTCAGAATCAAGGGGATATTGTATTCATAATTCTTAACTCTAGAAACACTTTCCACAAGAAATCTTCATAGTCTTGTTTGATTAATATTTTTTAGTATAAAACTGATTCCTATGAAGCCATATTTTGGACATAGTTTTCTAAAGCTTTAGAAAACTGAAATGCCAAATTGAGAACAGAAAATAGGATGTTTAACACATCTTACAGTCACTTGCTTTAGGGAAAACGAAGTATTAATCATTGGGTATACAAAGGGCTATCTGGCGTATTACAGGCTTGCTGTAAATCTAGTCTACGTTCTAGGAAAATTCCCACCACTGCATAAAGTAGATTTGTTTTTTTCTACATTCTGCACATCTTACTTCCTATAATGGAAGTCATAATCTATACATCTACTCTTTAAACATACCTTTTACAAACTTTGAGTTGATCTAATAAAATTTTTAAAAAATGATAGTAGTCTCCACCATCATCACTGTTTATGATAAATAGCATCATCATTTTACAGAGTCAGGGGCTAAAAACTTGCACAGTGGCCCAAAACCAATAAGTGATAGTGCTGGGATTCAAATTTGAGACTGATTGACAATATAAGGGATTTAAGCAAAGTGTCCTTTAAGTTCTCTGTTTCACCACTTTCCCTACAAATTGCCGATACAATTTTTTCCTTTAGTTTTTATCCTAGATAAACCCATGTATTTCATTGCCCAATGCTTTTTAAAATCAGTACTAAATTAGTCCATGTCTTCCAAAACTACACTATCATTCAGTGGGTGAGTTTAGTGTTGTAAGTATCATATCCGTCAACATTACATAGTGGTGAGAGATTCACTACTTTAGTATTAGAATGTAAATGAAGAAAAAACCATAAACAGTAGAAAAAGATATGGAGGATACCTACATCAACAATTAAGAAGTCCAGCCAACACCAGGCATTGGTGAAATATGTTTGATAGCCGTATGCCACCCATTTTAGAAGCATTTCCAGAATAAAAATGTAAGTAAAAACCTTGTCAGCATATTCCAACATAGTCTTAATTGTCTTTCGCTGATCAATATATATATCTTCAAATGCCTATAAAGAAAAAGTTACACATTTTAGCTTTTAAAATCTTTTTCCCTCTATAGGCTATTTTTTCTGATCATATATGCATATAGCATTTTATTGAAATAGAAGGGCAGAGAAACAGTAGTGACTGCTACTTTTTTTCCTCTCAAAGGTCTTTTAACTATTTAACAGGAAAACATTAAATTCTTCATTGCTATTAGAGTTAGAAGGAGCAAGAAGAAAAGTATAATTTCAATGAATTAATTTGACTTATTAAGGAAATAGTTATTGATGTCATATCCTGATATGCCCCCCCCACTTGAAGTTTCAGTTCCTTTTGTTTAATTTATTTTGCTTCCTTCTATGGATTTTTTTGGTCATAGAAAGAAGACTGAAGAAATAAAAGATGAAGGATTATGTTTTTATAAAGTGGAAATTGTGATTTATCATCACAGTGTCCAATTTTATTAAAAAGTTGGGTTCGGAGACAAGGGAATGTTTCTACACTGTTGGTGGGAGTGCAAACTAATTAACCTCAATGGAAAACAGTGTGGCCAGTTCTAAAACAACTAGAAATTGACCTTCCATACCACCCAGCAATCCCCCTTCTGGGAATATACCCAGAGTAACTCAAATCATTCTACAAAAAAGCTACCTATACATGCATGTTTATTGCAACACTATTTGCAATAGCAAAAATATGGAACCAACTATGCTGCTGCTGGATAGAAAAAATGTGGTACATATACATGTTGGAATATTATGCAGCGATAAAGAGGGACAATATTATGGACTTCACAGCAACTTGCTTGGATTTGGAGTCTATCATATTCAGTGATCTATCACAGAAGCAAAGGACTGAGTACCACATGTTCTCACTCATAAGTGGACCCTGAACACCTATCATAATATTACAAAAAAGGGATTGACACGGTGGGACAGTGCCAGAGGAACAGGGCACACAACATCAATAAAGGTGCCTGATTCTAATCCAGGCACAGTAAGGTACAAGGGGAGGTCCCAAACTTCACCTGCACATAAACCACGTATGTATGCAATCCTGACTTGTACCCCACAACTCTAAAATAAAATAAAAATTTTAAAGTTGAGTTAAAAATAAAGATAATAAAATAAAAAAAATAAAGTTGGGTTTATCTGCTTTTTTTATATCTTCATTTTCTTAATAGTTTATAGTTTTCTACAGAGATATAGTGTGATGGTTAAATGAAATTAATTTACATTTAGATACAAATAGGTATTCTGCTAATATGTATCTCATTTGACTTTTAACTTCTAAGTATATGTTCCTTTCAATGATGAAAGATTTCTTATCTAAGTGACATGTAGAATAAATTTATTTCTTCAGAGAAATTTTCAGGTAAACATAGGTCTGTATTAGAATCATAAACTGGGGAGGAGAGGAAGGGAGTGAGGGAAGAATCACATATTGAGTATCACGCTTACTATGAGGATGATGGGTTCAATAGAAGCCCAAAGCTCACCACCATGCAATATATCTATGTAACTAACTGTGCCTCCCGAAGATAAAATTTTAAAAAAAGAATTATAGCACCACATGGTGGCCAATGCCTGTAATCCCATCACTTTGGGAGTCACAGGTGGAAGGATCACTTGAGGCCAGGAGTTTGAGTTTGAGAACAACCTGGAAAGCATAGAGCAACCTCGTCTCTACAAAAAATAAAAAAATTAGCCAATATGATAGCGTGAGCCTGTAGTCCAGCTACTAGAAAGGCTAAGGAGGGTGAATCCCTTCAGCCCAGGAGTTTGAGACTGCAGTGTACCCTGATTGTGCCACTGTACTTCAGTCTGGGTAACAGGTGAGACTCTGACTCCCACACCCTCAAAAATAGAATTATAAACTGAAGTTAAACTTGCATGTTACTGTGTTTCAATCAGGCAAACTCTGTCTAACATCTATATTATCTATCTATCTATCTATCTATCTATCTATCTATCTATCTATCTTAGGGCTTAAATAGTTCCTTTGTATCTTTGTTTTCCTAAAATGCTATTTATATTTCTATTTTTGTAAATAATTTTTATATAAATAGATTCTGATGAAATAAACACCTTTCTATAAAGAAAAACTAATCCTTAAATTACTCTCTTAGGCATACTGCCCAATATTTATTGTTACCAACGTTCATTGTTTCCTGAGTAGTATGAGAATAATGAACACAATTGGAAAGAGACAGAGAAATGGTCCCTAAGGACTTATTGACTGTCCATAAAGAGAAGATAATAATAATGCCACTCAGAAACAAAATTCATCAGCACTCACAGGACATATATTCACAGGACTTTCATTAACTATGTTGTAGTTCTCATGCTTATTTTCTTATGAAACAATGAGTCATTGAATATCACATTCTTTGGTTATAATGAATAAGGTGAAGAGCTAAACTTTCTAGGCTACTTAATGATAAATACAAATTAACAATTAGCTTATTAGAAATGCATGTAGTTTACTATGTAAAAGTAAATTCAGAAATACAGACCCATAAGGTAAGTCTACAGTCTAGCCACAAGGTGGGATAATTAAAAATGCAGTGGATACTAAGACAATGAAACAGAAAGAATTAATAAGTCATCAGTATTAGAAGATTCTAAAAGTTAGTACAGCAGCACCTTTGATTAATATTCACTCACCAGAGCACCACTGCTAAGGAGAATCATGAAAACAATGAAGGTCTCAAACCAGTTATGTTCAACTATTCGGAAACACGTTCTTCTCAGGTTCCACCATTGTTTTCCTCTCCCTTCTTCCACACTGATTTGACAACATTTGAATCTTTGTACACAGCCTGCAAGTATAATGTTCAAGTAGGGGTAGATAAAATAACTTCTGCTGCTTCCACGAAATCCTTTGGTATGTCCCTGCTTTATCTTTTAATTATTATTACCATCTCTATCCTTGCTAGGGCAGATCTCTAAGCCTGGAGTGGTAAGAGCTGCACGAAGCTGTGGAAATTATTCAGCTTTATAAATGTTTCCCTGACGAACAATATCTGCTTTCCTGGCCTTCAAAATGGAAATTAATAATAATAATAAGCAGAAAACTTCCCTTTTAGAAAGTAATGTCAATCTCTGTCAACAATGCTGGCTTTGTTACTGCTTAGGTTTTTTGTAGTTCTTCTAGAAGGGCATATACAAGTTTCTATTCATTGAGGCCACTAAAATATGATCTGCACAGTTCTACTTTGATTTGTCATTGCCTTTTCCACACACTGCTGTCACTCTAATCCTAAAATTAAATTAACAGATATCTCTGAGAACTTTCACAAGCACCACAGACGATTTTTGTTTTTAAAATAAAAGAAAAGGTACAGAGCATGTACTCTGCTTCCAAGAACCTTATAAGAAATCTTGGTTATATAACTAACACACACACACACACACACACACACACACACACACACACACACACACACATACACACACATAGAAGAACTTAGCTCCAAGGCAAAATGAAAAAGGCAGGTGTGTTGGAAGAAAAAGGAGAAAGATAAAGAAAGAAAAAGACAAGGAGAAAGAAAAGAAAGGAGTAAAAGAAGGAAAGTAAGAAGGAACGAAGGAACGAGGGAAAAGGAAACAAGGGTGACAGTAAAGATACATATAACAGTCTAAAGAGAAAGAGAAAGGTTTTCATAGATAGCATGATTTATCAGGTGAATTAAATAGATATATTAGGTTGATGCATAAATTTATAGCGTCTGTGTTTGGCAAGGCAATACTGCGGTGTTGTTTGTTTATCCCTGTCATTTGTTATTTGGAGAGACAATGTTGTGCTTGTGAGTACACCGCACATTTTGCAGATTTGAAGACAATGCTATTTGTAGGCTAAAGAAGATGGAGTGTCAAGTCAGAAAAAGAACATTTCCAACAAAGTCTCCTGTTTGAATTTAACGGAGGAGTAGACAGTGGAGACAGCTCAAAACATTTGTGCCACGTAAGGGGAGAATGCCATCAGGGAAAGCAAGGCAAGAAAATGGTTTTGTTCTTTCAAAGAGGGCTACTTTGAATTGCGTGATTCTCCACATTCAGAAAGACTATTGAGCCTTGACGAAGACTGTTTAAACACGTCAATCCACGATGATCCATATCAGTCTACTGGAGAAATGGCAAATGTGATGAACTGTGACTAGTCAACCATTATACAACATTTACATTTCATGGGCAAGTAAAAACGCTATGAACGTATGCATCAGCCCAATATCTGTTGTGCCTGTTCGGAGGAATTAGAAACTCTTCCCCAATGGCCAGATGAAGGTAATTTTGAGAGTGATGTTCATGAGAGTTTTTGACGTGCATGATTTATACAGGGAATAGAGGACGACTGAATACATATTAGGCATATGAAGAAAATACCAAATAGAAAATACATAAATATATGCATATCTCCAAACCTCAAATTCCCAAGGAGATCAGACCAAGAGAAATACTAGTTGTAGGAAAAACATAGCTCTTCCATATTATACCAGGCTCAACTAGATACTGTTTAGGTATCGGGTATCCCATGTAGTTTATTTCCTGTTTCATACAAACAGCATTGGAAAATGATGTTTTAATTTAAAACCATGGCTTATCATTTGCAACGGATTTAATTTTAATAGCCAGAAAGTTACTTTTAAGGCAAATTCTGTGTATGAAAATTTGAACCAGTGTTTAAGATGTCAACTTCTTGTGACATCACCATCTTACTAAAAAATAAAAATTGTTCAAAAGTTTTGATGATATTAAACTATTTTTTCTCCAAGTTCATAATCCTTTCCACATAATGGGCAAAGATCATCAAAGCACAACACTAGATTTTAAATCTTTTTTTTCTGTCAACATATTAGAGGTAATGGAAATAGATCTATCACAAGGTTCTATTTTATCATAAGTGATCTATTTTGGGTGATCAACAGCTAAAAAATCTGAACTCTACAAACTAAAAATTAACATTACGATTTCTTTCTTTACCTTCAGTGAAACAGGCTTCAGGTTCAAGGGTTTCTTCAGGTTCCACTATAGGCTGTTCTTCTGCAGGTGCACCTATGTCCACAGTGCTACCTTCCGATGAACTACTGCTTTCGTTCAGTTTCTGTACATGAGATGAACATACAAAGAAAACACTTCAATTTTGGCAATGAGTGACCTACTAAGAAAAGATTATTACCTAAGAGTTTATTTTTCTTCTCCTCGAGTAACAGAGATTTTAAATTTAGAGCAAGAGAGGAATTGAATAAGAAGAGGAAATAAAATTTTTGACTATGCTAACTTTTATACAGTGATTTACAACATAAGTGTTGAATTCAGATTGTTATGTTATGTTACAAATGGCCATCAGCAACATGTACTAAGCAAAACACCATTCTGCGGGTTGGAGGGGCAGAAGAAAGTGAAAGAAAAAGAGGAAGAGGAAGGGAAAGGGAATGGGATAGGAAGAGAATCCTTAGCTTAGAAGGAAATAATGGCAACAGATTACCCTGCCTGTTAATGTTTGGCTTCATACTTTTCATTAGCAATGTCTTACTTGTGAGCAAAAACTATCTATTGTTTTTATTCATGTTTACTAATATTCATGGTTAGGGTGTTTAGAGTTTTTAGTACAAATGTGTTACTATTTGCATATTTCATGTGTTCTTTGAAGAAAAATTGCTATAAAATAGGTTAAAAAGCGTATCAACAAAAAACCTTAGACATCTTCAATAAATAATTTCAATTTCTGGCAAATATCTTACAGCTCGAGGTGTTGTAAAATAAGACAAGTAATGTGTGAGAAAATTCAATTTCCCTTGATAAATATTGGTTATGTTATATGCCATGTGACATTGAAAGAAAAAATCCAGTTAAGCAACAACAATAGTCCTGATATTTTGATAAGAGTGGAAGGACATTTATCTTCCCCCAGAGTTCTCAGAAGACATAGATGGCAGAAATAATAGAACATATCAGCTTACTCACTATATTTCTACAAATCATAAATATTCGTCCTGAAGACCAGCAAACTGGCTTTCAAATTTTTGGTGTGAATAATTCATTCATTCTGTAATTTATTCGACTGATATTTATTGGATGCCAACAATGTGCTAAATGCTGAATATTCAGAGATGACTAAAACATCTCCCGTCCTTGTTGAGCTATCAAATCTAGCACAGTGTTTTCCAAACCTTGGTCTTATGTAGACCATCTACTAGGTCTTCAAAAGCACACACCACCTGCTCATGCATATTTAGTGCTACACTATTCACAATAGCAAAAACATGGAACTAACCCTACTGTCCATCAAAAGTGGACTGCATAAAGAAAAGATAGTACATATACATGATGGAGTATTACGCAGTCATAAAGAAGAACAAAATCATGAACTTTGCAGCAAATTGGATGGAGTTGGAGACCATCATTCTTAGTGATCTATCACGGAAATGAAGAACTGAATACCACATGTTCTCACTCATAAGTGGGACCTGACCATTAATCACATTAGCACAAGGAAGGGATCGTCAGTCACTGCACAATGCGAGGGGAAGAAGGGAAGGAGGAGGGGCATGTAATAACACAAAGGGTACCTGGTCCTATACCCAGGGGGAGTGAAGGCCAGTTGGAAGTTCAAACTTCACTTGCATGCAGCCTACTTGTGTAGTTAATTCTTACCTGTACTCCACATCTGTATAACAAAATAACATTTAATAAAAAATTATAAAATAAATATTTAAGTGAAAGAAACACACACACATCACTCAGCCATTCAACTTGTTATCATAATATTGGAAATAATAAAATTAAACACAATATTAAAATGATTAATATAAATTTCACATACATAGGTGAAAGTTCATATTTTGGAAAAAAATAATTCACCAAACTATTTGTGCTCAAAGAAAGAGAGTTTATATGTCTGGTCCATATCCCGTTGCTTTTTTTCTCTTCCCTTTTAATTTCTCATGAAATAGAAAAATAAGTTCACAAATACAGGTCTTGGGATCTATAAAATATGGAGCTCTGTCATTGTTCTGTAGTTGAACATGATCTTCAATACAAAAGCATTTCTCACTAAAGACTAATTTCAACATTCCAACAGATTTTAAATCAGCCTATATATCACACTCAAAAGCTGAAAGGTTGACTATTCAACATGGGAGACAGTAGCAAGTAGATTTTAATCTTTTTGCTTACATTTGCCTTTGAATATCTTTATGCTCTGTTTTGTCATTCGTGCTGAATTAAAAGCCTATCCAGGAATAGGTAATTGGTATCTTCTCTAACAAATGAAGAGAATAATTGAATAGTGGGCTTTAGCCATTATGTCAGTCAAAACACCCATATCATCATATAGTCATCTGAAAAAATCATTATGTCTTATACTCAACATTATAGAGACTCATCATTTAGACATAAGGTGATAGGCTTAGACTGAGAATTGTCCCACTTTAACAAGTGTCTTAGTATTAAATAAATGGCCTTTATTTGTACTATCAGTATCATAATAAAATTCATTCCATATTTTATAAAAGCCATGTGAGCAACTTTTCATCACTGTAGAAAGCAGTCTTGTGCAAGATGCCTATTCGTCACATAACCTTAAGTAGATGGGAATTGAGAAGTTTATTTCCACCAACATTAATTAAGAACCAGAAAGCATATTCTTTCCTGTGAATAAACTTGTGGCAGGAAATGCATTCAAATGCAGAGTTAATTTCAGCAGCAAATCTCCCAGAGCCTCACAAAACGTTTCTAGTCTATATCAAAACAGACAAAATAAGAGATTATTAGAATTAAAATCTCCTTTTTAACAGTATAGGTTTTCAGTGATAAGCAGAAGAAACAGTTGATGAGCAATTCATCCTCATGTAAGTGCCACACATAAATGATTCATTCTCTGCACATAACTTATTTCACACAATTGTATGGTGAATGTGATCTCAGCACAAATGTGTACTTAAAAATCATTGTTTTTTATGTATACTGGCAATACTATGCGATGTCAATGTTGCCAATAGTCAGTTTTGTCTTCTTGCTAATCGTAATATTTGTTTTCTTATGAGGGATACTACTTTTAATGGTGCCTCTGAAATTCTGATTTTTATTCTGTTTTTAAGTGAAAAAATGTATTCATTTGATGAATTAAAGCATTGCTTTTCACTTGTTCTAAGAAAAAGATATCGGATTTACCTGAGTAGTGACTACTTTGTTTGGAAATTACAAGAACCAAAAAGACCTCATGTTACTTTTTGACAAGTTCTCAAAATGACATTCTCTAAAGAAGGCAAATAGATCAATAATTTGATAAGATTCAATTTTCAGATATTCATCTTCATATTTCTTATTTTGATGTTTATTTTTAGGCTGCTTATGTAAGATGGTCACTCTTACAGAATTACTTTTTTAAAAAACATGTGGACTCACAGTTTTTCTGATATTTTTACATTGGAGTCTCAATTTACAAAAATAATGAGTTTTCAGTTTATATTACTTCCATTCCTATTTTATCCCTTCGAATTATTGAATCAATTTTATGTAGTAAATGTATAACACAATAGGAAAGTAATAAAAAATGCAAATTGAAAAATATGAGTTGACATGCAATTGGACAGACACACTCACTATCCTGTCTACCAAATGTTAGGTGAGGTAAAGCTACTACTACTTATAAGTACATAAGCAAGTTAACTATAGGTACTTGTAGTACATGAGCAACTCTTTAAGAAAGTGAATATTAAGAACGTTGCAAGATTTTGTGCACTATAAAGTAGCCTATATTTTTAAAATATGAAATGTTTGTAAATAACTTTGCTGTTTCTTAAGGACCATACAGGCAAACAGGGACTATGACTGGACTGCAGATCAAATAATTGATGAATAATGTTATTTCTTCACATTGAAAACATTAATGGCAAGGCCAAAGAGAGTCAAAGTCATAATGAATATTAATCTATGACATTATGGCTACATGGTTTGACTATCTACTATCTTGCCTGGTGTGGCATTCGATAACTTTTTACACATTATTTAATTTAATGCTAACACTTTAATTCTATGAGGTTGGTAATGTTGTTTTCATTTTATAGAGGGTGAAACTAAGACTCAGGTTAAGTAACTTGACTAACATCATATAATTAGCAAATGAGAAAGCCAAGTTTGCGATAATTACTTTTGAGCCCAAAGCTCATGCTTTGTCTTCTATGCAGCCACACTGTTTCTGAAACAAAAGAAACAGTGATTTCATACATTTATAATTCTTTCATCAAGGTAAAAGTAAAAACAATCCACAGGCAAAAAAGAATCAAGATAAGCCTAACAAATAAAGATAATCTACAATTTAATCTTGACATATTGACGTGAAAAACCAATAAAGCAGACCTCCACCCAGACCCATGCACACAACAAACCCAATAATGGAGTTTTATATGATTCAAATATTAAGTATCATCATAGAAATTATTTCAACAGCTAACTTTTGGTGGTGTTGACATGAGTTATTGCCTTGTACAATCCTATCTCTTTATGTGTGAGCAAGACCTGTGATGTGCTTTTAGCCAACACAAAAGTAATGGAATTTCCTTCCTGTGAATTTGTTACATTAAATCATTTTAGAAAAAGTCTCATTTTTGCCTCTCTGTTTTTTCTTAAGCAAAAATAATAATCTGCAGCTTTTACTTTTTTATGTTGAGTACTGACAACCACGCTTATAGAAGCAGGAAAGTGAAAGCTCTGCAATGTGAAAAGCATACACTTGAATCAAATAAATCTCATATAATTTTACAAATTATGCTCAAAGTCTTTACTAGAAGTGCACAAGGATTAGAACTGAAAATGACCTTAGAAAATTTCCATATTCAGATTAGAAAAGTAGACCTGATAGTGTAATAAATTTGAAGAAAAAAAAAAGGTAGTAAAAAAAAAAATCCTGAATTGTTCTCCACATCTTTAAAATTACAAATAAATAAATAAATAAATGAATAAATAAACAAACCTAGAATTTGATACTCCCAACTGTAAATCTCTTTTTAAATTCAATATGCTGACTCTATGCATATTTTATTTTCATATATTATTATAATAATTATGCACATTGTTTATTTTATTTAATGTGCCTGTAGAATATACATATAAATTATGAATTAAGGTAATTAATATATGAAGTAAGTAGATGATGTAAATTATTTTATACAAACAAGCCATGTCTGTTATTTTCTTACCATTTCTCAACTGATTATTGTAAGAAGTCTTAAAACAGGATATGATTTCTGGTGGAAACTTTATTCAAGCCATCTGCTACAAGAAACTGCTGTGATCTTTTTAAACAAGTTAACTTTCTATTAAAATCTACAAAGAACCTGTAGATTCCTTGGGTGGGATGGACATCTTGACAATATTGATTCTTTCAATCCATAAGCCTGGGATGTTTTTCCATTTGTTAGTGTCATCCTTGATTTCTTTGAGCAGCATTTTGTAGCTCTCGTTGTAAAGGTCTTTTATTTCTCTGACTAGGTGGATGCCAACGTATTTCATTTTCGTTTGTTTTTATTGTGAATGGGATTGTGTTTTTTATTTGGCACTCTGTCTGCTTGTTGCTGGTGTATATAAATGCAACTGTCTTTTGCACATTGATTTTGTACCCCGAGAGTTCACTGAAGTTGATTATCATTGCACGAGACTTTTGACAGATCCCCTAGGGTTTTTAAGATATAGGATCATATCGTCCACAAAGAGGGATAGCTTGACTTCCTCGTTTCCTTTCTGGATTCCTAAAATAACTAAAAATTGACCTTCTATATGATTCAGCCATACATCTCCTGGGAATATACCCAGATGAACATAAATCGTTCTATCAAAAAGACACCTGAACACACATGTTTATAGCTGCACTATTCACAATAGCAAAAACATGGAACCAACCCTACTGCCCATGGAAAGTGGACTGGATAAAGAAAATATGGTACATATACACAGTGGAGTATTACAGAGTCATAAAGAAAAAATCATGGAATTTGCAGCAAATTGGATGCAGCTGGAGACCATCATACTTAGTGATCTATCACAGAAACAAAGAACTGAATGTCGAGTGTTCTCACCTGTAAGTGAGACCTGAACATTAATCACGTTAGCACAAGGAAGAGATCAGCAGTTTCTGGGCACTGCCAGGGGAGGGAGGAGGGGAACACACAACTACACAAAGGGTACTTGGACCTATATCAGGGGGAGTGAGGGCCAGTTGGAGGTCAAACTTGACTTGCACGCAATCTTCTTGTATAACTAATCCTGACTTCTACCCCACACATTTATAATAAAATTAAAAACAATAATAAAATAAAACATACAAAGACTTCACATCATCTCTGTGTTACCAAACCACTTTTTTAGTGTTATCACCTGGGGAGTCAGCAACAACCTTATTTTTGCACCCCTTTCTTGGCCAAGGCCACAGTCATGGGGGAAAAAAGTCACTAATAATAAACTGTGGAAAGAAACACAGACCTGGTTCAATATTTCACTATCTGGGCCTTGCCCAAATAATTATTTCTCCGGAACACATTTTCTTATATGTAAGATGAAGAGGTGATCTCTAAAGGTCTAACTTTAATGTTGTGTGATTGTTTTATTTTAGTATTTGAAATGGTACGTTTGGGAAGTCCTGAAGCCAAGAGAGATGTGACAAGATGAGTGATGAGAAGGCAATGAGGGAGCAAATCTGGACTCAAGGAGAAAAGGTGGCATGAAGCCCAGAGTGAGTGTGGCTGCTGGGCCAGCACAGGCTGAGTAACAAATGCTAAGTCTGTGACTAGCAAATATTCCATGGTCATCAATGATCAAGGAAGAGAAGTAATAGCTATTTCCACATTAGAAACAAAGAAACCATCCATATATAACTGAGTTTTTCATTTAATTCCCCTGTTAACTCTATGTGCAATATTCAGTTACTCAACATTTATTGGGAGACACCATGTTCTGAGATTTGTGTCAAGTGTATGTCTCATGGACCCCTTTATCAGCAGAATGCATTATTTACCTGGGTTTTCTTTTTCATGGTGTTGCTTTCTTTTTCTTTTTGTATTGGGCAAATTGAAAAGTAGACAGCACATTATGGTTATTCTTGATATTCATTTATTTTATTATAATTAAAGGTAATGATTGTTAATGTTTGTCTTCCGATGATGCCTTTCTTCTATAATTTGTCTATGTCAATTTAACCTGTTTTTTCTATTGGAGTGTCGGTGTGCTCATGAGATTATAATCAGTCTTTATATATAGCAAAATCACTTGAGTTTTCCTAACAAGTATTTGCCAAATGTATTAGTTTTCTACTGCTGTGAGCAATTACCATGCACTAAGCAGCTTAAAACAACAAAAATTCACTATCTCACAGTTTCTGTAGGTCAGAAGTCTAGCCTGGCATAGTTGGATTCTCGGCTCAGGGTCTCATTGGGATGATGTCAAGGCATTGGTTGGAAATATAGATCTCACTGGAGGCTCGGCATCTTCTCCCAATCTTACTGCTGTTGGCAAAGCTCATTTTCTTGCAGTTAAAAGACTGAGCTCAGCCGGGCTCGGTGGCTCAGCCTGTAATCCCAGGACTTCGGGAGGCCGAGGTGAGTGAATTGCCTGAGCCCCAGGGTTCGAGACCTGCCTGGGCAACTTGGCGAGACCTCATCTCTACAATAAATCAAAAAATTAGCCGGTCGTGGTAGCGCGCGCCTGTAGTTTCAGCTCCTTGGAAGGCTGAGGTGGAAGAATCGCCAGAGCCCAGCAGGTCGAGGCTGCAGTGACCGGGAGCGGCCACGGCACTCCAGTCTGGGCGACTGAGTGAGACTCCAACTCAAAAAAAATAAAAATAAAAAAGACTGAGCTCCCTACTTTCCTGTTAGCTCAGGGCCAAAAACCACTCTCAGTAACTGGAGGTCACCCAGTCTCTTGCCACATGGCTTCTGTATACAGTTTACAGCCTGGGTGTTTTCTTTCTTTTGGGTCATCCAGAGCATAGTTTTCTAGCTTCTTCTGTGTGATAGGGGAGAAAAGTCTCTGTTCTTAAAGAGTTCACCTGATTGGGTCAGGCCCACCCTTCAGTCATAAACACAGAATAATCACAGGGTGATATCTCATCTTATTCATAGATTCCAACCACACTCAGGGTATGGGAATTATATAAGGGTAAAGTTGTTTGGGATCATCTTATAATCCACCTGCCACGCCAAAGTTTGTGTGTCTTACTGATTGTTTTCTTAAGAATCATCACCTGCTATACTAATATCATCTGCAACATTGATAATTTATGAATTCCTCTATAAATTTATATTCCCTTCATTCTGATGTCCTTATTCTAATTTGCCAAGTTAAGATATTGGTTATGTTCTTTCATCCTTTCTTAATCATTCTTAGTAATATTAAGACATTCAATGACTGGTCCTCTTTCATAGATTTTGACACAAAATGTTATTATTTTTGCAATAGCTGTGTATATATTTTATTTGCTCATTAATTCAATATTTGTATAATAGAAAATTTCTTAATTTTCAAGTGGTTGAAATTCTTTTTATCAATTTATTATTGATTTCAGGTTAAAATGCATAATGATCAGATATCCCTAAATACTGCCTGCTTTTTTTTTTTGAGTTGGGATCTCAGTCAGGTGCCCAGGTTGGAGTACAGTGGTATGATCACAGCTAACTGTAGCCTTGACTTCCTGAGCTCAGGCAGTCCTTCCACCTCAGCTCCTGAGTAGCTGGAAGTACAGGAGGGTGTCAAAATACCCAGTTAATATTTTTATTTTTTTGTAGAATAAGGTCTTACTATGTTGCCCAGGCTGGTCTCAAACTCTTGGGCTCGAGCAATCCTTCTGCCTCATCCTCCCAAAGTGCTGGGATTATAGGCTTGAGCCACCACCTCAGCTGATGTTTGCTATTTTAAATTTGTTGAAATTTTGCTTTGAGTTCCAGTATATAGTTAATTTATATAAATATCTCATGAGCACTTGAAAGCAAGAACTCTCTGTAAATAGGATTTTTGATGTAACATACTGTTACTATTTACTTTTATTATTTGAATATTTCAAAGTTTCGATGTTTTTAATTTCTTCTTTAGGTTGTATCACAGGCTAATAAAATTATATTAAAGTCCTCATAACTAATATATTTTCATCAAAATATTCTTATAATTCTCATGGTTGAAAATGAAAGATAAAGTGGTTCCGTTCTTTATTTGATTGGGATAATAACATTATTACTCAAAATGGAAAGAAAACGCTTTTTAGTTTTTTCTTAAAGACATTTTTTGTTTGTTTTGTAGAGACGAGATTTTGCTATGCTGTCTAGGCTTGTCTTGAACTCCTGGGCTCAAGCAATCCTCCTGCCTCGGTCTCCCAAAGTGCTGAGATTACAGGTGTCAGCCACCATGCTTGGCCTGGAAAAAGCTCTCTAGATGTGTAGAAAAAGTCCATCTTTATGTTAGCACACGAACTATGCATAAATTACCAGAATACTAAAAAAAAAAAAAAAAAAAAAAAAAATTGGATGACAGCAAAACTAAAATATTCTAAAACAACCATTTTAATTGATTTAAAAAAATCATAAGGCAGATTAATTTTTCCTTTTTTGTTCCTAATTAAAATTTAATTTTATTTTGAAATTCACTATTCATATAATAAAGCAATTGTTTCTCACTATTTTTGAGATTAATAGAATATTTTAAAATCAATTTTAATATTTATTAAGTCATTCTTCAACCTTCAATTTTCTAATTTCCAAATGGGCTGGTTCATTTGAAAATATGTACATTTTCATACATGAGCCTCAATAGCTAGATTATACATGTATACGCTGACTTGTATTATCCATATATTTTTGGCAAGCTGACTTAATATGTAAGCTGAGAGAATGCAGAGACCACACTGTCTCTGAAGCATCCACTTTGGGCTTGTACACCAGGGTATTCAATAACCACTTAACTACAACCCTGATGGTAAGAGCATATTTCCTCCTCAGTGGATTTATGCAACATTTCTTGTTTTTTAAAAATGTTCTCTACTATAACAAATGATTTTGACCTTGAGGGTGAAGCAAAACAAAGTAAAGCAAACAAAACACTCCACAATATTTCTCTGAGAGTAAACGATTAAATGCTTTTTCCCTTGTTCTCTGACTTGATCATAGACTATTTATGCTCTTATTTTTAGATTTGGTTTGTTATGAGGAGTTTATGAATTTAGCAGGAGTTCAAGTAATAATAAGTGATATAAATAAATCTGGAACTTAAGGGTCAAAAGCATACAAAACATGTGTGAGATATATATAATATATATGAAACATACATATATGTATATATACATATATACACATACAAATATAACAAATTATTATTTATTTAATTTTTTAAATTTTAGATTCAGAGGTACATATATATATTCGTTACATGGACATATTGTGAACAGGTGGGGATTAGGTCTAAGGTGGTCTATTCCCCAAATAGTGAACATTTGTCCTATAGGTAGTTTATGAACCCTTCCCTTTCTCCCTTCCCCCCTTATTAGTGTCCCCAATGTCTATTATTCTATCCTAAGGACTTATGTTTAAAGCTGGAGAGATACAATTTTAAAGCTGGGCATTTTATTATTGTGATATACCTTTTGTATATACCCTGAATCATACATAGATGAGATGTTCTATGACCTCAAAAATATTATTATTAATATTTTATTGTGTACCTTGTGCACTAGTAAATATTTCTAGTGTATACTATGCATATTAAAAATTAAAATGACCCCCATTAAAGACTCTCAACAGAACAACAATATAATATCAAAGGAAAAGGCACTGTACTGTGAATTAGCATTTTCATAGGGCAGCTAGAAAACTCAAATATTAACTCATTAATTCCCATGTCATTCCCAGCTGATTTCTTCACCAAGTTGCATGTCAGAAGGACAGTTTTCAGTGGAGTATTCATATTTATGAAATATGAATTTTTCCTATTAAACACTTGCTCAGTATAAAAATGAAGGTGGATCAATATGACTATAATATACAAATCCAGCTTTAAAGTAGGTCAAACATGAACTTTTATCTATCCATGAGTAGATATAAAGGAACAAAGAAAACATAATATCTCAGCACATATGGGGCCAAGAGAAAATCACTGTAATGCAAAAAAAGTTAGAAAGGAAACAAAAATTTCTGCAAAATTGCACTCATCATTCCCAAGCTGGAAGCCAAAATTGCAAATCAAAGAGTAATTTCTATTGTTAAATTCATTTTGCTGAATTGAGCATAGACTCTCTTTAATGTTTTCTTTGGCATTAATTTTTAACATTAAATATTAACATATTTAATAGGTGTCTACTGGATAGAAAAACTGTATAACTATATGATAAGAGGGCTAAAAGTACTGTTTTGAGTGCCAAACTTGGGGTTGAATCACAGTTACTGGTTTTATGGACTTCAGGAAATTATCTTGACCTCCTTAAGATTTAAGTCTCTAATTTGTAAAACAGTGCTTACTTCACTTAGTTGTTATAACAATGGAACAAGGAATCCATGGAAAATGTTTAGCATGTGATTACTTGCTAAATGGTGCCAATTTTTTATCGTGGCATTGTATAGTTTATAATAGGTATCAATGCTCATATTTGACATTTTTAACTATCAAAGATATTACTATGTGCTAGGCATCAAAACTAGGACTTGAAAAATAAAATAGTGAATATTATAGACTTAGTACCTATTCTCATGGTTTCACAATCAGGTGGAAGATATAGATGAACATTTGCTACTCACTATGATAGGTTTCATATAGGGTATATCAAGAGCACCATCTAGCTCAGTATACTAAGGGTAGGGTGGAAGAAAGTATTGTCTGGGAGCCGAAAGACAGGATGGGTGGCGGAGAATCAGGTGAAGCAGGATGGAGTAAAAGAGAGTATTCCTGATGGAGAGAACAAGTATAAAGATGAGAACTGCTAAAGCATAGAGAGTTTCAGAAAATGAAAGATCTGGCTGGCAGGGTGGCAAGGGGTGGGGAGTACTATTCCATGAGACTAGAGTTGGGGTGGTCAGTTTTGCAGGGACTTGTAGTCATATGAAGTACTATAGATGCTATCTTGTCAGTAGTGGGCAAGTTCTGAAAGGTTAGAGAAGAAAGAGCTATGACCAGATTTGCCTCTTAGAAAGACCACCTATTACACGAAGACTAGACTAGTAAGGAGAATATTAATGTGGGAGACCCACTTGGAGGCTGTAGAAATAAAACTGAAAGGTCTGACATTGGGTGGAGGCAGTGGGGGTTACTTCAGAGAAGTGAAAAAGGATAGGTAGACTTGGTAGTCTCTGGTAATCAAGTAGAAGTAAGGGAGAGGGACCTTTGGTTTCCATGGCTAGATGGTAGTACTCTTCATGGACTATAGCTTCCATCTTATAGAGATCATGTGCTTCAGTTGAAAATTGACGCATGCGCCATAACCTAGGTAGTAAGGATAAATGTATTAATTGGAAAAAAAATCAACAAAGCAGCAATTAATTTTTTTAAAAACATAGGTGATGTAATTGGGAGAATAAAAGGGAATCTAGAAGTTACTGCTCATTACCCATTTATTCATTTGTCTAATAAATATGCTGTATTGCTGTGGACTTAGGTAAGACAGGGTTAGTATTTTTCCTGTTCTCAAAAACCTCATAAGCTAATGAGGCACCATAGATGCGCTTCCTAATGATTTGGAAGATTCTTCAGGTGGTATCAAACTCAAAATATGTTCCTTATACACAGCTTTGAGTAGCCGTAGTCTGGAAGACTAAGTGCTCTGTAACTAGAATCAGACCTCCGTAGGTCAGTGTGGGATGCAGAAGCCGATCAACAAAAGTGTAGATCAGCACAGGAGTAAGAGAACCTTTCAGGTCTGAGCAAGGAGAGTTCAGAGTTTACGTTATTAACCTGTGTCCAATGCAGCATGATTGGTAGTCTATAGTTGACACTTGTACTTAGCTCTTCAATAAACAGTATTGTTTATTTCAAAGACATGCCCAGAAAGTACATTTTCAGACATTATTAAGAAGATTTAGTGTAGTGGTTTAAGAAGATTTAGTGTAGTGGTTAAAGAGTATGACTCGGTAGCAGACTACCTGGATTCTAATCCAGAATCAACCTCTTACTATGTGTGTGACTTTAGCAAGTGTTCATTTGTTCAGAACATGTTCATTTTCTTCATATGTAAGACTGGAATAATAATATTTATCTTATGCTATGAATATTGAATGAGATACTATATGTAAAACCCTACAACAGTGCTTTGTCCATGGTGAACACTCAATAAACAATTCCCGCTATTGACATGACCTGAGTTACAAAGACACAAATGACATTTGGACTCAATATTCTGGAGCTCTTTCAAGCAAAAAATGAGTGTATTTTTAAAATAATTATTTTAGTAATGCTTCATTTTAGTTCTGAAAGGCATAACTTTAATAACTTATTTCATTTTAAAAGTATTTATTTATTGTGGAGATGGAGGTTTCACTGTGCTCCCCAGGTTGCTCTCAAACTCCTGGCCTCAAGTGATCCTCCTGCCTCAGGCTCCCATAGCATTAAGATTTCAGTGTGAGCCACTGCACCTGGCCCTAAAAAGTATTTCTTTAAATAGAATTGCAGTAGTAATTTTACTGACTTCATCTTATGCCTTTGAACACTTTAAACTTCCAAACAGTATTTAGATATTTATAACAATCCTATAAGCATCACAGGGCAGATGTCCTCATTTAATAAATTAGAGTACTGGGTAATATAAATTTAGTAATTTCCCCGTAGTAGAGCTAAGGCTATGAGACTTTTAGTCTAGTATTCAGTTAAACCAACCAAAACTCAGAAAACGATTAGGTACTTATTATTTAATCTACATTGAGGTAGGTATATCAGAGGATAAAAATTACATAAAACATTATCCCTAACCAAAGAGACATGCTTTCTAATTGAGGAGACATGATTTTATATTGGCTTTTTTGCATAGTCTTAGAAATATTGCCCAGTTTTTAAAATTCTCCCAAACCTGTCCAAGCCGCCATTCTTTATTATTAATGTTCATTAGAAGCCTGCATTTCTAGCTGATCATTACTCTTACTATTGCATGAGTCAATAAATTTCCTGAGGTTTTAAAAACAATTCCTCAGGCTACTTGGAGGTACTTTAAGAGATGAGGTCTCTTGGGCCTTAAAGAGATGATGAAATGTGACCCATGCCCTGCCTTGTCTTCATTTAGAGACCAGTTGGAGGAAGGAGTAGAAAAGACACCTCCAAGTTTGTGCTGGAATGGAGGACAGAGACGCATGAATACACCTCTGATGTAGGAAGCAAAATAAACATGAGAGCCCCTCTTACCATGTCTGTTACACCTGACTAATCTTGGTTTCCTGGAATCTGAGATTACCTGCTCCTTACATGTATCTCTAACTTCATCTCCTGTGATTTTAGGCTCCAGGAATTTTGAAGTACTAATAGTTTCCAAACACATCTTGCTGCTTTAGATCTTTAGAATTTTGCATCTTTATATTCCCAGATTGTAATGTCTTTCACATAAATAATTTCTCAATTATTTTAATGAGCTTATTATAGCAAGAATGTGGTTAAACAATTTTAAAATTAAATAGCAAATATAAAATTTATCCCATCTAGAGGTAAACTTATAAAACAATTTATTACAGAGGTCAAAAGGCAAACAAACAAATAAAAAGAACAAGTAGGGAATACATTATTAGTAATTCTTGTAATAAGATGGGTAATAATAATAATGGTAATTTATTGAATGCTCACTATTTGTTAAGCACTGTGCTAAGTACTTCTACTTTATGACT
Organism: Cephalopachus bancanus; assembly: GCA_027257055.1. Classification (NCBI taxonomy): domain Eukaryota; kingdom Metazoa; phylum Chordata; class Mammalia; order Primates; family Tarsiidae; genus Cephalopachus; species Cephalopachus bancanus. The sequence goes on from JAPVLO010000035.1 coordinate 14,957,964, forward strand.
TCATGTAACCCAGAATACAGTTGGTGACATTATGTCCATTTTTGAGATGAGGAAACTGAAGATTAGATAGAAAAAGTCACACAGTAAGTGGCTAAAATGGAATTACAGAACTCAGCATCTGGCTCCAGAGTATAGAATTTACCAGAAACATTATAACTGTGACCTCACATGTCTAAAACCAAATGTTCACAGTATGAATAACAAATAATAAATAATGGGCACTTTTAATTTTAAGGTAAGGCATTCACATAATTTCTGAAGTGTTGTAATCATCCATTGTAGATAAGTTGTTGAAATTCAGGAATGAAACAGTAGCATGTTCAAATGAAACAGGTCAAATAGAGGCCATAAAAGGTAACATATTTGAGTCAGTAAGGTATATGAAAATTTATATTTAAAACTTGAACATTTTATGTATATGTATATACACACACATACACACACACAGATGTGCTTCAACTTATGAAGGAGCTATATCCTGATAAACTCATTATAAAGTCAAAAAATCATTAAGTCAAACCATTATTAGTCTGGGGCCACCTGTCATTAGATACATATGTATACAATACGTGAGTATACACACACACAAACACACACACACACACACACACACACACACACACACACAGAATCATGGCTTATGGTTTATTAGTATCTCCCATTATCTAAACTCTCCGCCATAGGGCAACTGCTGAATAAATGAAAATAGGCAAACAGAATAAAGGCTAAAACAGAAAGAAACAAAATGATGAGATTAATGTACATTCCTAATGCAGCATTCCTAATGTAGAATAAAGACTCTTCATCTTTTGGAGCAACTGCTGTCAGTTTAATTCCTCTAAAAGCAGAGTATCTCATAAATTCTGACTTGCTTGGATGAATAGAACACAATATAAGACTAATGAAGCAATGAGGAGAAACAATTTTGTGTGGGTTTATTTCTGGCCTAGAAGGAAGATATGATGTAGTGGAAGTGCCAGGAAATTTGACACAATATGATAATCTATAAAAGAACATTAAAAGAAAGCCAGATTCAAAACAAATGAAAGAAATTGAAATGTACTATTAGGGGATGAATAGAAGTTTCAGTATTTAATTTAAAAATTTTAGCTGGATGAGATACAACTGCAATTCAACAACAATTCATGTGGAAAGATGAGGGATTATTACTTTCTTAGAAGCCTGGTATAAATTAACAAGGCAACATGGCTAACAAAAACAAAAACAACAACCTCCAACTCAATTGAATCTAGAGAAAAATGGGGTCCCAAATCATGGAAATAGAACTATGATTTCAAGTAGCAGAGCAAGTGTGATTATGAGAATCCCTCAAAATGGTTCCATTAAGAAGAGTTGAATGAGCTGGAAAAGTTTGATCTGAGTGTCTACTTTGTAACAAACATGCATAAGTAGGTCACCACATAGAAGGAGAGACATGCATACATATAAGTAGCTATCCTAAAATATTATAGTACTTTCTAAGATGCATGAGCAGAGAGGATGTATTATTTATTACTGTGCTCTATGTCTTATATCTCTGGGAACCAAAAAAGAAAACAATGTGTTCTGTCTGGGGTGAGGAAGACTTCATTACCACTGCCTTCAAACAACTGAGAAAACGTCTTTGTATTTCTGAAAGGTAAGACAATTTAACTTCAGGCACTAGACCCATGGATCAAGTGTGTCCACTCTAATTAGCCAATGCATTGAAGCTAAGCACAGGCAGTCAAAATTTCCTTCACCAGTACTTCTCCTTACAACAAGCAACATGCTCTGACATCATCTATTCTGTTTCATTAAAATAAAAAAATACTAGTCTGTTAAATGTATATCCCAAGTCCAACTGGGTCATGACTCACAATTTGAGATACCCTGCATTATGTTTTCTCTTAAGTGTCTACTAACCTACATTTAAAATTTTAATTAATATAATGTTCTAAGATATAAAATATCATAACGTATAAAGAAACAGAATTGCCTGTAGTAGTTCAGTGGGTAGTCACTTTATAAGGAGGTTAGCATTTCTTTCAGCTCTGATCAATTAAATATACAAAACAAAACAGTAAGGATACGAATCATGTCAAATTTTTGCAGAAAGGGTATGGATGATCTTTGTAATAAAATTTTTTCCCATTTTTAATTTAACAGATAGCATATAGTAGCTATTAGTCTTCATCAAATATTAAATGTAGGTCTGTAGGCTCAAGACATGAGAATCAGACTAGGATATTACTAAATTTATTTTAATGGAAGTTCATATCAATTTTATAGACACCTAGACAACAATTTTTCAAAAAATTGGCCTCTATCTGGTTCCTTAGCAAAACCCAAATAGACAAAGTTTGTACTGACATAATATTTAATTTTAAACTCTTGGAAATATTTCACAATGTCTTACAAAAATATCGAATATTTTTTCCTGAATCCATTTCCATGGACATGAGAAGTAGGAACAGGATCTATCCACTATAATGTCATCTACTATTATGTTTAAGTCATCACATAAACCTGAATTACCTAAGAAGCCCTAAGGCTAGGGTCAAGACAGCAGCTTCTAGCTCTAATATTAGCCCCCTACTTCTAAAAGTGGAGGATGACCTAGATTATTCAGAGACTCATTATAAATACTTGAAACATCTTTTAAGGGACATATTCAATAATTCAAAAGAATGTCACGTGCCAGTTGTATCTTCCACAGACAATCATCAAAATGCAATGGACATGGTTATATCTGATAGAATTGTATCACTAATGAATGTATTTGAAGTGGTATATTTGATCTCTTAAAACATTTAGACTATGTTACCTAAAGGTCAGGCACCCTACTATTTTTGAGACTTCCAGCTACTAAATAGGAAGTAAAGGTGCTTTGTTCTAGACTTCTTTTGGGTTACCTTGTATATTCACTAGAGTTTTAACTCAATATTTTAAAGTAGGTTGCTATGGATTAAATTATGTCTCTCCCAAAATTGATATGCTAAAGCTTGAAACTTCAGTGTGACTGTATTTGGAGACAAGGCCTGTGAGAAGGTGATAAAGGTTAAATGAGGTCATAAGGTGGGGTTTTAATCTAATAGAGCTAATTAGGAGGCTGAGGCGAGAGGATTGCCTGAGCCCAGGGGTTAGAGACCAGCCCGGGCAACTTGGTGAGACCTTGTCTCTACAATAAAGCAAGAAAAATTAACCAGGTGTGGTGACGCCCACCTGTGGTTTCAGCTACTTGGAAAGCTGAGGTGGAAGGATCACCTCACAACAGGTTGAGACTGTGGCATACACGTTCACTGAAGACAGGCCATATGAAGACACAGCAAGAATGTGGCTATTTATAACCCGAGGGAAGAGCCCTCACCAGACACTGACCCTGTTGGCACCATGATCTTTCCAGTTTCTAGAACTGCGAGAAAATAATTTTCAGTTGTTTAAGCCATCCAGCTTATGGTACAGTGTTATGGAAGACCAAACATGAACACACAGGGTAATGTGATTTTAGTTGGAAGAGCTATGTAGAATATTTCTTAGTGTTGAGTTCTCCTCTATGTACATGAAGCAATGTGGTACAATGAAAGATAAACAGAACTCGTAGACAAAAACCTCTAAGTTCAAGTCTCAGCACTAACCCTTACAATTTATGTGACCTTACGTTCCCCAACTTAGTTTTCTTATCTGTAAAGTTAAGATAGTAGCATATTCATTTCCAGGTTACTATATGAATTAAACCAAATTATATTTGTCCACTTGTGAAATCATTCATTTATTCATCCAACAAATATCTATTACTAAGCATGACAAAACTTACACATATACTATGCTATTCTTCAATATATCAGTCATTTCCTTGGGTTAAATCTTTGGCTCCTCAGTAAAATAAAATTTTACAGAATGGCAAACAATTCTGTATGGAAAATATATAATCATAAATACAGGCAATACAATATCTGTATTAGAAATGTTCCTCATTATGATAGGGCCAAGTCCTAATAAACCCATTGAAAGTTGAAAATACTTTCAGTCAAAATGTATTTAATATACCTAAGTATGACACATCATAGCTCATCCTAGTCTACCTTAAAAATACTCAGAACATTTACATTAACATACGGTTGGGAAAAACCATCTAAAGGAAAGCATATTTTATTATAAAGTGTTGGATAAAGATAAACAGAACTCATAGACAAAACCTGTAATGCACTGAGTGGAGTATACAGTAGAGGAAATATCAGCTGTTTACCCTTGTAATCACATGGTAGACTGGGAGTTGCAGCCTGCTGCCACTGCCCAACATCTCAAGAGAGTATTGTGCCACATATTGCTATCCAGAAATAGACAAAAATTAAAAATCCAATGCCTTGTTTCTATTGAATGGGTTTTGCTCTTGCACCATTGTAAAGTCAAAAAATTGTTAAGTCAAACTATCGTAAATTGGGGATCATATATATGTATGTATATATGTATGTATGTCTGTATATATATCTATTAATACCTACTCACATCTAAAGAATCTTACCTCTTTGCTTTCTTCCAGATCAGATTCACTGCTGAAGTCCTCTGTGTTTAAATTTTCAAAATCAGACTCTCCTACAGCAATTGGTACAGTCACAGTAAGACTGGGATTGTTTATGAATGACATGTAATCACTTTCATCAATAATGTACTTTTCAACACTGCTGCCGGTTCCTATGCCACTTGTGGTTCCATTGACATCTTTAAGATAGTCAAGATCTTTCCCAATTTCTGCTGTATGATTGGACATACAACTGTCTTTCTTGTTGTTTAGATCATCAAGTGGTTTAATTTCATCTAAAATCTTTTGTTTCCTAACAAAAGATTGTTGAATAAATTCATATATTTTTCTTTTCCCATAAGCTACTCCTTTGTGTATCCTATCCACAGCAATTTGGAGATTGTTCATTTCATTGTCATCATCAGTGGCTGCAAGGTTGTCTGCGCTAAATGAACTCAGAAGCAAGGCCAGAAAGAGGTTCAGAACCTTAAAAAACAATAAAAACTTGATTACACTTTCACCCCATTGTTAAGAAGAACAGATTATGATCATTTATTCCTTTAAATGTGGATGAAACTATAAATTCTGAAACTTTATGAGAAAGAAACACCACAGCATAGTGATTAGAAGTTAAGTAATCTGAATTTGTGATCTGGCAAAACAGCTATGCATGCTTAGGCAAAGATATGCTTTCTATTACTTCAAGTTCTCCCATTTGTAAAATGAAGAAGTTGAATGAACTAACCTAAGGTTTTGCTATGCTTAAAACAGTATAAGTAGAAGAAAATAGATTTTTATATGTACTATACAAGAATTCTAAACTTAACAATAATTAATATTTGCAATTGTACATTTAAATGCATTCTGTAGTTTTCTGATCAATAAATAGGACATTTATTGAAAAGTAACAATTATGACTCAGAATGAGGATTAAGGTCTTAACAAAGGCATTGACATTTGTTTTCTTAATTATTTTCCTTCTTATTCTTTGCTGTTGACTAATTGGAACTGCTTATAAATAATTCCTAAATATCTCCACGAGACTTGTACATACATGCACATATCTTTTGGAATATACTATATGTTTCTATACTGTAAACAGTTGCATTCCAAATATAAGAGATGAGGATTGATCTGCTACTTTTTAAAGGTAATATCAGGTATCATTGGCCATTCTCTGTTATGACTTAGAGTCACCAGAGAACTGACCAACTCAGGTTGGCTTATGCATCTGCCATATGACATAGAGTGGCTGAATGCCATATGTCACAAAGGGGCAAGGAAATGGCACAGTCATTATGAACACTTAAAAGCACCATCATTTTTTGTCCTATACTAGAAAATAATGTTGGGTTTTCTCTATTTTTTTTAAGGTTTCTTCATGGATTTTGAATTTATAAAATGTTCCCAGCATATCCTTTTAAGGCCTATCTTCAATATGACACTCTATTGCAATTCACATAATAAATGTGATAAAATGATTGACATAATGGAATTGGGTATATAAATTGTAGGGTCACTGCTCCATTGTGCTTTTAAAGTGAGAATAAGCATACCAAAGAGACTTTTTAAACTAATAATTATGGGAATTTCTTGGACAAAACTGTCACCATTCTGCGCATAATTTACTCTTAATAAATTTCTGAATCACATATCTTTAGTGGGCACATACCACTAGGTTTCCAATCACCATGACCATCATGAAGACAGTAAGGCACATGGCTTGGCCAGCGACCTCCATACAGTCCCACATAGTCTCTATCCACTCTCCACATAACACGCGGAACACGATCAGGAAGGAATGGAAGAAGTCGTTCATGTGCCAGCGTGGGAGTTGACAATCAGGGGCGATCTTGCAAACACAATCTTTGTAGCTCTTACCAAAGAGCTGCATGCCGACTACGGCAAAAATGAAGACGATGATGGCCAAAACCAATGTGAGGTTACCCAGAGCCCCCACCGAATTGCCGATGATCTTTATTAGCATATTTAATGTTGGCCAAGATTTTGCCAACTTGAAAACTCGGAGCTGGAAAATGAAAAATTAATATATATTATTATGATCTTCAAAAGCATTACATGTATTGAGGTTTATCAAGAAATAATCTTAGAACTGAATCATTTACATCTGCCCTGTCCTAACTCTCTCAGGCTAATGGCTAGTTTTAGGACTTCCCGGTAAGAAACTGCTTTTTCTATATTTTAACTACGTAGATAATTTCTCTGACAGTGAGTTTTTAGTGGTTACTTTGTTTTACTAAGGTGGCTCTAAGACATATTGGGCCTGAAATCATTATAGCAACATCTGGATCTCAATGATCTCTCATGAAAGGCATTAATTTGTTAATAACACCATATTGAGCCCCAATATAAGTAGAAACAAGTGTGAATTATTCATTTTGGGGCCTTAATATCGCTAGATGCACCTGCATTGAAAAACTTGGAGTATTTCCTATGAATCTATAATTATTTACCTGGTTTGTAAGCACATATATATGAATTAAGGAGCATGTTTAGTAATACTACAGACTTTCTTTCCTTTAACTTTTAGAAGGTGCATATTTTTTCCTAGATAGAATTAGAAAAGTTTCTACATGCATATCTTACATCTGATTTTCATCCACTACTACAAATGGCTATTATATTTTCAAGTTACTATTAAAAGGTGACACATTTTCATTAAACATATTTTCTTAGATCTGAAAATATTAACTTTGGTAGGCTCTAGAAATAATAACTAGTGAGAAAAGCAACTGAATAATATATGAACCTTTACATGACTATGCTTTTTGGAATCAAGATTTTATAAATTAGTGAGAATAAATTTTTTCAATTAGAAACAATTTTTGACAATGCAAATGTTATACAAAACCTTAAAATGCTAATGGCAGAACTTTCAAGAACACATTGTTAGAAAAGTTTTTGTTTCTGTTACTCTTTTGTTCTGTTTTTTACCAGTCGGAATGAACGAAGAACTGATAATCCTTCCACATCGGCGAGTCCAAGTTCTACCAGGCTAAGCGTCACAATGAAGCCATCAAAGATATTCCAGCCTTCTTGGAAATAATAGTAAGGATCCATGGCAATAATTTTCAGAAACATTTCTGCTGTGAAGATTCCAGTGAAAACCTAAGATCAAAACAAAATTTTCTAATTCCGTCAGATAATGAGACTCTACATGACAAAATATTTGCTCTTAGAACATAATGCTTATGCTACTTTTCCCATATTGATTCTATAACTAACTTAAATTTGTATGACAATTTACAGTTAATGAAAAACTCTCATACACATTGTTTCATTTTGTCCTCATAGAAACTCTAATAAATGAAAATTCAGATATTATAATTATTACTCTACTGATGAGGAAACAAAGATCTTCAGACTGATGAAATAACTTGCTTGGTATCATGTAACTAGAAAATGTCAAAGCTGGAATTTGAATGCAAATAGTCTATTTTCAACAGTGTTCTTTCCATGATAACAAACTGTCTGTCTTTTCCTTCAGACTTCGTATAACACAAATACTTACAAGATTTTTTTCCTTAACAGTTTATCTACAAACGTACTTCCATTTCCCTCAAGTCAGAGTTATACATTCTCTCAATACATTCTCATCTATTATGATATGTACAATACTATTGTGATTATTTGCTATGCACATAAAAAATAAATTTACTTCCATGGTACAAATAGTCGAGCTTTAAAAATATAAACAATACACTGTAGGATGTTACATCTGTTTTAGCTTTCTATCATAAAAAATCCTAAACCTCAAACCAAATATTATGAAAAATGCATATATTAATTGAGATATCTCTTTCAGCAAATAAAAGTCAATATGCCTAAGTTGGGTTAATTGGAAAACATTTTTTAAACTTATGGCTTTGAAACAAGAGAAGAAAGAATTAATTGGCAAGCATCACAAAAAATGACCTTGCTAGTCGTAAAATATACAAAAAGCACTGGAAGTTTTCAATATTTCATGGTTTTGATATAGAATATATGGATAAAACAATACATGTACTACCTATATTCTGAAACTGGAGACATTTTTGAGTTGTTAAATTATTCCTTGCAATGATGATGACTAAGGAGGACAAAAAGATCCTCAATTTTATTTTAGCCTTCTACAGCGGTGAAAATTGTAATAAAATTTCGAAAAATGTGATCTTAAACTAAAACACTTCTATATTTTGAAAATGTAAGTATCACTGTTGAGTTTTCAAGTGGTACTGCAGGCCTATGCCTTTCTCAGTTTTTTGCATGGATATTACAGGTCTTTTTTTTTTTTTTTTTTTTTTTTGGCAGAGACTAGGGTATAGTCAGCTAGATATAATTCCTATTGGCGGGGGCTGGAGGTCGAAAGGATGGTTGAAGTACTACTATAAGATATTAAATGTAAACAGTTTCTCAAGCATAAAATTTGAAGACTAAACACATTTACCTTCCAATATGCTTACCAAGTTTCCTACTGTAAGCACGTGATTGAAATGTTCTGTCATTGGATAGTGCTCCATGGCCATGAAAAGAGTATTTAAGACAATACAGATGGTGATGGCCAGGTCAACAAATGGGTCCATCACGATCAGGTTGACAATATGTTTCACTTTTAACCAATACGGAGAACAGTCCCAGATTAAGAATATGTTGGAAAATTTATACCAACAAGGTGGACATTTCTGCCTGGATTCTTCAAGTTCTAGATTTAAAAACATAAGAACAACCACCAAAAGATATGTTTTAAACACACATATATTTATTTCAGATCTACTATTCTTATTTTCAGCAATCAGCCCATTTTCATTTGGAGTCAATCTCTTTTGTACTTGATTAAAAAATTATAGGATTATAGAATTTACTCTAGACTCCCAATGATATTTCATCAGACACCCAATAGTGCAGAGGCAACAAAGAAGAGTTTTTTCTCTTATTCACTGGCACTGTGGCTAAGCACTTGGGCTTAATTGAGTGGTCTTTTGAAAAAAGTCTAAATAGGAACGTGATTTGGGTTAGTGTAGATAATGTGTAACAACTCTGTATGAATGACTGGACACACTGTCAACTTCAGGTTATAATAGTTAGGGTAGGGGTTAATGTGATCCAATAATAATCTTTTAAAATTTGCTCTTATTTTGTGAAAATGACCTATTTGTCCTCTCTAATCTTGACAGTATTTAGGATGAGGCCGGAAGGGGTAGTGCTGCTGCTGAAGTCCTAAGTTAAGTAGAATAAAAAAGAGGTTCGCTGTGACTAATAAGATTAGAAACCCCTAACAGAAATAGAAATGTCTTATTCTTCATTTCCAAAGAACTGCTCACAGTTAGAAAAGCAATCCTAGTGCTAATATCATAGAGTTTAAATACTTTTTTAAAGTTTTAAAAATTATGAGTATATAAATCAAACAATAACTCTTAAATAAGACCTATTTTTTTTTCATTAGAATGCACTGTTTCCCATTCACAAATAAAGATATTTGTTTCAAATGAGATTATATAAATATAGTGAAAATAATTGAAATGGAAATGAAATTTGTAACAAACCTTCTACTGTATTTGTTATGATGCTGGCTATACTCATTGCTCTTTGCCTTTGGGAAGGATCTTCTAGAAAGTCCATGGAAACATGAAAAGAACTTGATCTTCTCTTTCTCATTTCAGTTTCAGTGGTGGTTCCCTGAAGAGAAAATGCTACTGCATTAAAGGATTAACTTGAGCAATATGATAAGCAAACAACCAAACGGTGACAGTGAATTTCATGAAACACATGCATCATGCACTTTCATATTTACTTGGTGATGGCAGATATTGCTGACTTATTGTATCATTAACCTGGAATGTTCAAACTGTTAACCATTTCGTCATACATCAAAAACTAAGATTTTTAGCTCTCTAATTTCTTAATTTTATAAAACGTATAATTTTGATATAGTTGATAAATCTCTTGAGAGACATATTTAACAATTATCCTTATTTCTGAACTAATGGTAAAAACCTAGTAACTTAAAAGTTATATAAGTGATCAAGGCATTTGATTATTGATAAGGTAGTCATTTTTTTTTTTAAAGGAAATACCAATGATTACAACACAGCTGCCATCTCACTTTCTGGACACAAGACGTGGATGGTCATTGACAACACAGACTCTAAGTTAGAAAAACACACACATGCTGCATGGACAACAGTTTCATCCAGGGTATCAAAGCAATAAGTCATCTAATTCCGACTCAGTCATGCCTCCTCATGCTGATATATTTCCAAATGAGTAAACAGAGCCAGCATCTGTTTAGGAATTTCTCAATCTGTGTATACATTCACGAACACTAGCATACCTTTGCACACAGACAATTATTTCATCTGTATATATTAATAATTTATTTGTGTCTCTTCATTTAGTTTTGAGAAGACCTATATCAGCATTTTTTTAGACAAATACGAACTAGAAATTTTAAGATAACAATGAAGCTATCTAAGCACAGTGTTCTTGAAAATCTAAACTAAAGCAGAGATAAATTGAAGGATCTGTTGGAAAGATTTATTATACACCCTTTACGCTTCAGTATAAGGACCATTCACTTACTTTTATATTAGAGCCTTAGAGAATGTCCTGCTATCTAAATTCAATGTGGGTATATAGCAAATCCTCCAACTGGAGGCAGTAATAATTGTGTCTAATTAATCCTTAGCATATTTAATAACTCAATGCATTCAGGTTTGTGCAGGAGAGTGTTAAGGTTTTAAGTTTTAGTTGGTTAGTCGATCAAAGATATTACAAGATGCAGGTGCATTCACAGCCTGACCAACCAGGAATCATTCTCAAGTTTGCCGTTCTGTAGAAACACTGGCTGGTGCAGCAATAATGGCCCAGCCATGCCTAAACTATTTAAAACTTCCTTACATTGTCATCAGTAGCTGGCTTATCTATTATCACCTCTGGCAGAAGCTGTCCAACAGGCGATGTAGGAACTGAAGGTCCACCAACCAAGGAAACCACACCATTGCAATCCACAGTGCTGTGCATCTTCCCATTGGCTGGAAACACTGCCAGCATCCGGGACGACCTACTGGTCTGACTTAGGTTACTGTTGCGACGCTCTCCGTGCCGTCGGGGCACAAACAAGGAATCTCTCCGGCTCTCATTATCCTCAAAGGTGCTGTGTTCATCATCTGCGAAGTCATTTTCAGATCCCACATCCTTCGCTCGCCCTCTAAAGCTGAAAAGGCTTGTTCGGCTATTTCGCCTTGGAGAAAATAGGGAGCCACGGATGCTCAACAAAGACTAAGAGTTTGAAACAACAAACAGAAAAAGTAAAATGATATTAATATGATCCTCTAAAATGTGCAAGATTAAGTGGAAGGAGATGTCGACATTTATGAAAGAATGTGCCTCATTCCTTTTGAGTACTATTCTCATTTTATGTGCATTTAGATTACACTAAATTGATTTCATAAAAGGCGGTTTTTAGTCTCTGGGATGAAAGAATGGGGAGACGTTGCAACCTAGAGATGTTGCGCGCGCGCGCGCACACACACACACACACACACACACACACACACACACACTCACACACCCCTGAACTATCATTTCTTGAATCCCAAAGGAAACATCCTTAGTATGTTGCAATGGATAGTGTGAACATTCAATGAATATTGGCAGCATGACTTTAACAAGACCATGTTTGCCTTTTTTTCTTTTAAAAATTTCAATACTTTTCAGAAATTATTTTAATTTATCTTTCTAAAATCACTTTAATTATTATTTTTGTCTCACTTATAAGGCACAGTGTTATGGGAACTTGAAGTTTAGATTTCTGACATTCAGAGTAATGTACTTTTCAATAAGGTATGCCATGACTATATTTTCAGAAGCATGCATAATGATTTATAAAGAAGTTAGGAGGGAAACAGCACAAAAACATAAAATAACCAAAGGACATTACTGTTCTGCTAGTCCCCAGTTGCACATTTTTTTTTTTTGCTGTTGTTAAAAAGACTAAGGATTTGAAAGATTAAATGTCATTAGTGATAGACAAGTACCAGAAAACAGTATCAGAATGAAAATTCAGGTGTCCTGACTTCCAACCCAGTGTTATTTTACACACCAAGCTGTAGACTTACATATATGCAAAGTAAAATTTTCACATAACTATATAGAAAAATGATGGTTTAAGTATAAGAAAAATCGTTGATTCAGTTGAAAATTCCTAAGTCCTTTTTAATTCTCCCTCTCTCTTCCTCATTCTAATTGTTATCCATACATTCATAAACTCAGCAATGCCATACCTGGTGTGGGGAAGAGTACCTCTTTTCATAGGTCAATCGGTTCCCTTCAATGGAGAAGCGAAACCCTTTCCTCCTGATGCTGTCTTCAGATTCAGATTTATGAAACTCATCCTCATCTTTCTCTTCCCCACCAGACTGTTCTTTCTGTTTTCTTTTCTTCCTCCGATTTCTTCTTTCCTTAGCACTCTTGGAACTTAACTTGGAGGCTTCAGACGAACTTTCTGAGAGCCTGCCTGCTGCACTGGGCTCTCTGGAATGTTCTGAGGCAGTTGCAGCTGCTGCCTGCTTCATTGAGGAGAAATTGTTTTAGCATGGCACTGGAGAAGACATTAATCTTTCTTAAAATGGATTAAGTATTTGCATAACATTTAAAAAATACATTTAGCAGACTGAAGCTCATTCCACATAGAAGATTTTCTGCAGGTATAAGAGGAATTTTTTTTTCTTTCCACTTAATGAAGGCTTTCAGAATTAATTTCCACCCCTTGTCCCTCCGTGGTAACATTTATTTTGTCTGTGATATGTTTCTCAAATTACAAATTCAAAGGGATCCATCAAGCAACAATGCAAACATAAATAATATTACTTTTAGGGACTTTGATTTACTCTAAAAATTGTATTTAATTAGTGTTGCATTCTTTTCTCTGAAAAGGAAACTGAGCACTGACACCTCACTATAAGAGCAAGTAATCCCTCTTTAGATGCCCTTATTTCCATAAAATCAGTGACAGTCATATGCCTATTGGATACCACTGTAACAGAGGACGCTTGTATTATTTGTTCACTTCCTTACAAAGGAAACTGAGAAACCACATTAAAAGTCAACATATTTTTGGTTAAAAAAGAGAAAGAGATTGTTTTTAGAATGAGCTGAGCATCTTTTCATATAACAAACAATACTTTTTTCTAAGAAAAAATTATTTCCTTAGAATTTTCGCCAACGCCGGTATACTCATTTAGGAAGTTTTTCACTTCAGAAGACCGCCAAATCACATTCCCCCTTTTACTCTGAGAATCTTAAGATGATTCAAATAACATGAGCGAGTTCTACTGTGGTTAATACGGTAAACATCCTAGAATAATTAAAATAATTAAACCAAATGAAACTGAATAATCAGACATTTTTACTAATTTATCATACTACTAGCTACCCTTAAGTATTCTCAAAAAATTAGGTCTCTTACTTTCTTGCCAATATGTTGGTAACAATCAAAACAAAAAAAGATGAGTGCCATGAGGCAGAGCGTCTTTGATTTGGTGAATTTACCTGAGCTGCCTCCTGTTGTTTTTTGAGCTGTTCGAGCATCTGCTGAAATTCAGCTTCTTTCTGTTCGGCCTCTTCCAGTGTTGCCTGATTCTGTTCCTCATAGGCCATGGCCACCACAGCCAGGATCAAATTTATAAGGTAGAATGAGCCCAAGAAAATGACCAACACAAAAAATATCATGTATGTTTTTCCAGCAGCACGTAGTGTCTGGAAACAAGAATATCAGAATTATATTTCAGTATTATTTCACTAAGCGGTGGTTTCAACTTTCAATTTACTATGTGCCTTACAAAACTCTTTTATTGATAGTAACTATTTGGGTCGCACTACCCTCTACCAATCTGAAATTTTTTTTAACATCAGCTTCTTCTGTCTCCCTTAGCTTAAGCATTCATATTCTAATCTCCAGGAGGGAATTCTTGGATTCGATAAGATTGAAACTGAGTCAGTAAAACAACATGGAGACCTCCATCAAAAAGCTGAGCCTTTGATGAAAGTCAAGGAAAAGATCAAAGTTATCTTTCCTCATCTGCTTCTTCATTTTCATCACCTCTCACCAGAGGTAGGGCTGAGAGAAGAAAGTACCTTCTGTTTAGGAGAATTCATGTCTGAGAAGCATAGGAAATAGATTTTGAGCCAAGGGAAAATGGGAAGAAATCACTCCCTTGGCATCACTCTGCTCAATATGTGCTATAATCAGTAGGATAGAGTAACTCAAGTCTCCTGGTTTCATGCTCTGCTTTTTCCACGATATTATCCTGTGGTTTGAATTTCATAACTCAGTTGGTTTTCTTGTATACTGCTACTTAAATGCAGTATTAGTCTCCTTAAGTTCTTACCAGTTGATAAAGATTTTCCCAGAAGTCTTGAGTCATTAGTCTAAACAGAGACAAAAAAGCCCAACTGAAGGTATCAAAGCTTGTGTAGCCATAATTGGGATTTCTGCCAGCTTTCACACATACGTATCCTTCTGGACATTGGCTGAAAAGGGGCAAAAGAAAATATTAAAAGACATTTTGCTGTCTTTTTATTCTAGCCAGGAAGTTTGCTATTTCAAAGATAAAAGTATGATAAATACCTAATATATTTCCCAACTTTTGACATTTATATAATTTTATTAGCCATTTGGTTCATCATTAAAATATGCTACAGCGTTTCTAACAATAGTTTACAGAACTATGTTCTGTTGATAATCTGCATTTCAACATCTCCATTTCATTTTCACTACTATGACATCTCCAGAGTTGATTCACAGCTCAATATATTTATCTAAGATAAATAACATTATAATTAAATGTATTACTTCTTGCTTTACAAAACATAAAAGGATACCTCATATTTAAATAATCTCATACTTTATCAAAAGCCTAAAGTATAGCAAATTGATATGAATAAAGTTAGTTGGCTGTTAACCTCAGTTTCTACAAAAAGAGACAAAAAATACATATATGTATATATGTGTGTGTGTACACACACACAGAGACACATAAATTATTGACTTACCCTGCATCAGAGCTATTCCCACATAGTAGTGCATCTAAAAAACCCTCCGGGAAATAATGATATCCTGTTTGAAAAAAGAAAGTCATATGATGAACATTTGCGTTGTTAAAAACACTGAAATGAGAACAGAAAGATCAGATCCTATTTTTAGGTTTTTTGAGTAATTTTAAATATATAAGTTATTCATAGACAGAAATATTTGTCTTCTCTCCCTCCAAACACTAAATATCATATTAAGAACATTAGATATTTAGTTTTAAAATTATTTATAAGTTTTAATAATAAAAAAATTACTTTCTATTAACTTCCAGAATATAATACTGGCAGTTTACATGAAAAGATGCATAAATCATATCAACTACTAAAACACAAGAAATTTTTTAAAATCTTAAATACTAAAGTTAAAGTAATTACAATTGGTGAACATTACATCATCTCAAAACTTCCTGTTTTGGCAAACTTCTTGGCTTCTTTTAGGGTCGAACTGAAGTGTAACTTCTATAAAATTTCCCTTGACATTTTCTACTTCCTTTCTACTAAATATTGGCAGAATTAAGAACCTCCTTTGATGTGCTACTAGTAACATGTATATACTTGAATTATTATTATACTCGGTGTTAATATTTATTTACAAACATTATTCCTGCTAGAAAGAAAGTCACAATCAGTAATTATTTAAATTTTTTTTTTTTTTGAGTTGTAGTCTCACTCTGTTGCCCAGACTGGAGTGCAGTGGCCGCTCCTGGCCACCGCAGCCTCGACCCGCTGGGCTCCGGCGATCCTTCCACCTCAGCCTTCCGTGTAGCCGGAATTACAGGCACGCGCTACCACGCCCGGCTAATTTTTGATTTATTGTAGAGATGAGGTCTCGCTGCCCAGGTGGGTCTCGAACCCGCGGGCTCAGGCAATCCACTCACCTCAGCCTCCCAAAGGCGCGGCTTATTATTGAGATATTATTAGTGTTTGGTACCTGATAGACTTTCTAAAGTTTATTGAATGAATAAATAAATGAATAATAAATAAATTTAATATATAATAAACAACTATAGTAAAAATAAATAAATGTAAATGGATGATAAAAAAGAGAAGAAAATGAAATTAAGAAATTATGGTTGAATTTGTAAAACAAAAAAAAATTCTAGATGTCAAGTTTTCTGAGAAATTTATTTCATGCACAGTAAAGGACATAGAACCACATAAGGGAAAATGTCATTTTTGTCTCCAAATATCTTGACCTTTTTGAACACAGGAAAGTTGACATAATATTTTTAAACTTTCAATTAAAATTAAACAAAATAAAAAGACTATGATAGTTTCTGGATGAATTTTTGATATCCTACATTTATAAATAAAGTTTTGCCCATTAAATTCAATGACTAAATGTCTTAACTTGAGGAAAATATAATTTTTCAATCATAGTATTTATCTTTAATTTTAGTAAATTTAATTTTAAATCACCTTGAAAGATGAACTACTTTATTTATTTTTGCATTTGGTCCAAAGTAATCTTTTTTTCAACAATTGGAATATTATTAGGGAAAATGTGAAAAATAGATTTTTAGAGCTGAAAATGACTTCAGATATTTTTTATTTCTTTTACTTTGTATGTAAAAAAATAGAGTCCAATAAATTTTCACTACAGAGAATAAACTCAAAGTAATATCCTCATAGTTAGGTATCTTGATCTTAGATAAAAAATAAACAATAAATTTCAGGGAGTTTGTAACAGAAGTGGGCTTACTGGCATCGTATCAAATGAATAAGGAACATTCATCTATTGCTTTGACACTTAACTGTTTTTAATCAAGGTATTTTCCTTAATCTAGAGGTTTACAACTGTTTGCAAGTTATTTGTTAACATATCAATGAATAGCATGAAAGAGTTAATTTGTACCAACCCAAGGTATTTTCTAGATTTATAAATATAAGAAGACACTGATTAGTTCTCTCTTTTTTTATTATGCTATCATTACTCTCAGAATTATCTGACTAGAGGTAACTTTCTGGAACGAATCCTACTTGTTCTACATAACCAGTCACTGAAGTTTTTTTCCTTTCTTTTTTTTTTTTTTTTGCCAAAGTATTACTCATCACCTTAAAACCATTTATTATTATTAAAATAATAATGATATAGTTATAGTCAAGCACATCTAGAGTCTAAGTTTTATATATTTACTATATTTATTTAAAAGGACATTTCCTTTTCTCATGAAGCATCTTCTGAGTATCCTTTCCTTTGAAATATTACTCCTGGTAGATACTAAAATTAAAGAAAAGAGAAAAAACTTTACCTACTTTTTATTGTCAAGAGTATCAGGCCAATTATTTTTCCATCTTTCTAGAATGGGCTATTTAAATGTTCAACTCTTTTGTCTAAACTCTTGAAATAAAGATAAACTGATTTCCGTAACTTTGCTGATTTATCTGGCATATTATATTACTATCTACTGAAGATTAATGAACTGTAATTTTTCTCTTTGATGTAATACATCTTTTGAATATTAGAATATTTATTTTAAAGTATCACTTGATTTCTATTAAAGAACAAAATAATCTACTAAACTATCACACCCTGAAGCCAGTCATTATCATTATTTTTCCCAGTGTCTTACAAATTCTGGTACATAAAAGTCATTGTGTAATTTGAAATGTTACATCTGTATACCACTTTAGAATTTACAAACGAATTTTACATATTTGTAAATAGTCTTATTAGGTTATTTTCTAGAAGATCATGACTGTTATACAATCATTTAAAAAAAATTGATGCCTAGATGGAAGGCAGATTGGCATTGAAAAGAATGAACAATATGAAACAGTAATTCTTACTTGTATCTTGAATATATGATTTCCAGTCAAACACAGTGATGGTTTCATTTATAAGTGTGCCATTGTCACCCATAGAAGTCGTATTCCTCTCTATAGTATGTTCCTCCAGGGAAGCATTGGTGGGAGGCCATTGTACACATTTATTTCTCAGGTTGCCCATGAAGAGTTGTAGTCCAATAAGAGCAAATACACTCAGACAGAACACAGTCAGGATCATGACATCTGAGAGCTTCTTCACAGACTGGATCAGGGCCCCCACAATGGTTTTCAGGCCTGAAAGAAAGGAGCTTATTATTATGAAGGTAACACACTTGAAATCATAAAAATTTCATACAATTTTCTTGCCAACATAGATCCCATGCATAAGTCCAAAAATGTTTCCAATGCTAGTAGAAGAGCAACACTTTATGGAAGGCTGAGGAACTTAGGGAGCTGAACTCCAGACATATAATAATCTAAACAATGAAATGAAGGTCTATATCCCATTACGTTGAGAGAAAATAATGGGAGTTTCATGGTCTTCAGGAAGCCTGTTTTCAGGAAAGAGTGTTTTTCTCTTTTGCTACTGAAATTTGCCCCACATTTTCATTAGGTCAGATGCCAGTTTTATAACAAATTATCTGAATGCATATTAAAAATGTTCTATTTAAAAGTAGGAAAGTTTTTGCTATACACCAAAAGAAGTTTTGGCATATCATTGCACTTTAAGATAATATATCCTTCATGCAGAGTCATACTATTGTTTATTACCTATTCCCTTGTCTTTTTGCTAGCAAAAGAGATTTGCATTATACATACGTTGTCATCAATGGTTATAATGAATGAGAATTACAGATTGTTACATTCAACAGGGAACAAATTCTTGGTAAAATTAACATGGCAAAATAACTGCTCATGATATTTCTAAGTACAAATCACATACTGCAAATTGCAGTATGACACACAAGAAATTGTTAAACTCCAACACTGGTAAAACTTATGTTCAGAAAATAACAATCATTTTCTTTGAAACACCTAGTCTTATGATTCCTGGTTTTTGGTAATGCTGAATGTCAAGCAAAGAGGCAGATGCTGAAGAAAAGTGATGAGTCAATCTCGGGATTTAACTTAGCTCTTACCTGGAATGACTGAAATAGTTTTCAGTGCTCGAAGAACTCTGAATGTCCTCAATGCTGAGACATTGCCCAGGTCCACAAACTCTGTGACATATCTGTGATAGAGAGTTCACACACAAACACAATAACAGGATACAAAGAAAGAGCTGTAGGTACAAGGAGCCTATGCTTTACACAGTCACTTCTTACCTGGAATTACAGAAATAGTTTTCAAAGCTCTCAACACTCTGAAAATGCAAAGAGCTGAAGAATTGCCTAGGTTTACAAATTCTGTTACATACCTGCAGAATTAAATCAGAGTTATTCAAGATCTTAGAAGGATTTCTATTACTTGTATGAGTCTTTCATAAAGAACTTCTTGGTGATTTTAAACAATAAATATTGGAAGTGACACATTAGACATTAGAGCCTATCACTATGGCTTTATTCACATAATGAAGATTATTAACTAAGTGTAAACTTCATAAAATATACATTGCTGTTGCCATTTTGGCAAGCAATGTTGTGAACATCATGTGTAACTTAGGAGAATTAAGCAAAAAGAAAAAGAAAAGAAATCTAGGTTATGGTTTTAGAGTTCCAGTTAGAAAAAAATACAGAAAATCACCCAACAAAAATGGAGGCATGAAAATGAAGATTACCTTATTACCTTTATGTATAAAATAATGCTTCCCTAGTGTAACTTGTAAATGAAAGTTAGTCAAATGAAGAACAATGTTTTATGCATACCCAGTGCTACCCAAGCTTGTATTAAAACAAAAAAGTCTCATGTGTCTTTTGCCAGAAAGTATGACAAAGAATTGGCTCATCATGATCAGATAAAAAGTTAAGACCAAACAGGCAGTACTCGAAGCTCTAACAGAGCCATCTTCCCTCCTCCTATCTACCACACCTACTCTGCAAGAGACCCTGAGAGTCAGCTCCTAAAAAAAGAGATGGGGATGAGGGATATTGGTCTGCCTTTCTCTACACTCAACTCTCACTTACTCCTGAACAGCTTTTCATTATTTTTCGGGGTCTCTTTCTGGGGAAGTTTACCATTAGAAAAAAAGGATGAAGGAGCAGAAATTGTACATATTACTGAGTGTATATGGATAGGAGACAAGGATAAGAGGACTTATATTGAGAATAGAGAAAGAGATGAAAAAGACTATAAAAGAGAAAGAAGGGAGAAAGAAAGAAAATGGGTCAGGAGAGAAGCAGAAAGAGGTAGAGAGAATGTGTCCATTTATAAGTCTTAGAAATCAGTTTGCTGATGAAATTATAATTTAATATGAGGAGAAACACCCCAAACCAGAATTTATTTATTTTAAAAAGTGTATTTATCCTTATATGTTTGCAAATAGTCCCCTTCTCTGTTTGATGCAATACACCTATCAAGACGCTTTTCCACTGCTCAAAACAGTTTTTAACTCATCAATTTTGATACCTTTTAGTGATTCTGCCATTTTTTGTTTTATTTCTTCCACATTAGCAAAGCATTTCCCCTTGAGGACTTTATTTCATCCAGGGAAACAAAAAAAGTAGCTCGGGTTGAGATCAGGTGAATAGGGAGGGTAGGGCATGGGGGTCGTGCCTTTTTTAGTCAAAAATTGTTGATCATTCAGAACAGTATGGCAGATGCGCTCGTAAATCACCCATCATGAAATGGGCAAAAGCGTTGAAAGAATCTCCCAAAACAACAACAACAACAACAAAAAACCCACTGAAGCTGATCACAGCCTTTCACAACAACGCCAGACTGGTACACTGATGCCTCTGGGTTCCTAGAACAGTTACCTAGCAAGGGAAGCCTGTACTACAAACCGCCTACCATCCAAAAGTAACTTCATTTTTTTGAGTTCCCCCCCATATATTAAAAACCTTTTTTCCAGTAGGTTTGATTTTTCAGATATTTTGATGTTAGTAGATACTTTCTATTATTCCACCAAACAAATAAAAGAAACTGTGCAAAATACTGACAAGGTCAGTGCAAATTCTTGGGACCAATAGAATTGTTTGTAACCATTATTTTAAAAAGCCATATTAACAGATGTATTATGAATACACTTGTGCTTGAATACTATGGGGTATGTATGTGTACATGTGCATGTGTGTTTGTGGTGTTGGAAGAGTAGCATGTATGAAATTTGCTGACAGATATTTCTTACATGTGAATATTGTGGTTTTCAACTACTCCAAAGCCTTCATGCCACAGTGAAATGCCACTTATACCTCTGTCGTGTTAAATTAAAATCCACAGCCTAAATGTATAAATTACACCAAAATATTCTACAGTAATAACAAGCTTTTATTCTTTAAAATCATAAGCACTTATAGAAAACCAAACTGTGTTCTCTTGTAAAGTTTCAATAAAAGCACTTACGCAAATGTAATGACAGTAAAATCAAGCCAGTTCCATGGATCCCGAAGGAAGGTAAAATCTTCTAAACAGAAGCCCCTTGCAATAATTTTTATAAGTGATTCAAAAGTATATATTCCTGTGAAGGTGTACCTGAAAATAAGTACCCAAAAAATTGATAAAGGAATAGTGTTCTTTTATAGTATATCAATTTATTATCACTCTGTCATTGGAATAGATGGATACTAAAAAAGAAAAGTAAACAGGTTGATTTTATTTTCATAGAACTAAAACATAGCCTTACCATTAAATCCAAATCCCTAACACATAAAGAGTTGTTGTGAAAGATTCATAAGACTAGTTTGAGAAATACAAGCCATAAAAAGTTTATCTAGCTACTGTCTGAAATGTTTTGGTATTGACATAAATGAACACAGCTACTTAAGAATTATTCAATATGTTCACATGATTTAGTAACCAATCAATAATATTGCAGGAGCATAAAATGATTTTCCTGTAGAAGGCAAAAAAATAAAAAAAATCCTCAATTTCTATGACGTTCTAAGAATGAAAGGCAACTGACAAATTAGTAAGTCTTATGCTTTTCCTTTCTACAAATTAACTTACTTGGGAAAAGGACTTTCTTTAAATCAAAGTGGATAATTCTACTTTGAGCAGGGTTATGGGCGGTGAAAATTGAACCTGGAATAAAATGTGATAATTCAAAATTTAGATTATTCCAGTTTAAATTGTCTATTCAGAAGTTGAGGTGTGAGAGTGGCTTAAAATGACAGAAACTAGGGCAACTGAAGACCTGTGGGGTCTCACAGGACAACTTCAATACTTTAGGAATTCTTTGAACAAAAACAGTTTATTATTTCTTTATAAACTGTTGGTTTTCTTATTGACTGCAACCCGGAAGTGTCAGGAAAGGCAGAAGCTCTAGGGAATACCTCTGTAGTTGCTAAGGGTCAGCAGCTGCAGAGTAATAAGAATTACAAGCTAGCTGTGTGGGCAAGCATAGTGGTGTTTATCGAAGCAACTCTGTTGTGGTTGTCACAAATCTGGTCTCTCTGCCCTCAAAGGTATCCCCAGAACAGAGAGATCGTCAATATAGTTGGTAAGACTTCCAGTTTCTGAAAACACTACCCACTTTTGTTAGTTTCACCTTCAGTCTACAAAAGTTTCAAGTTCTCAAAATTTTGAACTTTTTTCAGCCAATTTTTTTTAATAATCATGCTTGAAAGTGACAAAGATCTGACATGAAGTGGATATGACTGATGGAAATGAAAACTTTCTGAGGGTCAACATTGTCTTCATATGGCATTTGTAACTTGCCTTCTCTGAATCTTAATTCACTAAATTGATCTGGAACTGAGCTGAGACCTAGTCCACCATATTGGATCTTTTCTGCAATTGCTTTTACCACATTTGCTTTGGCAGCTATAGATACTAAAGGAAAAGTGGTGAATGTCCATGAATATGCACTTCTGGTGACCACCGGATATAGATGAAAAGGAGATATTAGATCTAACATCAGTAGGTCTGAGGGCCAGTGAGTATTATCTTCTTACTGCAAAATTTTGTTTAGAAATGGCTTTAATAAAAATGTTCTTTATTTTTATTTTGAGGGTATATTAAGACATAGTTTCCAAATCTTCCATATATAATATTAAATATTATATATTTGGTATTTAAAACATAAGTTGAACTTACTCTACATTCTTTGTCCAGTCAGGAGGGCTACTCATTGTCATAAACACACAGTTCGTCAAAATAGTGCACATAATTAGCATGCTAAATAATGTAGGTTATCGTTAAGGAACACACAAAAGAAAATCCAAATCTAAGTATTACATAAAACTAACATTGAAAGCCTGAAATCCAGCTCAGTCAAGACTCAGGGATAAATATGTTGTGGGCAAGTCAGCTAATCTCTTTAAATTTCAGTTTCTTCATCTGTAAAATGTGAGTAACAATATCACCTTCACAGAATAGTTATATAGATGAGAGATAATGTATGAAAAAGTATATCAGAATAAGGTGTTTTCACAACATTCAATTAATACATTTATCTTCAAGAGAACTTATGTGGGAAGACTGTGTGCCACCTGGAGTTGCAGTTTTTGAGCAGAAACCATTGACCTGAACTAATTTAGGCAATTAGAAGAGCGAATCGTTGAAGAAGGGCACATGTCTACAATATTTTCTCAAACATATGTTATCCGATATAGTTGAGTGTGTGCAAATAATTGTAGTCAAAGTACAGAACAATGCTAATTGTTGGGTTGCTCTATTTCAACTAAATTTAAACAAGTGCAGCAGTATTGAGTAGGATGAAAAGTGAATATTCTTGGAGGTCAGGATTTAATATGGTGCACATGTAATTAAAATTCAACATAGCAAAGCAATCTTGGGCAGGTCACTCAGCCACCTGTGTCATTGAATCCCACTTGACTCCATTTACTTTTATACAATGGAGCTATAATGTACAGATGTCATCATTTTGGCATGAGTTTAATTAGGTGAGTTAATAAAATGAGTTAATATGTGTGAAATGTTTGGAACAGTGACTGTATATAAGTAAATTCAAGGTATGCTCTAAGTATTAGCTAAAACAAATGAACAAGATGCAATAGAATTATGGAGGTGAGAGGGACTTTAAAAAACAACTAGTCTTATCGCTACATTTTAGAAATTAGGAAAATAAAGTCTAAGCTCTACAGAAATTGAATAATGTGTCCTACACAGTTCCTGCCCTCAGGTCCAAAATTCTTTCCATTATAGTTTACTGCCAAAACAAAAATTTTCCATAAGTAAAAAGGAAGGTTTTCATCAAATGACCACATGATGGCAGTAAGAATACAAACTAGGATTAAAAACTTTCATAAGTGTAAAAACCCTGAATATATAATTTTTATATTTCAAATCTTTTAGTTTTAGTAACAGCATATTTATAACACTAAGAAAATTCCGGCTGCCATCCTAAAACTAGATTGGCCTTTTAAATTTTAGAATCCTTTAAAAAAAAAGTAGTATGAGCTTATAATAATGATAATAGTATTTCTCTATTCCTTATTGCCAAAGATAGCAAATGAGACAATCAGAAGTGAAGTTTTTCACTGATGAATATCATCAGTAGATGTATTTAATTGCAGAGCCCTTTTTAACACCAACAGGAACCACAAAACCAAATCCTTTAAGATCATTTGGAAATATAATCTCAGCTTCTTTTATTAACTTCCAGAGTCTTTGCTAAGCAATCAGTTTCACATGGCAAAGTCATAACTCAATTACTTGAATTTGAAATTCAGGCAATATTCTAGTTCTTCCTTCACACACATCATCAGGAAGAATCAAGAATTTACTAAGTACTGACCAAAGTCTCCTGACATTCTCCCATGGAAAATATACTTTACAGGTTTATTCTAAGAGATATTATATCATAGCTATAGCTATGTCTGGAGGTAGATTTCTTTGTTATTATGTCATGACTCTCAGCAAATCCTACACAATCACAAACTTTGTACGAAGACGATAAAGGTAAATATAACTATCTTAAAATAGATTTGTAGGGTTCAATATATACAAGAATTATTAGAAAAATAATATACACACATACATGTTTATATATGTAATGTTAAAAACTTTGTAATTTTCAGTAACATTTATGTGATTAATCAACTTTAAGAGTAAGGCTTATATAACAAATGATGCAAAATTAGAGCGATGAAAATGATAGAATATGGACATTTCCCAACTTAATTTTAGATTTAGCTACAAAGTACTTATGGATTATGTATGAATGGTTAACACGGATCACTTGAAAAAAGGATATGAATGTACCAAAATCTTAATAGCTATTTTCCTAAGAGGGTTGAAGGGAGTTAAAATGTACAGGGCAGAGGTGGCACTGAACCGGAAGATGGCCTTCCCTTTATTCAATACTATAAAAGTCTGTAAGATAGGAACACAACATAGAAGTATGAGAGTATAAACCATTTAAACTCTATTATCTGAGTTACTTTTTATAATGAATTATTCTAATGTTAAATGAGAAACCAGCACAATCACAGCTTTTAACGTGCCCCATGAAGATAGACCATCACTGGATCTCTTCTTAACTAGAGAGGAAATCCAATGATACCACTTACCTTTTACCTGATACTTACCAGCAATTTTATTGTATATAAATATTTAGCCAAGATAATTTATTTATTTTCTTGATATTTTAAATCTGAGTTAAATCAAAGTGTTAAATGGGTGCACATTTCATTGCATTCCCAAAAATTTAAGGCACTACCTTCCTTTTATAGTGATTCCAGCTTTCCCAATTCAAATATCTTGAAAATTAACCCTGTGGAATGTAAAATCATTCAACAGAACTGATACTATTTTCGAAATAAACATTCTTATACCATCTATCCTAAAAAAATAAATATTATCACTCTTCAGAATTAAAAAAAAATGAAGACAGCCACCATCAAACATACTCTTGGGTTAAATGGATATATTCCAATAATTGATTTCCAGAGGCCAAGTTCCCCAGAGAGGATCCATTGGCCAGGAGTGCTAAATTCTGTATTGGGATTTCTGAGTTAGCTGACACATTTAATTCTAATCCCAATTGAATGCCTATCTTATGTTGTGCTTTCTTATTACAGAGGAAAAGTTCAAAGCCCCTAAAGAACCCAGGATCTATGAATGTGAATGGAAATCCATTCCAAAAGTTAGACTTATTTGAGATCAACTGGCAGTATGCAGATAAAAAATTAAAGCTGCAACATATGATGATTATAAAGGGTTCTGACACATTGTTTCTTAAGGCTTTTACTTATAGTTAGAGAGAGCCAGTGTTGGGAGAAAGCCTTGTTCTCTGTGAAGAACATATTAGGGGAAGAGAATTTTAAGATTAAAATTTCAAATTCACGCATTCTTCAAAAACTCTGTTTTAGGCCTTGGGATGTATACTTGCACAGATCATGTTATGACATAACAACCATTAACTTTATGTGTATTTTCTACTAAAAATCTTTGATAATGGTTTACTTTCTACATTTACTCTTCAGGTCATTAGTATATACCTAATTTTTTCCCTCTCTACCTTCAGGATTTTCTAAATTTAAGTGATTATCACCCAAATGTTTATTTAGTTGCTGTTTGAAAGTAACACTTCCTATCAGGTATGGGTAGAATTGCCCTAAATGGGCTATGACAGTATGGTCCCTCAAATGGTGCTGATCTACCAACCCTCCCTGGTCTGTGACCAATAAGTACAGATTATGGAGAGTACGTGTTTAGAAACTGGTAAGGAAATTTGACCCACTGATGTTGTGTCTGTTGAATCTAATAATAAAGGAGTGGGGAGTTGTAAATCTGTTTTGTGTTTCAACTTTCTAGGAATTTTTACTGCATTTTCTAGAAGAATAGGGACATCTCCTTCACGACAGATTTTGAGAAGTACTGCTCTCTTACCTCTGACTACATTCCCTCTGTCAACTTTGAAAGAGTTTGAGTCCAGAATACAAAGAAAACTGTACCATGAAGTTCACTTGCAGGAAGAGAGAGTTTCACATGTGTTTACTTGAGGAGCAATCATCTGTAACAAGACTATTTAGTCCCTTTTTTCTCTGATTCATTCAGGGCTTCTGTCCCTGAATGATAGTGTGAGATCATCATAAAACAAGTGAATGTGTGCAATGCAAATGCCTTTGCCATAGGGAATATGAGATGTAAGGACACAGGCCCAAAATGAGCCAACTCGGGGCTGAATATGGTCCAAATTTACTGCTTATGATTCCTTTCCCCAAAATATGCTGACTAAAATCTGATAGAAATATTGAGGACTGTGGCAGGAAAACCAGTAAAAACATAACACAGAATACATATTTTTAAAATAAGAATTTCTTCACTTCAGACACTATTTCAAGCTAATTTTGAAACAGATAAAAGTGATATAAAGAGATAATGAAGGAGAAATTACAATCCATACATGTACTAAATCATGGGCTGGAGTGTGAGGGTGATCAAGACTATAGTTCAGTAGACAAGGAAAATAACTAGGCTCATCCTAAGGTGACAGAACCATACTCAGAAGAGAATACCACTGACTCCTTGGTCACCTTCCAGCCCAAAACATGAACAGAGATAATAAATGAGAAAAATAGAAAAGATGGACGTTGAGTAGTAAAATAAAATGCAAAGCTAGAGAGGCCAAAAGAAAGGATGGGGTGGGGGTAGGGAGGGAGAGGAAAAAGTCTACCCTGAGGACTAAAAACTAAAAGAGAAAACATTTTAAAAAGTGAACAAAGTGGGGTCCAAAAAGGGAATATACGTAGAAGTAAAAAATGAAACAGAGGATACTAGAGGCTGGGAAGGGCAGGGGAAAGGGGGCTAGAGAGAGATTTGTTAAAGGATCTAAAATTACAGCTGGAAAGGAAGAATACGCTCTAGTGTTCTTTTATCATTGTGGGATGGCTATAATTAGCAATAATATATTATATAGCTCCAAATAGCTAAAAAGAGGATAGTGAATGCTCCTAACACAGAAAAATGATAATTGTTTGAGATGATGGATGGATATGCCAATTGCCCTGATCTGATCACTATACATTGTATGTATCAAAACATCTCTATGCATCCCCAAAATAAGTACAATTATGGGTGACAAAAAAAAAATAAAAGGATGTATCAATGACTTGAATTCAGCAAGGTGAGCTTAATAAAATTACTGTACCCCTAATGCACGTATGTAATTATAAACCTAAAAGTACTCTAACATAGAGGAGTTAATACTTTGACACAAAAGTTAAAGACAAATGGACATAATTCTCAACTGTTCAAGACTTAGATAAACTTAGATATCTAAGTTTTATTTCCTTTATTTATACAACTCAAATAATGTGTAGACGATTATTTTGTAACTTGATATTTACAAGATTTATATGCACAATGTGTAGATATTAACAATTTGAACATATAAACGGAATTAATGAGGTTTTATTGTACAGAGATGTTTGTTCTGGTTTAGTTTTTTACAAGACATGTATTTGGGCATGACATCCTTCCTAAAACTACCCAGAAAGCTGCAAAGAAGGTCAATATTAGGGAACTGTTATTATAGAAATTCTGTGATTTCTTCTTCTCAGGTTGAAACATATATGCTTATGTACAAACTTTATGTGCATTGCTTTAAGGTTTTTATGAACTTATTTTAAATAGTCTTCTGATAAAGCAACAGTATCTACACTTCTCAGATCTTTTTTCATATACAGTTGTATAGCAACTCAACATCTAGAATTTTAAATATATTATCACTTTCATGTCCATGAGTAAGTTCTATTTGGAACTTTAAATTTATTATCTGAAACTAATCTTATGTTTATTTCCTTATCTGTCTATAGCAATCCTCCATGTAGTTGCTTACACAGCCAAGAAGTCAACCATTTTGTTTATAAGTGTGGAGAATTGATAAGAAGATACTTGTCCCCAAGGACTCTCAGATACATATTTTTCCAAACAGTGGTATTGATGGCATTGGAAGAAGAGAGTCAGAGGGAACACTTTTCACTTATAACAAATAGTTAAATAAAGCCAGAGTTTTCAAGTACATAGATATTTGCCTTTCCCATTTTACACGTAAGAAAGGTATCTAAAAGGGAAGAATTCAAAGACTAGCAAAGATATTATTGTATTAACAAATGTTATATAGCTTTAAGCTAATCAGGATTTATGAAGTGGTCAATCAAGTGACAGGTTTACTTTTTTAAAGAATGTATCGGGTGACTTATTACAGTGAAGTATCTTAGCATCGATTAAATCTAATGAGTTCAACAAAAATTTCATGAATGCAACTCCTTGGGATAATATTTATTACATTAAGTCACTTCAATAAAAAATACTTAGTTCAAAATTGTTGGTGGAGTAGAAAAAGCTGACACAGTAGCATTAAGCCGGAAACAGGCTTCTCTTTAAGCTCAAGGCTGATAGGACATTGACAAGACTGGGCTCGTATACCAGTGCCAACACTGCCGTTTGGTAGAATTCAGTCACGTCTACAACTATTCTCAAAATTTGTCCTCCAGTTCATTTGTTACAGGGTCAAAACAAATGCTTTAAATGCAGTTCTACAAAGGAACAGAATAGCAAGAAATTCATGAAATCATTTAACATGTGAAAAAGTTTCCACCTCAAACAAATTTTGAAAAATCACACTGTGACTGAATTTGAAACTAGATTTTAAGAAAAATCACTTTATAGACATATTTGCAGGAATGTAAATTTATATAATGGGGGTTGTTCTAGATTATCACTTCTCTCTTCATAGGTAGTTACAAAAGTCAGGTAACATTTATTGAGCACCTATATGATAAGTTGCTAATATAGATAAGCATTGCATACACCTGGAAAGTATCACAGGCCAAATTTAGTTCCAGTTGCCAATTTCAATTCAAAATACATATATTAACTGTTTGGTGCAGTGTTTGCAATGCCCTGTGCTACAGTCTAAAAGGAACACGAAGATATGTATTATGATTCCCAGAAGTTTACAAACTAGGGAATGCTCAACTACTTACATTATATTACTTCTATTAACTACTTATATTAATAGAAAAAAATAGAAGAGTTAGTGAAGGTTTACCTAGATCAGCATTGCCCATAGAAATATAATGTGAGCTACAAATCTGAGTCACATATATGATTTTTACACTTTTCGAGAGTCATATTCAAAGAAAAAAGCAAGCGAAATTAATTTTAATGTTTTCTTTAATCCAACATATCCACAATATTATCATTTGGGAATAAAATCAATATTAAAAATGATTGAAATACTATATATATTTTTCATGATAACTCTTAGGTTTTTCACACATGGACTTGCCGTATTTCAAGTACTCAATAGGTACACATGGCTAATGTCTGATGCATTGGACAGTACAGACCTAAACTTAAACCATAGTTTGGCTGGTCATACTCTCTTCAGCAATCTTTGCCATGTAAAAATAATTTCCTATTTTTTTTTTTTGAGTTGGAGTCTCACTCTGTCGCCCAGACTGGAGTGCAGTGGCCGCTCCCGGCCACTGCAGCCTCGACCTGCTGGGCTCCGGTGATCCTTCCGCCTCAGCCTCCCAAGTAGCTGAAACTACAGGTGCGCGCTACCACGCCCGGCTAATTTTTTTTGATGTATTGTAGAGATGAGGTCTCGCCAAGTTGCCCAGGCGGGTCTCGAACCCGCGGGTTCAGGCAATCCACTCACCTCAGCCTCCCAAAGGTGCGGGATTACAGGCTGAGCCACCGAGCCCGGCTAATAATTTCCTATTTTAAAGAGAAAGCAAGCAAGAAGTTATGCAGAAAAACTGGTAAACACACCTGATAATCCATAGTTTAGTGATCTGGAAAGTAACATTTGTTATATCTTAAGAGTGTAAACTCTGGAATCAGATTTGTGGCTCAAATGCTGGCTTTGCTGCCTTTTAGCACTGAGATCCTTGACAAGTTACAACTTTCCGTGACTCAGCTAAAGAATAAGTACTTAATTCATAGAGTTATTGTTATTCCTATTCATTGGGTCAGATTCGGGTGCCTACTATTCTGTGCTGTTAATAAATAACTCATGTGATTCTACAGTAGCAGGACTGTTTTTGTTACCTACTTATTATAAAAAATTACTAGTGATTGCCCACATTACCAACAATTATGTTGTGTACATGAATTAAAATCTATCCCTTTAATCTAACTGCATAGTCACTGAGGAAATAATTATTTCATAATGACTTGAAAAAAATTGTTATTTATGAAACTATACTTGTCACCGTCTAGTGATCTTTTTGTTTGTTTCTGGGTTTATAGAAAGTGATTTGTTTATGGTTTTTTCCAGGATAGATATTAAATTTAACAAGCCATGGTTTTTTTCTTTATCTTTATCTAAATCCACGTTTCTTAAACGATACAGTTTAAGCATAGGCTCTTTGTGTTTCAGCTAAACATTATCAAAACATTGTCAAATAATAGGACTGACTCCAAATGTATTGCACTTGTCTGCTCTTAAAGTAATTCTGTCAAAGGCAAGAATTAACACAGGAAAGTAAACTATGACAATGGACAATATACAAAATGTAGAATGTACTACTGGTTGATTAAATTTATCCCTTAGTCTTTCCTGTGTTTAAAACATAGGCCATTTTCAAGTTGAACATCAATTGTGTTTTAAAAATGCATTTGGAAGTCAATTGTTTGTTTAGAACTTATAAAATATCTTTCCATGGAGGATATATATCTTGTTGCCAGATCCGAAGGTCTAACTCTATTTTTAAAAATCTTTTATTTTTAATTTTATTTTTTGAGTTGAAGTCTCACTCTGTTTCCCAGTCTGGAGTGCAGTACCACACACTCATAGCTACTGCGTCCTAGACCTGTGGGGCTCAGGTGATGTTTTTGCCTCAGCCTTCCAAGTAGCTGGAACTATAGATGCTCACCACCATGCCAAGATAAGTTTTTGATTTATTGTAGAGATGAGGTCTTGCCAAGTCGCCCAGGTGTGTCTCCAACCCCTGGGCTCAGGCAATCTTTTTGCCTCAGAGTCCTGAAGTGCTAAGATTATAGGAGTGAGCAATCAGCCAGCTCTAACTCTTAATGATGTATAATTCTGAATTAATGGTACTATGAAACTTTACCACCATGTAAAAGAAAGTGTTATGGTAAGACTGGCAAGAATTCTAAGTTTGGCTGTCAGGTACACATCTCTTTCCTGGATATAGCCCTGACAATCAGACCAAGAAAGTTTCCTGGCTCTAACTCCTTCCCAGAAGTGGGATCAACCTTCTGCCCAGTTGTAAGCTGCTCAGGAAGAGGTTCCAGCAAGGAGGGGGAAAATGAAAGCCATGTGGCCAAAAGAGAGATGCTTCAAAGTTTTGGGTGTGAAGTACAGCATAGAAGGTCTAGATATTTCTGTAAGTATATATCTCTGGGATATTTCTCATGCTGGGCCTATTCCATGGTATCCAATTCTTTTTTTGTTTTTTTTTTTTTCCTGAGGACCTTCTAAATGGTCTCATCTACTTCCCTGCCTATTTGCTATAAACTGTGGTTTCAAGTCAAGATTTAATTTCTTTTCTGGCTCACTGGAGGATGGAAATTTTTCTTTCAGGTTCTCTACCTGACTCTGAAGCAGGCACAACATACTTAACATGTTTTCTTCTTTGCTGATCTCATTCAATTTTTTCCTTTAGACGGGAGTGATCACTAAAAAACAACCAGTGACTCCTGCCTACCTGTGACTCACTCAGCTGTAACATATAGCCTTCACCCAACAACAAATGCAGTCTTTAAGCGCCAGATCACAGACTAAAATACTCACAGAGGCTAGGTGGCAATAGGTATCTGCCAATTTGGGGCATGCAAGTCAGTGATATCAGATCTGATATTTCAAGAGAAATTTAAAATATGCATAATTGTGTGCATCTGTGTGCACATGTGTAGGATCTCCTGATTTATAAATGTTAAAAAATAATTTAAAATTATGAACAATATTGTATTAGTTCAACAAAATATGTTTGTGGTCTCTATGCTTCATAGTCAGATCTTAAAAAAATTCTGCTACAAGCTCACATGAAGAAGAATAATTTATTTCCAGAGAAGAGTGTATAAAATTGCTTATTCCTGTGCTTTAGCAGGGTGGAATGGGAGGGTTGAGGCTAGCGCAAAAGATAACTCCACAGAAGCTACCTAGCTAGGTTCCCATCTGCTGGGGAGGCAAAGGCCTCAACCTCTACCTCAGCAGAGAGGAGGAACTATACTCATAGGCAAAGAAAAAACTGGAGGTGAGATAGTTTTCATCCCTGTATCATTAGTACATACCATGAGTGTAATACACTATTATATCTCAGTTGATTTTTCTTTGACTGAAAAGAACAAATTTTAGTCCTAGCTGGATTACAAGCTTGCTATATGAGAATTATGAGCAAATTATTCCCCCGTCAATTTCTCCAACTAAGTGAAAAAGATTATAATATCAACCCAAAAGTTGTTTTGAGGATGGAATAAAACAAAAGGTCAATGTCCTTAAAGAATTCTAAAGTGCCAATAAAAATATAAGAATTAAAATATTAAAAATTAAAATATTAAAAATGTGCTTCTGTATGTCTAGCTCTTAAATGTACACATATAGGAACATTTCTGTTTCTCAAAGCAGTGCCAGTTTTCACATTGGAATTTTCAGGTTCAATTATCTTTCTCCCCAAACTTCCTATCTAAGCAAACATCACCATCAGCTTTCTCTGGTCTGACACTTAAACATCTCACCTCCAAAGCAGATTCTGATTCAATTATTCTCCATCTTCATTGTCAAAATGCTAGACCAAGCATTAATACAACTCCTGAATTATTTTTTCTTTCCAGTTAACTTAATCTGCTCTACATAGAGAAGTTAGAGTGATTTTAAACAATATAAAGTGGACCGTGTCACACTAGTACCCAAAGACTTCTTGGGAATTCTTGCTTTGAAAATAAACTTCAAACCATTTAAGAGGTATTAAAAGGTGCCCTAGGTGCACCTCTCAACCTCATCTTATTCTCTTCATACATATTACAGTGCAACTCTGTTTTACGTCTTCTTCTACGTTGTTCTCTTTCCCTGGAAGACTCCTCTTTCTTCTCATTTTAAAACTTTGGATCTCAGATTAATGTAATTTCCTTATAGAGGAACAAAATTTAAGTTTCCTGACTTGACTCTCTTTGAAAAATAGATGCTTATGACCCTATTAGAATCTGGTGAGAAATGTAGTTTTCTAATTACTTTAGAAACTGATCCAGAGCACTGAGTCTCCAAGATTTTAGTTTTTGCAAAAGCAGTAGATGCCCAAGTGATGAAGTGACCAGTGAGGGTTTGGGAAATTCTGCCAGCCTAGGAGACAAGAATCTTGCAAAGTAACACGAGTAGGGAGCAAGATAGCAGCACTAGGGTTTAGATTCTATCACTGATTCTCTTTTTCACGGGTACCATTAGTGCTACGACTGCAAATCCAAAGCAGCGTGGCAATGGGCCATAGAAACTCACTGATCTGGTTTTAAATCTAGTCTCTGTTACTTACCAGCTTTGTGAGCTTAGGCAAATTACTTAACCTCAGTTTCATTATTTTTAAATAAAGAAAAGACCTATCGTGTAAGGACACGAGGATGACATAAGAACAGCAAATATCCTTCCACACCATGTAGAGTACATAGCTATTGTTTTTGCCTGCTTAGCACCTTCTCTAACAGTCCCATTCTCTTCCTTTTGGAGAAAACTTCTGCCTCATTGTCTCCCAGTAAGGTCTACGTGGAGTTAACTCTTCCCTTGGCAACGGCAACGGCAGTCAATATGTGACACTGGCATGGTCGAGGAGATCGTTACATACTTTAGGCTATAGTGACTGGTTCAGACAAGGCCTTGTGACCCAAGTAGAACAAAGTCTAGGACTTTTGCTAGAGATTTTGGGGAAAAAAAAGTGAGTTGTTTTTTGGAGGAGTTACAAGTCTGTAAGATGCTAGTTTAGTGCTATTGGTGACTATTTCTGCCATCTTGTGGAAGAGACAGCCAGCAAATGAAACCAACGTGGGTGAAAGCAGAGCCAAGCATGGAAAAGGAATGTCCTGATGATGTCATTTAAGGTACTATATCTTTTGATATCAAAACCAGACACACTCCACACGTTTCCTTCTCTCCTCCCTCAAAAAAGTAGTTTCTACTGGCTTTTGATCACTTTCAATTGAAGGATCTCTAACTAATAAAGCAGGTACTCGATAAATGTTAGACGAGATTTTATTTACCAGCATTATAATCTTGGAACTGTTTCTGAACAGAGATGGAAGGTGACAAAGAAGAAAGGGACATAAAGAAGAAATAATGAGTGTCAAGGAGAAACATTTGGAAGTCAACTACAGTGTCTAGCAGGTAAGGAAGCATCTGGGTGACTGGTTATTCTAGAGTAGATGATTTATATGCAAAGAACAATTATACATCGGAGACTGCTTATATGACAATTAGTTGAATTATAAGCTTTTAACTGTCATCTACTTTTCTGATTTCCTATTAAACTACTTTTGCAAAAAAAACTCCCTGACCCCAATTAAAAACAACTTTCTCCATCCAATACAACAGCTAAAAACTCCTATAGTAATGACTGACTAGGCATGAATTTGAAATCACAAGTTCATGTATGACTCCTTATGGAGCCCAATAAACAGGGAGTGTGGGCCAGGTGTGGTGACTCAGCCATTGAGACAGGAGGACTGCTTGAACCCAGGAGTTTGAGACCAACCTGGGCGATATAGTGAGGCCTTGTCTCTGCAAAAAAATTTTTTAAAAATTAGTCAGGTGTTGTGGCATGTATCTGTAGTCCCAACTACTCAGGAGTCTAAGTCAGACGGATCACCTGAACCCAAGAGGTGGAGGCTGCGGTAAGCCGTGACTGGGCCACTGCCCTCCAGATGGGGCAACAGAGTGAGACTGCTACTCAAAAACAAAAACAACAACAAAAAAGGAGTGTGCACCTTTTCAGGACAGTTGATAGAATGAGAATGAGTTATTTTTAAATGGTCCATGGTTCAAGGAAAGAATACTTTTTTTTTGAGTCAGCATCTCTGTTGCCCAAGCTGGTGTGCGGTGGCACGCTCATGACCTCAGCCTTGACCTGCTGGGTTCAGGTGATCTTTCCATCTCAGCCTTCTAAGGAACTGGAACCATAGGAATGCATCACCATGCTGGCAGATTTTTTAATTTATTGTGTAGATGAGGTCTCACCATGTTCTCAGGCTGGTCTCAAACCCCTGAGCTCAGGTAATACTCTTACCTCTGCCCACCGAAGTGCTGGGATTATAGGCATGAGCCACCGCGCCCGGTTGAAAGAATACATTTTTAAAAGTGAATAAATTTCTACACTCCATAAATAACAAATATCCATTTTTACTACAGACCTAAAATACTTCATTCTATTTCCAGTAAACTGCCACATTGTTAAAATGATATTTTCTCCCATGGTAATGACAAGTCATCTGTAATTTTAACAAGAACATAAGAAGGAAGAAGTTTTCTGTAATAGAGAGTGGATAAAGAATTTGAATGTATAGCCAAATGGTGCAAAAATCAACCCAAGCTATGAAAAGGAACTGTGAAAAAAACCCATATGGTACATTCAAAAGCTAAAATGTGCTTTGCTGTTACACAGTTAAAGTAAATAAATAAACAAAAAAATCCAACCTGCAATCATGTTCTAAAGATCACTGGAGTACAGCTAGCATAGTATGAAAAGTTATGTGATTTTATTATTATAGCACTGTTATTACTGTTCTTTTCCTCCTGAGTTCTTACCTTGGACTTCTGAAGGCCTAACACATCTGAGAGTCTGAAAAGATCCTAATGCTTGCATACAGCAGAAAGTTTTGTGAGATGATTGCTACTCGTTCTTCAGTAATCACCACAATATTGCTGATCATGGGTTAAACTACTTTAACAATTTCAGTAGAATATTTGAACATTATATAATTTGCACATTTTAAACTGGGGCAAAAAGGATAAAAATATGTGGGCATATGTCATCAGAAGATACACCACCAGCAGCGACATTTGTATAAGCTTACTGACATTGTCTTTGTAAAAGATTCCGTAAATTCCATGCATATATACCACTGCACATTAACCTAAAATATAACATAAAGAATGGATTCCACAAGCATTTTTATAGTTGACTTGCTTTGTTTATTTAATATATTGTTGAGAAAGAACCAGAGGCTTTGTATATACATCTGAAGTTTAACTTTAGGAGGTCCAGGCTTCTGGAAGTCACTGGCCTAACTGATGTTTGCATATTCCATCTCACTCAGGCAAGTCAAACTCATATCCCCAATATCAGCAACAATGGAAAATCTCATCCCAAGCAACATTTTCCCTACTGTCATCTCAACTAATGGCCCGTTTTGCTTTGCCAGGAGTACTGTGTATGTGTACTGCGTTGTTTTAATGATGATCAACCTACCAATTTCACTCTAGTCACTAAAATAAAATTAGGCACTAAGTATGCAAAGAAACATTGATTATTTTTTTAAAGAGTGAGATTTTGTTAAGCATTCTAACTTTTATCAAAGCAAAGTAATTCAGCATTTAAATATATCCTTCAACACTGAAATAATCCAATCATAAAAAAATTAGATTGTGTACAGACAACTTATAGAAATTCTTAAAACATAAAAATGTAAAAGAAGAAAATTTCAAACACATAGCTCCATCATGTGTTCTAAGCACACCACATTAGTTTTAAAAGATTTCAGTTCTACAAAAAGTTTCATTTGCATTGTCGTTGAATGACTTACATTTGCAAATTTGCTTCCTGTCAGCTCAATGTGAAAGCCATGAGTGTACCTTACCTTGGGGAAACTCTTTCCTGATAACAATATTTCTCTTATCAGGTTGTTCTACTTGCACACTGTGATTTGTTCCAAAATGCCAGAATATTTTTCCTTCCTCACACCATGTGCATTTGAAGATAAGGATAGAAGATGTTAAGAGCAAGTTTAAAAGTGAGCGTAACAAAGTTCATAAGGGTCACAACACAAGAATCTGGCTGTCATTCCATTAGAGTTGGTCTTTTACTCTCAGCTTTAAGATGCTTCTTTTGAGTATTTTGAAAAGGTTTGCATAATTTTGTCTTTATATTCTCTGTTATATATAATTCATTATAAACCAGTTGTAACTGTTTTTAATCTTTTATCAGTCTAAAAGATTTTTTTTTAAAGGTTAATTGGATGATCTGGTTCCCACATGAAGAATCACACTTTTGTCAACATGCATTAATTTGTTTTTTCTTAAAACATTCATTTATCATTTTACAAAAAACATCACTGCATAGAAGCCGGCATACTAGATTTTATCCCTGTGTGATTAGGGGATAGACACTGGGTGGCTTTAATAATTTTTACACAGTGATTACCACCAAAGAGGTGGGCCTGGATGTCTGTGTTTAGCAAAAGACCTGCTGATGATGAAGCCTACCAACCCATACCAAGAGTAGCCTCTGAATAGACTGGATGCTTCCAATGACTATAAGTAAAGTAAAGCACTCTATGGTGTGAATGAATGTCTGTCTGAAACACATCAAAGTCTTTACTTCAAAATTAAGTAATTTCAAATAAGTTAAAAAATTGGAGTACCCACATTTTTGCTTATACAAATGAAGTCCTCATAGTTTGCTTAATTTGGGCTTTGATTTTTCAGATATAATAATTTCCAAAAAACGGATTTTATAATAAAGTGCAACTTTTCTCATAATTTACAAGAGGGGATTCCTCCCCAAAACTTCAAATTTATTTGTTAAAAAAAGTACTCTTCATTTGATGCAATACACCTATTGAGACCCTTTTTCCACTGCTCAAAACAAGTTTTGAACTCGTCAGTTTTGATGCTTTTTAGTGTTTCTGCCATTTTTGTTTCACCTCTTCCACATTGACAAAACATTTCCCTTTGAAGGCTTCTTTCATCTGAGAACCAACAACAAAAAAGTTGCTGGGGGTAAGATCAGCTGAATAGGGAGGGTGGGGCATGAGGGTCATGCCATTTTTGATAAAAAAAACTGCTGAGCACTCAACATGGTATAGGAAGGTGCCTTGTCATGGTGGAAGAACCACTCACCTGTTTGCCACAACTCGGGATGTATCTTCTGTAAATCTTGCTGCACAACAATGCTAGCTGGTACACTGATGCCAATGGGTATCTAGAACACTTACCTAGTAGAGGAAGCCTGTACTACAAGGGCCTGCCATCCATAAGATACTTCTGGTTCTTTTTGGATTCCTCTTCACAAATGGCAGTTATGAGATTGATAATCTCTTACCTACCAAGATTTGGCAATATAATGTTAAAAAAGCAAAGTTAAAAGCAAATGAGATCTATGAGAAATGATTCATCTCTTCCTTTACTGTAAAATGAAGAGAGTAGTTTTTAAAAAGGGAAAGTGTATTTATACTTAAACTGGTTATATCCTAAAAAGTTAAAAAAAAAAATCTGAACATAGGGCCAGTCATACTTTTGAGAGGCTCTTACCTCTGATACTGTAACATTCATTCAGAAGTGATTTACAAAACTGCCTCAAATCCACATGATAAAATTGTCAAAATCCGCATCCATCTGACAAGGACTAACTTCACATAGAACTGGACCAGAAACAAAGGGAGTCTATAAAAGTCTGGGGGGGTGTTTTGAGGTTCATGTCTAACAAAAACATTTTGTTTGCTTAAATTACAATCGTTGTGTCCTGCTCTTTCACTAAGAGTCGCAAATGTATTGTGTCAGGTGAAGAAAATAATAAAATGTTGCAAAGTAACTAAAGCCATGAATTTAATTTATAGTCAATACAATAATCTTTTTTAATTTTTAAAATACTTTTCTTTTTGGTTTGGTGAAATCATGGTTATAATGAAAGGCTGGGTACTGAATACAAGGTATTCATTTCAAGCATAGATAAAGAAAATATATGCATTCAAATACTGTTTATATGTTCCTCAGAATACCATGTTTTTGCTTTTTCTTACCATGTTTTTGTTCATTACTACCAAAAGATAATTTGCAATTTGGAATACATTGTAATAAAAATGTTCTTTCTTATATAGAAAAAAGTTTCTTCAGGAAATTAGCTGATACATTGTTTATTACATGACATAAATTTAAAACCCTTAAGGCATCAAACTTTGTTTTATGAGAAATTAATACTAACATTTTCTGAAGTCTTTATGACTCATATGATTTTAAGATTCCCAAGTACAGAAAGTACATAAAGTTGTATAGTGAATATAGTCTGTGGGAAGAATTTTTTTTACTTCGTTAAGTTAGCTGCCTACAACTTGCATTTATTTCTAGGTATTTGTCATGGTGCATATGGGAGAGCTCCATATGTTATGATATAATCAATTCATTACTCATGTATATTCATAAAACACACACAAATGTGTCTTATTTCTTAAACAGAAGGATACTCAAGACTCTGTGCTAATTCAGCATGTGTTGGTGCTATGACAGTCCAAGGTATGCACAGTAGGCAATTAGCAGCAAAATATGCCTGATAAAAAACACTCACTTTCTTATTGATATAGTAGGGGTCCAGGTCCTCCAGCGGCTCTGACACCATCCCCGGAGGAATGTCTCCATAAATAAATGGAAGGTTCTTTCCAGCTTCCAAGTCACTATTTGGCTTTGGGCCATTTTCATCATCATCCTTCTTGTCTGGTTTGGGATTCTTAGCCTTTTCTTCTGCAATGCGCCTTTCAATAGCCGCAAGAGATTCTCTGGTGAAGAAGTTGAAGCTGTCAGGTCCTGGTGGTACAAGCACTGTTTGCTCCATCTTGTCATCCTGCACATTTTAATTACCATTTATTCTGCATATGAAAGTCCTAAAAAAAACCACAGATATTTTAAGGAGAGGATTAAGGAAAAAATGTTAATATATGTACATTCTTGTCATAAAATATAAGCTAAAGTTTAAATTCTTTTTCCCCCTTAAGTTGAAAGGTAATCCCTAAATAAAAATTCTTAACAAACATATTTTCTATGTTGAGCTTTGTTGAGCATCCTATGTTTATTAATTCTTCAAATGTAGCCTTAGCCGGGCTCAGTGGCTCAGCCAGTAATCCCGCGCCTTTGGGAGGCTGAGGTGAGTGGATTGCCTGAGCCCGTGGGTTCGAGACCCGCCTGGGCAGCGAGACCTCATCTCTACAATAAATCAAAAAATCAGCCGGGCGTGGTAGCGCATGCCCGTAATTCCGGCTACTTGGAAGGCTGAGGCGGAAGGATCTCCGGAGCCCAGCAGGTCGAGGCTGCGGTGGCCGGGAGCGGCTATTGCACTCCAGTCTGGGCGACAGAGTGAGACTCCAACTCAAAAAAAAAAAAAAAAAAAAGTAGCCTTAATCAAAGTACATCAGGCTAATTACCACCATGTCACTAATGGGCTCTTCCTTCTGTGACTCACCGAGAAGGTGGAAACTATGCATACGGAGACAAAAGATTCTTATTCAATACGGATGGAGTGAAAAGAAATTGTCTCTGAGAGGACATAAAATCCAGTCCCCTAGGTTGGACATGTGACTCCGGGTCAAGCTTGCTGCAGTCAGACTTTGTGGCCAATCGAAGAGTTATTGCTGTCCTTTATCTGTTCTGAGGTTTGAGACTACTGAATCTATGACCTGCTCACTTTTCACACATAAAGAAAAAGACACTCTAAGGTTGAGCAGACGCCATTACTGTGACTAAGAAGTCGAAAAAACTAAGTTGGAAAGAAATTCTGAGATTGGGGCAAGGGTGAGAGAAGATAGCCGTAGGTACAGGAGACAGCAGGATTTTCCTATTTTAGGAAAAACAATCGGAAAGAAGACAAGGTGTCATTAACTCAATAGGAATTGAAAGTGTTTTTCTTCACCAAAGCAGTAATGATACACTTGCCAGTTCTATAGTTCTACAGTGCTAAACATATTATGGAGACCTTAGGCAAAACTTCCAATTCCATAAAGCAGAGTCAGACCTGATCTGATGCCAGAGGCCAAATCCCAAATGTATTGTTTTAAAGCGTATTTAATATGAGCTCAAATTTCACAGATATTACTGAGCCAAGATGTCCCAGAGCCTAAACTACCGCTTGGCCATGAATTTTATCTGGACACTGCATTAACTCATTAAAGTCAGCAAACTATGCTATGGTCAATTATAGCTTTGGTGTATATAATCTACAATCATAAAATTGCAGGCATAATTATTTTGTAAGAAGTCCTACAGGGACCTCACATTTCAAGGAAGTTCTCATTGCTGTGAGGTTTATGTTTTAGAGTGGATGACTAAGAAGAAGGGAGGACTCAAATTTAAATTTGTTCCCTCAGAGGTTCTTACAGCTTCCTTAGGGCCTGGAAGAATAAGCCTCCTGTAAATGAATGGAAAACAAATATTCATCCAGAAACTCTAGTTCCCCCCAAAGGCATCAGGAAAATACTAGTATTTATTTATTTGGAAACAAAAGTTTAGGAATAGGAACTATGGTGCATTTCTCATAAAGGAAGTATTCGGATGTAGATAGATGTATGTATGCTTTTTATTTTTAACTAGCTTTTGATAGAAAACATATGTAATGATATTCAGAACATTCAAAATAAAATGCAGAATAAGTCTCCCTTACATCTTGTTTCTCTGTGCTCAATTCCCCTTTTTAGAGTCAGCCACTATTACATGTCTCCCATATAGTTTTCCAGTGTTAATGAAAAGATGCCAAACTCTAAAATATTTGAGGATGGTTTATTCTGGCCAACTTGAGGATCTAGACCCATGACCTAAGTCCGCCTGAGGTCCCGAGAACACATGCCCACTGTGGCTGAGTGGTAGCTCGGTTATACACAATTTAGGAGGACAGAAGTTACAAGAAACCATAAATCAATACATGTGTGATTTTCACTGGTTCAATCCAAGGAGGCTGGACATTTCCAACTATGGGCCCTCAGGCTATAGGTGGATTCAAATATTTTCTGACTGGCAACTAGTTAGCATATTTATCTAAGGACACTTGAGAACTGTAAAGGAAATGGACAACTGAAGGAAGATAAGGGAGCAGAGCTTC
This sequence comes from Cephalopachus bancanus, assembly GCA_027257055.1. Taxonomy (NCBI): domain Eukaryota; kingdom Metazoa; phylum Chordata; class Mammalia; order Primates; family Tarsiidae; genus Cephalopachus; species Cephalopachus bancanus. Next base: position 15,001,419 of record JAPVLO010000035.1, read on the forward strand.
TTTTCCTTTTTCCAAGTTTATTAATCTTTTAAATTTTTTTTAATTTTAAAGATGTGGGGTATTCAGGATTAGGGATTCAAGAGGTCATCGTACAGGTAAAGTTTAGTAAGCAGGGTTTCTTTCTTTTTTTTTTTTTTGAGTTGGAGTCTCACTCTGTTGCTCAGGCTGGAGAGCAGCGGCACACTCATGGTCACCCCAGTGTTGACCTGCTGGGCTTTGGCAATCCTTCCACCTCAGCTTTGCAAGTTGCCGGAACTACAGGCCTGCGCTACCATGCCGGGCTAATTTTTTTGATTTATTGTAGAGATAAGGTCGCCTCAATTTACCTGGGCTGGTCTCAAACCCGTGGGTTCAGACAATCCACTCCCTTTGGCCTCCCAAAGTGCTGGGATTACAGGCTGAGACACCTAGCCCAACCCAGCAGAGTTTCTTGATATGTAGATGAAGTTTTATGGGTAGTGGTGGTAGACTTTAGAGTAGGTAATTGTTTTAAAAGACTCCCCAAAAGATAGTTTTAAGGGGTCTAAGATATCGATGTTTTTCCTTCTTTATCTTCCAGAGTCAGGTTGAAGAGTAAATCACATTAAAAGTTAGGAATTGACAATAAAAATTTTTTTAAAAGTCAGTTTAGTCATTACCAGTTATGTAATAGGTAACATGCTAGCACATGAGTGTATGTATATCCATATATATTCTATTTTCAAATACATATACAAAAGTATCTCATTCTACAAACTGTTCTGCGGCCTTTATTTTTTACTTAAAATATATATTAGTGTTTATTCCATTTTAGTTTTTATGGATATGACTCATACCTTTTATTGGTACATGGGTTTCCATTGTATATATGTGCCATAACTTATTGACTCAATTTCCCATCATAGGTATTCAGGTTGTTTCCAATCTTTTGTTATTATAAAGTTGAAATTAATATATTTTTACACACATACTTTCACATATATACGGATATACTTATAGGGTTCATTTCTAAAGGTGGACTTGGCTGTGCAAAGAATGAATATTTAATTTTGATAGTTATTGCAAAACAACTTCCCATGGGGGTTATGCCAACTTATTCTCCAGACAGCAATGTAACACAGTGCCTGTTTAGCTACGTCCTCATTGACATAATGTGGTATCATATTTTTGATGTTTCCAATTTGATGGGAACAAAGATGAGGGCATGTTGTAGTTTTAATTTGTATTTGTATTGTCATGAGAAAAGTGGAACATATCTCTCATATATTTAAGAGCTACTTTTATTTCCTTTTCTGCAACTGCCTATTAAAAGAATAACCTGCTTTTTAAAAATTCTCTGATTAAATCTACAGCAGTTTTTTAAAAGATAAAATAGCAATCACTTGATTTTGTGATGTGTGGACTTTTAAAAAATGTATCATGTTTTTTGACTTTATGGTGTTTTTGTGCTACAGATTTTGAAAGATTTAATTTAAAATGTTAAAAATTTTATGTGGTTATCTAATTCTTCTTTGGTTTCTGGATTTTTGCCATGCTGAGAAAAGCATCCTTGGAGACGGGCAGTTAGAGGTGGGAGAAAGGACATAAAATACTCACACATATATATCCTATTTTCTTCTTGCATTTTTAATGTTTTGATGAGTTAATTTTATACATTTAAATCTTTGATCTATTTAGAATTTACTTTCCACATGGGGTGAGGTAGAGATAAAAGAATAACTAAATAAATAAGGAGATAGTTTGTGTCCAATATTGTCAAGATATCAGTTCTTCAAACTAAATATTCAATGCAATCCCAGCAAGTTATTTTGTGGATATTGACAAACTGATCTTAAAGTTTACATGTAGAGACAAAAGACCCCAAACAGCCAATATGATAATGAAGAACAAAATCAGAGGACTGACACGAATCCAACTTTAAGACTTGCAATAAAGCTACAGTAATCAAGACAATACGGTATTGACAAAAGAATAAACCAATAGATCAATGGAACAGAATAGATACCACAGAAGTAGACCCACATAAATATAAGAAATTGATCTTTAATGAAAAAGAGAAATACAATAAAGAAATGATAGCATTTAGAATAAGTATTACTGGAACAACTGGACACCTACATGCAAAAAATAATAATAATCTAGACATAGAACTCACACTTTTCACAAAAGTTAACTCAAAATGAATCACAAACCTAAATGTAAAATGTAGAACTATAAAACTCCTAAAAGATAAAGTAGGAGAAAATCTAGATGGTCCTGAGTTTGGTGCTGACTTTTTACTTATCTGTGACCCCGGGAACTGTATCATCTTCATATTTGAATTCTGGAATATTTCTGGTGATAATTTTGGCAGTATATTTGGTTTCAATTTTCTGAGGGTGAGCTGGAATTAAGCCAGATTACTTCTGTTCTCCCATTTTGGAACCAGAACTCAGGTGATGACTTTTTAGATATAACACCAAAATCGTGATCCATGAAAAAAGAAAGAATTCATAAACCAGACGGACATCATTAAAAGTTAAAAAAATTCTGCTCTTCAATAGATACTATAAAGAGACTGAGAAGACAAGCCACATATTGGGAGAGAATATTTCAAAAAACTTATAAAGGACTATTATCCAAAATATATAAAACATTTTTAAAACTCAACAATTAAAAAATGAAAAACCTGAATAGAAATTGATTGGTAAAAAGATCAGTGGTTGTCAGGGCAGTTAAAATACTCTGAATAATACTTTAATGGTGAATGCATGTCATTATACATTTGTCCAAACTCACAGAATGCACAACACCAAGAGTGAACCCTAATGTCAACTACAGACTTTAGATGATTATGGTATGTATATGTAGGTTCATCAGTTGTAGCCAATGTACCACTTTGGTGCAGGATAATGAGGAAGCTGTGAGCATGCAGGGGAAGTGGGAACTATGAACTTTTAGCTCAGTTTTGCCATGAAACTAAAACTGCTGTAAAAATTGAGTCTGACTCTTATGGAAATTGGAACTTGCAACCAATTCCTGATCAAAACCCCAAGTGCCCATGCCATAAGAGGTAAGATAGACAAGTGGGACCTCATCAAACTGACAAGCTTCTGCAAAGCCAAAGAAACCATTGAGAGAGTGGGGAGACAGAACACAGACTGGGAAAAAATATTTGCCAACTCTATGTCCAACAAAGGCCTAACATCTAGTATCTACAAGGAACTCAAACATGCTGAAAAGAAAAAAACAAACAGCCCCATTACAAAGTGTGCAAAAGATATGAATAGACTGTTCTCAAAAGAAGCCACATGAACAGCCAACAGATACATGAAAAAATGTTCGGCCTCACTGGTCATCAAAGAAATGCAAATTAAGCGAGACCTCATCTCTACAATAAATAAAAAAATCAGCCGGGCGTGGTAGCGCACGCCTGTAATTCCGCCTACTTGGAAGGCTGAGGTGGAAGGATCGCTGGAGCCCAGCAGGTTGAGGCTGTGGTGGCCGGGAGCGGCCACTGTACTCCAGTCTGGGTGACCAAGTGAGACTCCAACTCAAAAAAATGTTACACAGCCATAAAGAAGTACAAAATCATGAACTTCGCAGCAACCGGATGGACTTAGAGTCTACAATACTGAGTGATCTTTCACAGAAACAAAGAACTGAGTATCACATGTTCTCATTCATAAGTGGACCTTGAACAACTATGTAACACTATAAGAAAAGGATTGACAGTGGCGAGAAACTGTGGGGGGAGGGTGCAGGGCAGGGAGATGGGATCAGCAGTAGTGGGAATCTGCCTGAGGAAGGGGGGGCACACCTCATCAACAAGGGTACCTGCACAGTGAATATTTGTCTACCTAACTCTGAATTGTACTCCACAATTTTAAAATAAAATATTTAGAAGTTATAAAAAAATAAATTTTCTGTTATAACATAAAAAAATTGTCTGAATAGTATTTCATAGTGTATATATATCACTTTTTCATTATCCACCAATCAATTGATGGACATTTATGTTGAACCTACTGAGAGACCCAAGAGATTAAAAAAAACTCAAAAAAGAACTATGACTATATGAATTCTGCAACTGCTGCTAGCAGTGTGTGAATGTTAAGCAATAAGCCCCTTGCGGACATTCCTTTGCTTAAATTGTGGTAGCCTCTGTGGCGTCTCTCTCCTGGTAAGCTCATGTTGTTTTAACCCTCCTGCCTGCTCACTAAACCTAGCTTATCTGGCATTCCATTCCGCCCGTTTGGCAGTTACTTGTCCATCACAAGTAACTAAGCCTGAGCCCATGCAAATCGAACTTAAATCAACCAATCAAAGTCTTTGTAACTGCGTCATATAGTTTTTATCCAATCCTGTGTGCACAAGTTTGTAAAGCCACCCCACCCCTTCAGAATTATGTATAAAAGGTGCGTGTTAGCCTGGGTAGGGGCTCTTGTCCCGGAAGCTGCTGCATCGGCTTCAAACATGAGTCCAGACTCGAGCGTGAATAAAGACCCTCGTGTGTTTGCATCGGAGCTGGCTCTTTGGTGGTCTCTCGGATTTTGAATTTTGGGTTTAACATCTACAACTTTGTACTGTAATGAACATGCAGGTGCAGTTGCCTTTTTTATATAAAGCATTGGTTCTTTTGGATAGGCACCTAGTAGTGGGATTGCTGGAATAAATGATAAATCTACTTTTAGTTCTTTGAGAAATCTTCATACCAATTTTCACAGAGGGATACCATTCAACCATCAAAAAGAATGAAATAATGTCTTTTGCAGCAACTCGGATGGAATTGGAGAACATCATCCTAAGTGATCTAACTCGGGAACAGAAAACCAAACACTGCATGTTCTTACTCATAGGTGGGAGTTAACCTAAGGATATGCAAAGGCATAGAGAATGATAATGGATACTGGAGACTGAGAAGGGACAGGGGGGTGAGGAATGGAGGTGGCTCAGCCTGTAATCCCACGCATTTGGGAGGCTGAGGTGAGTGGATTGCCTGAGCCCGTGGGTTCGAGACCCGCCTGGGCAACTTGGCGAGACCGCATCTCTACAGTAAATCAAAAATCAGCCAGGCGTGGTAGCGTGCGCCTGTAGTTCCAGCTACTCAGAAGCCTATGGCGGAAGGATCACCGGAGCCCAGCAGGTCGAGGGTGTGGTGGCCGGGAGCGGCCACTGCACTCCAGTCTGGGTGACAGAGCGAGATTCCAATTCAAAAAAAACCAAAAAAATGTCACCTATTGGGTACAATGTGCACAGGTGGGTGTGGTGGGTACACTTAAAGCCCGGACTTCTTCACCACTATACAACGCAAGCCTGTAACCAAAAACTATGTATACAACATAAAGTTATTAAAATAAAGAAAAACAATCTATTTAGAATGGAAAAAAGTACAATGGAAGAAGCACTTCTATATACAATGTAATCATTTTTTAAAGCTTCAAATATACCTAAGAAGAAATAAAAATAGATGGAATGTATATCCTATTATTGGATAGGAGTGCAATATCATAAAGGTATCAAATTTCCCTAAATTAATAAATTAAATATAGCCTTTGAAAAACGATCACAAAATTAATAGAACTAGAAACACACACGTGAAAAAATAAGTAAACAAAAGTAACCAGAAAATTTTTAAAATGAATTTTGGTTTCAAATTCCTCTCTGATGTAAGATTTATTTAACAGAAATTTCCAAATAATGGATTTTCCTCTTACGTTCAAATTTATGTTAGTTTTATTCCATTATGATCTGATAATGTTTGTACCATTTCTATTTCTTGAAATTCATTGTGATTCCCTGTTTGTCCTAAAAATAATTTTTGCTCTGTTTTGTTTGGGTTGGGTCACACTATGTTGCCCAGGCTGGAATGCAATGACACAATCACGGCTCACCATAACCTCAACATCCTGGGTTCAGATGATCTTTTCACCTCAGCTTCCTGAGTAACTGAAACTACAGGTCTGCACCACTATGACTGGCTAATTTTTTGGATATTTTTGTAACAATGAAGTCTTGATATGTTGCCTAGAATGGTCTCCAACTCCTGGGCTTAGGCAACCCTACCACCTTGGCCTCTCAAAGTGCTCAGATTACAGGTTGAGCCACAGTGTCCAGTGTAGAGATTGTTTTTACAAAGACTTTTCTAAGAACAGAACACTGAAAAGAACTCTATAGAGTACAGTACATCTCAATTAAATTTATCTTATTTAGACATTCTATATCTATGCATATTTTTCTTCTACTTAATCGTTCTATATTGAGAGAGATAAATTAAAGTTTATTACTAATGTGTTTCTACCTATTCTTGTCATTCCTGTCATTTTGTTCTGTGAATTTCAATGCTACGTTATTTGATGTGTAGATAACACTGATGATCATATCTTTGCAGTAGATTGAACCCTGGATTTTTTTAAATAGCCCTTGTTTGTATTCCTATAATTTCTTTCCTGCTGATGACAACCAGTCTCATAACATATAATGACTTTTATTTTCTCCTTGGTTGCATTTATCTGATATGTCTTTTTCCATCAATTTGGTTTCATCCTTTCCATTTCAAAACTTTAGCATTTTCAAAATATGCCTATATTTTGATTTTGTATATAGGTATTTTTAATGAATATGATCATTGTGGCAATCACTGCCTTTCAAAGAGAGTGCCAGACTGGTGTTTATTGTTCATGAAGTTGTGCAGATGGAGCAGAAACAATTGCTAAAAGCCTGCCTATTCTCCAGAAATACTCCGTTTGAGAAAAGTCCTCGCACACACAAAAAAGAAAAATCTTTGTGCTGCCACCTGAAGTGGTGCCACCTGAAGAACAACCAAGACAGAAGACAAGAATTTTATGCTGACAAATAAGATAAATTCAAATGTGTTACATATAATTAAAATTAGGTCAGATACAGAATTATATTCATATGTGAGCAATATAACCCATATCATAATGACATTATACTAAGATTAGGGGAAGTGTTTCTTTAACTCCAAATAGACCTTGTGTTAAAATATCACCCAGAAATAAACCTATTTTACATTAATTATGAGAATAAAATCCATTAAAAAATTATAACCTATCCCATAAGGTTAACTATTAAAAAACCTAACAAAACTGTCAAATATAATTAAGTACTACTATTTTTCAGTAGCACTATGGGAAAAATGTTCTAAATTACATTTGAAATCTGTACTTTGTTAGAAATACAGAAATATGGCATTAGTTTTCCATTTACACTAGAAAAGGAACATTGTCTCTTTATCCTAAAAATTTATAACTGAATAATTTAAATGGACCTAATTTATGAAAATATACCTCATTAGGTATGGAGTGGTAACCTCACAGAATCTGTGATTTTGGCTCACAGCTTTCTCTACATGAAAACCAGACTTTTAATAAATTTTAATTTTAATAAAGAATTGTAATAAATCTTTGGGTAGATAGAGGAACCTTTGCTCCTTTCTAAAGAGATAAGACAATGAAACTTTTCTGGGGAGAAAAGACTTCAAGGAGACATTTTCAAGGTGATTATGGATATGAATTTAGACCAAATAAAATAAAAAAGAGAAATAAGTCATAGCTAGGAAGATAAAGTAACAGAAAGTATATGTTAGTAGACATCAAATCTGAAATAATTTATTTTAATGTTGGGAACAAGTAGTGTTCTGGGCAATAGAAAACTGAAAGAAGAATGATTATTTGGAAGACAAGCCAAACAAATTAAAAATAGAAGACAATTGAACGAAAAACTCTAAAGAAGAAAAAAATCTTTAAAAAATGATATAGAAGTGAAAGACCATGAAAAATCCAGGCAAAAGTACAGTAATAGCAATAATATGACCAATATTAAGTAAAGTGGACAAAGGGATGATAATAAGAAAAGATTATCAGAATGTACAAATAATAAGTAAAACAATATATTCTGGTGATATCAAACTGATAGAAAAAAGAGGGAGCTAAATAGTATTAGAATTGCAGATTAACAATACTATGTATTCTTTAGGGGGCTTTAAAAGATCAGAAAGTTAATAGCGATGATATTCCATATCAATTCTAAGACTTTCATAATTTATTACCTATAATAAATGTTCTAGTGTTGAATGAGGTTTTTGTTTCTGGCCATTATATATCTCTCTTTCCCGTAGAAGATTGTACATGAATTACATACTGGACTTGCGTAAGCATTTATCACATCCAAATGATTTTGTACCGAGGTGGCTAAGACCAATAAACCATATGGCTTTGGTTACTTTTGTAGTGCAGATAGTGCAGACAGAGGTGCTTCATTTAAAGTAACCTTAACTCATAGTTCAGAATTCTTTGAACATCTGAATTTCTCCACTAAATAGAAATTTCAACATTGATGCAGAATGAAGTCTCTCATTTTTCACTGTGGTGTGCTCACAAAAGTCTTAAACATGAAGGCAATCTTATAAATGTTTTGTACTTGGAGAAATTTAGCCTTTTATGTTAATCACTATGCAGCTTCTTTCTCTGGGAAGCACCCCTATCTGTAACTACTTGAGCCTGTGTGGGTAGATCTGCTTAACTTTGGAGTTTGGTTAGCAGGCTTCTGGACTTTCACACAAAGCTACATTCTTCAAACTAACTACCGTGAGATAAAAAGGTGACATTTGTTACTTAACTGTCATAGTCCTCTGACTAATTTTTTTGTTCAAAACTTGGGAGAGAAAAATGGATGCTGTTTAGTGATTCTCCCTTAAGAGATCCCTAACATCCACAACTTTGCATTCTGATGCCATTGTGGATTTATGTGAGGCATAGCATAACTGTGATAACTTCTTGAGACTTTTTTGATTCAATAGATCCCTTAAATTCCATATGATTTTTAAAGGCTAAAAGTAATTAACCCTGCCCAGTCCTCTGTCTCTCCTTTACAACGTGATGAGATAATTCTCTCATTTTCTTCCCCCAGTTTTCATTGCTATTGTTGCGATCTATTCAAATAATTATTATTATTTTATGCCTTTATCTCACCCTGGAATTCTGGAATTGATCTACAGAGAAAACACTGATTGACCAATTGTTTAGTGAACTAAATATACAGTTTTATGTTTACTAAGGTTGCAGTATTTATAAATATATATATATATTACAAACAAGCATATATGTGTGTGTATATAATCCACATATATATGTGTGTGTATAATCCTTAAGGGAATAGTATTTTGATGACTATGTGATGATGTGAAACAGGTCGTTAGAGTCTATAAGATAGGCTTTCAGGCAGAGAAGATTCAGTTTGCCTTAACCTCTGAACTTCTGAAAGGTTAAGTAAGTTATTTTAGGAGAATCAGACAAAGATAAATAAATCAAAATCAAGAAATGGCAAACATTGAAAGAAAAATTAAAGATCACTTAATCCCTCTCTCTCACATAATAGAAAACATACCAAAACAAAGAAAATTAGCATTTCTCTTTTTTTTTTTTTTGGAACTTATTGTGCTTCTTACTTCCAAAATAAATATGTGATTTGGCCCAAGTCTCACAGCTTATTAATGGTAGAACTGAAATCAGAACTTTTATTTTCTATTTCCCTGCCAGTTCCTATAGTTATGAAAATGATTTTAAGTTAAATAAAATGTATGCAAATATAACATAAGTAGTCATGTTAAAAACATATGCACTCAAAGAAATTATATTATTTGGAGAAACCAAAACCAAATAAAGAAAATGAAGCATTTTGACAGAAATAAAGACTCTTAAAAAATCTGAAAAACAGAAGACACCAAAAAAAGATGATTGTAATATTCAAGTTAAGACTTTTATTATGCAGTTTTGAAACCTGATGAACTAGACCTCCACAGTCAATTTTGTGTTTTACTTCTATAACTCACATTTTGCTAAACCTGTTCTTTTTCTACTTATTGACTGAGTAGATCATTTTTTATAGAGTTCATCCGCCTCACGCCAATCTCTGCTAAGGCTCCCTAACTCCAAAGTATAATATAATTATATAGCATTTATATATCTTGATGACTTTATACTATATAATTTGAGGTGGGCAAAAATCATACATCTGCAATTCTATCTATAAAGTGGTTTGATATTCATACTAAAGAGAAACCAAAAAGACTTTTGCTAAAATGCCTGTCATCTCCTTGTAAAGTCCTATAACCATACTGGGGACATAAGCCATCTGGGCATGTCAATTCCTGAAGAAGTGTTTCAGTTCATTTTGTAGAGTTCTCGCCACCCACTTTACAAAAGAATGTTGCTGCCAATAATAATAAAAATAGCTAGGTAAAATGCTATTTTTACAGTTGTGATATCACATAACTATTTTTTAACACCCAAGAAAAAATTCACTTTTTTACATAGAATTTTCCAAACCTAGAAAATATTATTCCATACATTTTTTTCAAGAAATAATCTGGTTAGTGTAGTTATTAAAGACTTATGTTTCATTTGATTTTTAATAAAACCCATTTTTAGTAAACTGGATTAAAGCAACATTTTTTATCCGCATGTTTAAAACTTCTACATTTTAAAAAAAACATTATCTACCCCAATTTTTTATGCCATATGCAGATTACAGTTAAAATAAGATCATGAAACCTAACACATGTCTATATTTATATTTGTGTATTTCTGGGATGTTTTACAAGACACCTTGATAATAAAATAAGAAGTAAAAAAAATCAATTCAATCTACTAGTGATATTGTTGATTCAATACCAAAAAAACAAAAATAGTTTGGTCAAGTTAATTATACTACTTATAATTCTGTGAAATAGATGGTCTATACTTATTTCACGTGCTTTATTTATTTATTTATTTATTTATTTGAGTTAGAGTCTCATTCTGTCACCCAGACTGGAGTGCAGTGGCCGCTCCCGGCCACTGCAGCCTCGACCTGCTGGGCTCCAGCGATCCTTCTGCCTCAGTCTTCCAAGTAGCTGGAACTACAGGCATGTGCAACCACGCCCGGCTAATTTTTGATTTATTGTAGAGATGAGGTCTTGCCAGGTTGCCCAGGTGGGCCTCGAATGCGCGAGCTCAGGCAATCCATCCACCTCAGCCTCCCAAAACGCTGGTTTTACAGACTGAGCCACCGAGTCCGGTTCACATGCTTTAATACAGAGTGTGATAAAACCTTTTATGTTGAACTGAAATAAAACACTGCATTCTAGGCGTGTTTGGAATAAATATATATCTAATATTTCAATGTTTTAATTAATAAAACTGCAATAATTAGAAATCTTTTGCATTACTGAATAATTATTGAATAAAATGTTTAGAGAAACAGGGCAAAAATTTCTAATCCCATCAATTGGAGTTAACTTTAAATATAATCCCACTTTGGAAATATCTTTGGGACCATATTTGATAAATACCAAATAGAAGCACATAGATTCATTTAAATCAGTTCCCATAATCTGCTTGACCACTCTCCTATAGTCTTGTATTCTTGCCAAAAAGAAAACTTTCTTACTGAAACATAGTTCTAATAGATTTTATCCTATCTTTAATCCTAATTTTTTTTTGACCTATGGTAATTTTTTTGGCAAAATAATTCATTGGATCTTGCCTTTTGGGGCAATTATCATTTCCAGAATATGCCTTTTAGTATACCATCACTTCTTTTCTTGAACTTTGGCAACTACTCAATCACTGACGAGTATAAGGCATATCTTGTACTTATAATGTATTCCTGAATAAAAAGATGCTGCGACAGTATGAAAGTACTGATATACATATGTTCTACACTTGAACCCAGAGCCTTAGCCATTACAAAATATATTATGTGGTGCAACTGTTTATCAAAATATAAATTTACGTGAACTCTGTTTATAATTTTTCCTTTTTCTATTATTTCAAGCAAATTGTGAGGTTTTTGTTACCTTAGGAATTTTAGTAACTAGAGAAGTAAACAGTTGCTGCTTGAAGTCAGTGCTTTCTTCTTTCTTAGTAAAAATTAAATGCATTGCAGAAATGATGTTAGAAGTTCCAGATCAGGGAAAAAAATTGTGTGTGTAAGCAATGAAAGTCTCTAGATGGGGAAAGGGATGGCAATATCCTAAGCAGGTGAGAAAATCACAGAGGGGACAGCTGGAAGCCAGGTCCTAATCAGAAAAAAAAAACAAAAACCCCAAACCCAATATTACCAAAGACTCCTATGTCTCAGTATGACTCAGAAGCAGAAGACCTTACAGACTTGAGGTGAAATGGGCACCTCAGTGGCATTTAATCATGATAATGTCCAACCACTTGGCTTTCTGTAAGAGAATTATGCATCTCCACCAATTAGACCCTCCCAGTAGAAAGCATTCCTGGAAACTACTTTCTTGCCCCATTATCATTTTGACCATGTGACTTGCTTCAACCAATGGAATGTGAGATGACACACATAGTCTTCAACCTAACAGAAGATTTCCATGTAATATTGTGGTACCACACAGCGTCTTGTTCTTTTTCTCTGCCCTGAGAATGCATGTCTTAAATATGGTGGTTCCCTTAGCCTAAATCCTGGAATAAGAAGGCACATGGAATAGTACCAGCAGAATACACTAAGGAATTTATAAATCACTGAGATTTCAGGTGGTTGCAAAGCTAACTAATCTGCCAATGCAAGCTGCTAATTAATGACCAGACTGCTAAACAGTTTAAACAAAGAATCTTAATACCTTTTAGACACAATTTTTGACTGAGATTCAGATCTGCTATTGTTCATTAGACTCTGCCTGTAGTTCTCTCATAAAAAAGTCAGTATCATTAGGATGGCCTTTCCCTTACAGAGAAGTCAGTCATCAAAAAGTAGAACCTTGGATAGCCCCATTATAAATCATGTGAAACACAGGATCTATTCTTGACAGTCATAATCAGAATAATGTAAGGGAACTCCTTTGACCAACTATGATTAGTTTATGTCAGTATGAGGTTGACCATAACTCAAATTATGTAAGACAAACTCTTTTAGTCAAGAAGTTTTTCATGTTGGAAAAATAAATAATCTTATCATGGTAGGTGAATAGTCACTCGACTCAGAGATTTGGGAGGATATAGAGACTAGAAGTCTAATTGCTCATCATTTGATTGTGGTTGCTGATGTTGAAATACCAAGTGGAAATTATAGGTCCTAGAAGCCTAATGTGGGCTTTGCAGGGTCTCTTTGGCTGGGAATGAGGGAGGTACGGCCTACATCCAGATGTATATGGCAGGTTTGGGACAAATTCGGTTACTTGGACAAGAAAGTACTTAGTGGCAAGTTATGTCATTCTTCCATTTCTCTTTACTCATCTTTCCTCTCCAACTCTCCTTGATTCTCCACTTCCTTCCTTTTCCTCAGCCCCCATCTCATGTCTGTTGGTTTCTCCCCCATGACCTCTTCCCACTTCTGACTTCTCTTCTTTGTGGAAATCTCAAGAGTTCATTCCATTTTATTTGAAAATTGTTGTCTAAAAGTAACGTTGTATACACCCACAAAGACAAGAACAGAATGAACATCATTCTTCTTGTTGCTCTCTCAGGCAATGCAGGTCATTTTTGCCTATGGTGCAGGTAAAGAGGGACTTATGTAGCTATTAAGTAGAGCCAGGGGAAATAGTGCTAGTCAGCATTTGTCTTTTTATTGCTGTGGTACAATAATGAGAGAAAATAAATCAGGCCTGGTACAACTCCCTTGGAAGGAGAAATGAAGCCAACACTAGCGTTGTAACACAAAATTCTGGAGGTGGGGGAGTTCGAATGGTTACACACTCCCTCTTTGCAAATATCTACCTTGATAACCATTTCATTGTAAAATAATACAGTATTTTCAGTCAGTGTGCAAATCCTTTCAGGACCTATGGCAATGATTAGACTCTATTCCTGAGAGACATCTAGTACACTTCTTTGGTAGGATCTTTACTGAATGTTCAGGCATTAGTGTTTTAAATAAATCTTAGTTATCTTTTTTTTTTTTTATGACTTTCACCTTTCACTCTGCGTGCTGCCTGGGAAACTCAGGGTGTGAAATGATTCAAGAGAAGTCCTTGAGCTGCTGTTGCTGCCAGGAAGATGTTTAAATTGTATTACACAGAAAATGTCTAGAGTGTGGAATTCTGCTCAGAGGATTTTCTCTTTAACATAAACTCAATGTGAAGTTACTCTTCCCGTTCAAATGCATTCTTACGAAACTATCTCATCATAAAGCAAAGCTGCCAAGGGCATTGTTGATGTTTGGAGAGATACAACTTGGAACCCAGGAGCAGCTGGGCAGAAGTAGGATAGATCTATAGGGTAAAGAAAGGGAGATAGAGATGCAGGAGGAAGGAAAGGAGAGTGATAAACACAAATTAACTACCCGGGGAATGACTGTCTGGCATGTGATACCTTTCACTTTTCAAAATGATCTGAAGACAAAGGAAAATTCCCTGAGTTATGAAAAATTGAGACCAGAAATATCAAAATTGCAGAATTCAGTTGATAAAGATCCTGCATGTATACAATCCAGTCATTGAACAATTCTAGCCAAAGAAACAATATCTGCAATTGTTACTATAGAGTACCGTTCAAAGAAGAATTATTTTGGTACAGAGAAAGTTGAAAGAACTTACAGAAAGAAAGTCTTGAAAAATGAAAGGCAGAGATACTTTCCTGATTAAAAAACTCACTATATCAAATTTTCTGAATATATTCATCATGTATGATATAAAACTATACTTAATTTATTATATAAAGCTATACTTAAGTTAGCTTTCAGTCTACAATATGAAGTGGGTCATACTCACTATATTCCTTTTGAGATATACCAGTCTAGGTTGAAGAGATCCTCCAGGGATTATTATGGTCTCATCTTGTTTGAGTGCCCGCCTGCTGATGCTTATCACGGATTTGTATAGTGGACACTACCAGATGTCCAGCACATCTGTCACAGCAGATGTGTCCACTGAACCAGATCTATTCCTGTCTGGGTATGTGGCACTCGGTGCTATACTTTGGACATGGTTTATTTGTCCCCACCAAATCTCATGTTAAAGTTTGATCCCCAATATTGGGAGGGAGAGGTACCTAATAGGAGTTGTCATGAGGTTAGATCTCTCATGAATAGATTAACGCTGTGCCTGAAGGTGAAGTGAGTGAATTTTCACTCTATTAGTTCCTGTGAGAGTTGGTTGTTAAAAGAGCTTGGCACTTTCCCCACTCCCTTGCCTTCTCTCTCACCACGTGATCTCTGCATACTTGGACTCCCCTTCATCTTCTGCTGTGAGTGGAGGCAGCCTGAGGTCCACATCAGATGCAAATGCTGGTGCCATGCTTCTTGTACAGCATGTAGAACTGTGAGCCAAATAAGCTTCTTTTCTTTAATATTATCCAGGCTCGGGAATTCCCTTGTAGCAACACTAAACGGACTAAGACACATGGTCTATGCAATCATTTGTGTTCATGTCTTCAGTATTTATTGAATACATACAAAGTGTAAGGCACTGGGTTTAGCTGTAGAGACGATCAGGTTGGCAAGTGGAAAGTAATAATATTGAGAATCCTGGAAAGTAACCAATTCCTTTTACAAGTTGCTTTACGAGATAGACTTTAGGCTTTAGGCCATTTGGACTTTTACTTGGAGACTTAGATATCTATGATTTTAACAAATTCATTTCAGTCTGAGAGTGGAGAAAAATAGGGAATGAATATTGAAGCACTGACTTTGAAATCAAACATCTATCTCAACCCCACGAGGCTGTGTGTGTGTGTATGTGTGTTGTGTGTGTGTGTGTGTGTGTGTGTGTGTGTGTGTCTTAAACAATTGGGCAGGCATCATGTCACCTGTATGCACAATCACACATAAAATGATCAGCCATCATGTCACCTGTATGCACAATCGCACATAAAATGATCTAATCAAGATGCACATTAAAATGCACATCTCATTTAAAGATATTTTTGACATATCAACCTGAATGTTGATAAACATGTGAGACAACAAAACATAAAATTCAATGCACATTCTAATCATTTTCTTGGTGTCAATGCCTGTTTTCAGGAGTGAGTAATAAAGAACTAGAAAAAGAAATAGTTAAAACAAAAATGTTTAAAGACGAAAAATGCATCCACTCCTCCATCTGAATATGTTTTCTAACATTTCTTCACTGCTGAGAAAGTTTTCCATTTGTTATCCTCAATAGCAGGTGGCAGCTGAAGATGTTCAATTATATGTTTTGTTAAAACCTTGTAAATAAGTTAAATACTATTATTACATTTAGCTAAAGCTAAAAGTCAAATTATATTTTCTTCAGCTTAAATTTTCAAACATAACCCACCTGTTTCCCCACTTTCAGCCCCAGGAAAGACCCAAAAGCCCTAGACTAGGCAGGACATTATTGTTTAGTAGGTTACAGAGTTGGCCTAGAAGTGTGCTATTTATTGTGACAACTGCTGTTCTTTTCTGGGTGGAGGAAATGTAATGGTGCCCCAGGAGTTGGACTGGCAGACTGGACGTAGAAAGAACCGAGGATAGCATTATGCCATGGAGGAAATTAGCAACCACCATGATGATTTAAGAAATCTGAATGGAGTTGCCAGAAAAAAAATACATGACACCCAGTTAAATTTGCATTTGAGATACAACTAATTTTTCTAGTGTAAGCCTATCCTATGCAATATTTGGGACACACTTATAGGAAACATTATTCATTGTCTGACATTCAAATTTAACCGGACATCTTATGTGTTTATTTTCAAAATCTGGCAACCCTAAGTATGACAAAAGTCTTTTCTGCTAAAAAATTCTTCTTTTCACATTGACTGAAATTCAACTAATTAAAATTTTCAGTTCAGTTAACAAGCACTCCTTTTTAAAAGATAAGTATCTCTGGGAAGTACACGAGTCATTTATACATCAGTGTGAGTTCATTTAAAGAGATTGCTTACTTCTCAATGTCTAAATTATAGCTCATTATCAAAGTGTGTTAATCAGTTAGACCAAGGGTCTAAGAGTTCTTTTTTCGTGGGAAGAGATAGGGGTTGGGGTTGGCTGGGAATTGTTCATTTCAGTGGAAGGATACTTGTGAAAAACTAAGGTTAGTGGGGATTTTTCTGATAGAATTATCAAAGTGACAGGGAGAAACTATATCTGTATAAAATGATGAAATGGAAGCAGAGAGTGTAAGGTGGTAGTTCCAGAACAAACTCACTCATTCTAGAATTTTTCTTGAAAAGTTATATCCTCATGAGGAGACTTAGTGGTGTGCTTTATTTTTTAAACATGGATAATAGTAAATATTAAAATCAGTGGCAAGCATATTTTCATATTTCCCTTATTATTTAAAGTATTGATGTGAGATTATCCTCAAGGATTTGGTAGTGCATCTTTCCACATCAGTGATTTCTTTTCTCCTTTGTATATTGGATTGCATCACTCTTGACTCAGTAGGTCCTATACATGCAAACCCAACACAGCAAGAAAGAGAAGGGAATTCAGACCACTAAGAATGAAATTGCTGTGTCTAGACAGCCATAATAACAAAGAGAAAAGTGATCTTAAACAATTGGACAAGTTATAAACCTCTAATAACTTCTTGAAAGACACAGTAATTATGTTGTCCCTTCAATCTTAGAAGTGATGCAATATATTCCTAGCATAAAGGTGAAAGGATGAATAGGAATTTGTCAACGTTTAGTACTCTATAAGCAGGTGTCTGACCATAGAGCCATCATGAGTTACCATGGTTCACAGCTTGTGTTTTTACCACCCACTGGGCATGAAACAGATATTGTCTTGCAAAATGTAATTAATACGTTATATATTTACCATAGATACATACCCCCTAATACCTCCCATAGTACCCAGAAGAGTGATATGTACTTAACAGGCCCTTATACATTTTGGGTTAATGAATCATTGTTAATTAAAACTCCTATTTACAGAAAACTCTTAAAATATATTCTAAATTCCAAAGTCTAATGTTTTATATCATCTATTGTTTTATTCATTGTGTTATTTGTTACTTCTAACCAAATAATCTGAAGTTTAAAATTTCACTTTCCTAAGATTTGTGTTTTTAAACAATCCAATTTCCCCAAATAATTTCAGACCACAATTACATTCTATTTCAATTACTAGTATTTTATTGCACCACAATCTGTATAATGTCAGGATATAATGAATTAACCTGCATTGTATTTTTATTTCTGCCCCCTCTGGAACATGAGTGTTCTAGGAAAGAGAACTACACAGCTGATTTAGTGATGAGGAAAGTTACACAACATGCAGCTTTGCGGCAACATGCTCATGCGGTATGGGGATGCTGCAGAGAGGCCAGAAATAAAATCACTTCTTTCTGGAGCAGCCCTGCTTGCTCTCAGCTGAGACAAAAAAGAGATTTCCTTTTTCTTTCTCTTTTTCAGGACTCACATAACTAATCTAACTCTAATTCCATTAATCCTTGGATACAAGAAAAGGTGTTTACCTCAGGAAATCATTTAGTTATTTTTAGAAACTAGAGATATAACCATTATAAAGTTTTTTAGCTATCTAATAATCAAAGCAAGGGTCCTTATAAGAGGGATTTAGATACTGCTGACTTGAATAAAGAAAATACTGGTACCTGTATGGTATGCTTTTTTCTGTTTGTGGTTGATTTTGAGTTTAGGAAAGGGCTATAAAAACATCAGGGATTAAACAGCCGCAGTAAAGGACAGGAAGGAGCTGCAGAGAAGGGTCTGACTGCCTGCTATGCTTGTAGGTATTACTCAGCACTTTTCTTACACAGATACATCTTGCAGGCTGCATAAGCAAGTCAGGGCCCTTTTCCCTGCTGCTCAATTGTTTCCGTCCGCCAAAGAAGAAGGCAGAGAAGACAACTTCGGCCTTAGAGAAAAAGACAAATACTTTAGTGCAAATATTTACCAATAACAAAATCAATGAAACCTCCTGTGCCCTGTTTCTCTTTCAAGGCCCCCAGAATTAGAAGTCTAATCAATCAAATCGGGGAACCAAAATTTGTGCTACACTAGGCTCAGTAATTTTTTTTTTTTTTAAATGAATGAGTAACACAATCAATGCCTTACCCTAGGTCATCTGCTCGGTGTACAGCCCATAAAAGGGGCAATGCCACTGTCCTCCTCCATTGCATCCTGATATGTATGTTATCATCAAACTAAGGGAACACAAACATGTACCATAATAATAATGTTCAGAGCTTCATTCAGAAAGAATTTCCCTTTCAATAAAATCCACGAATGTAACATTAATGTTGAATTAAATGGAGGCATCCTTTGGAGGACTAAAATAATATGATACATTGCTTTTTTGTTTATCTGGTAGAGACTAAACTTTGAGAACATAAACTATTACAGTTATAAAAATCATCCAGAGTTCTTTTTGAAAACACATAGTCCAAGGTCCTACCTCAAGATTTTGTTTCAGAGATTTGAGGAAGACCCAGTATTTGCTTGTGAACTACCTGTCCCAGGTGATTAGGATGTTGTAGGATTCATACTTGATCAATGGGCAAGTTTTGAGAAGAGTGTTATAGAAGAATGGATTAAGAAAAGTATCAGCATAAATATAGAAAGCAAGCTTTTGGTAACCTAAAGAACAGACTCAATTCATGTAAGTATTGATTTGGTGATGAAAATAGATTATGACTGGGCACAGTGGCTCACACCTATAATCCCAGCAATTTGGGAGGCAGAGGTAGGTAAATTGCTTGAGCCCAGAAGTTTGAGACCAGCCTAGGCAACATAGAGAAACCTCGCCTTTAAAAAAAAAAAATAGCTGGCTGTGGTGGCACACACCTGTAGTCCCAGTTTCTCGCCTAGGAGGTAGAAGCTGCTGTAAGCTGTGATAATCATGGTCGTGCCACTGCATGCCAACATGGGTAACAGAGTGAGATTCCAACTTAAAAAAAAAAAATCCATGATTCAATTAGTTTAAACATTAAAAGGGATCATTTCTAACTTAGAGATTTATTTTCTCAAACATGAAAGTTTCGTGGTGAGATCACTGGACTTACAATATTTAGGCTCAAATTTTGCTTCTAGTCCTTAATAAAATTGTGATATTAAAATAGTTTCTTGATCTCCCGCAGTTTTAGTTCTATTGTTCATAAAATTTGAATAATTCTTATAATAACACACATTAGGTGTCTACCCAGCCCTCACCCTTTTTTGACTTTGTCTTTCTGTGTAACCCATACTGAAGATGAATGTAGACAACTATTTTGTGCCATGGAACTCTCCCAACCATCTCCCATAGCCACAGCCTTGTGGGTTATATGAGGACAATGGTCACAGGGGGATTAATCCATAAACTTAACAGAGACAATAGGATTCTCTTTCAGAATAATGTTTAAATGCGGTAAGACTGAGTGAGTCACAATGTTGTGAGAACATTAACTGAATGACCTAGAGTTGAGGATGGGAAAGCCATGTCTGGCCATGAGCAAGCAGCGGATACCAACCCAAACAAAAAAGCAGAAATAAGAGTAATCACTTAACCACTCTGAAAAAATGTGGGCTATATTGATTTAGTTCCTGACTCCTCATTTCAGTTCAATCTGTTTATGATTTAGTTGTGTTTGGGTTTACGGGCTTACGGGAATTTGGATGCTTACAATAAATAATCCATTTTACTTATACTGTTTATTTACATGTGCTTTTATTTCTTGAAAACAAGTGTTCTGACAAAAATACAAGGCAAAAACACTTTGCACATAATGGTTTCTTAAATTTCTATTTTAATTCCTTACCTTATAGAGAAAAAAACAGAGGGGCAGCAAAGTTGAATATCATAGACAGGAGAGTGATGGCCCTGGTCAGACAGTTTGGAGGAAACTACAGATTTCAATTTGGGTCTAGTCAATCACAATTCAATGCCCCTGTATTAAAACTAGAAATTCAGCCGGGCTTGGTGGCTCAGCCTGTAATCCTGCGCTTTGGGAGGCTGAGGTGAGCCGATTGCCTGAGCCCGTAGGTTCGAGACCCGCCTGGGTAACTTGTCAAGACCTCATCTCTACAATAAATCAAAAAATTAGCTGGGTGTGGTAACGCACGCCTGTAGTTCCAGCTACTTGGAAGGCTGAGGTGGAAGGATCACCGGGGTCTAGCAGGTCGAGGCTGCAGTGGCCGGGAGCGGCCACTGCTCTCCAGTCTGGGCGACAGAGTGAGACTCCAACTCAAAAAAAAAAAAAAAATCTAGAAATTCAAGGAGCAAGACTAAGATATTTTATTAGAAAAATTTATGATCCTTGTATGCTTTCACAATGAAAAATTAAAGCCATCCCACTTTTTATAAAAGTAGACTAAAAGAACCCATATAGGTCAAGCCTTTCTCAAAAAAGTGGGAGAGGGGGCTTTCACATAATTTTAAGCATTTGGACAAATACCAAGTTGAGTTGTCAGAGATCTGTGTTATGAAGGATGAATAAAAAACCTGCCCAGAAAAAAGAAAGTCATTATTATTACAACTTAAACTTTTAAACATAAATGAGGAGTCATTCTTGGAGAATGACTAATTTTGAGAATTATCTGCTGATAGATCTGTTGGAATGGGCTACTTGCAAACAGAATCTCTGAGCCACTTAATGAGTTGAGTGCTTGAAGGTGTTTTTAAATGATCAATTTAGACCCCA
Organism: Cephalopachus bancanus; assembly: GCA_027257055.1. Lineage (NCBI taxonomy): Eukaryota > Metazoa > Chordata > Mammalia > Primates > Tarsiidae > Cephalopachus > Cephalopachus bancanus. The sequence continues at coordinate 15,022,948 of JAPVLO010000035.1, forward strand.
GAGAACATTTACCAGACAGAACAAGTTTTAGTGTAGTTGATAGTAAGTTGTGCCCAGAATATTAAATTGAATCAAATTTATTTTCCACATAAAGTCACAGTTTTGTATGTTATTATATAATCTTTTGGCAGAAAAAAGGAATAACATTCTGAATGGTACTCTCCAAAATTCAAAGAATCTTAGTATAAAAATATCTAGCATTTTAGATGTTTCAAAGTAGGGCCAAATGCAGAAAATAAGTTGGATATGACAAAAATACCAGAAAGTTCTATTCAGTTGGCATCTCGCTAGTAATTTCTTCTAATAATTTAGTTGCTGAGCAAAGAGTAGAACAGAATTTAACCAAATACCAATCAATCAAACAAACAAACACCAAAGAACTTATTAAATCACAACTATGTTCAGCTACATGCTTGAGGGTATTGTCAGTGTACTCCTTTCTTGTGTAAATAATGGGGACTATCTAGTAACTCACCATGTGTTCTTCCCCTTCCCCTTCAGCTGTTAAAAAGAACAAAGTCAAATTCAGGACCAAACAAAATGTATATAAATGTAGTAGCTATTACAACTTCTGCACTTGGCAATATCTACTTCACCACTCCTTTTAGCTTGTTTGGTCTTCATTATTTTGTTTTATATTGTATTTGACTTTGTAAGCCAGAAAAAATCATCTTTGAAACAGAAAAAAAATAACGATGAAGTTCTTGCTACAGTTTATACCTATTTCAAGCAGTTTCTCTTGCTACAGAAATAAAAATTCAATTTTCTACCTTCCTTGTGACAAAACTGCATGAACTTGAGGGCAATTACTTTAGTTTTCTCTTTTACAAACTGAACAATTTTCAATCATTTAATCCCAATGAATAAATACAATGTGATAATTTGTATTTTTCTTTTGCTCCCTTTCAAGTTCTACACAACTTCACCAACTTGCTTAGGGTAGAAACTCTAATAGAATAAAGATAATAAGAATAGTAAAAAGATAATGCTTGATTTTTATATACATTTCCCTTAATACAAATTACTTCATTGAGTTTTTTAGTAATATAACACCTTCATTTATTTAGCCTGTGTCTTTACACAAACCAGTTTCACATTTTAAAAAAGGAGTGATTGAAACAATAAAGTTTTTCTTTAAATATAAAAATAGACCATGGTCCTCCTATTCTTCCTGCTATTAATCAGAAACAACAAATATTTATTAATTCCCTGTTAAATGACAAGGCCTTGTTGGTCCCACAAAACTTGTTACTAATTAGTTGTTCTACTATCTTGTTATTTATATGACGTGTTTTTGATTCAAAATGCACTACACATTGATCAAACTTTACATTAGAATCTTTCCTTGATGGACCAATCTCTACAGTTTTCAATGTTATTCTGTTTCCTATTTCTACATTCCTCAGAGCTATCAATATAATTTTCTACATACCACTTGAACATTAATTTTTAATTTAAAAATTCAGGTCAGTGAAAAGTTATTAAATGATAATAGTCTTTGGATTGATTTCAATAAATTATAATTAATACATTTCTCCAGGATATCATGAAATCATTGTTAATCATCTTGAACCACTTGAACAGTTCCCTAATAGCAATATGATATAAATCAACAATTGCAGAAAATCAGGATCAGATTTATTATAAAGGTTCCAAGAATCTGAAATGTTCATTCCAGCTTTGGATTCATGCTGAATATATGCCTTACAAACATTCACACCACAATCACTTTTAAATTATATTTATGGTAGTATTTAACAAAATGCAAACTCTTTCAAATTTCAAATTCTTTGAAATTCTTTCAAAGATAGAAGCCTTCTGGACACTCAGTGTATATTGTTACCATCAATCAACACAGAACATTCAACTTCCTTCATATTGCCGTCTTTCATAATTCTGATCTAAAAGTTAGAAATCAGTAATTGAAGATCATGTCTTTTGGCTGGGCAAGGTGGCTCACACATGTTAATCCTAGCACTTTGGGAGGCCAAGACAGGAGGATTACTTAAATCCAGGAGTTCGAGACCAGCCTAGGCAACATAGCGTGATCTTGTCTCTACAAAATTACACACACACACACACACACACACACACACATACACACACACACACACACACACACACACACATACACACACACACGATTAGCCAGGCATGGTGGCACACATGTATTGTCCCAGCTACTCAGGAGACTGAGGTAGAAGGATTGTCTGAGCCCAGAAGGTCAAGGCTGTGGTAAACTGTGAGGGTCCACTGCACTTTAGCCTGGGTGACAGAGTGAGTCTCCAACCCCCCCACCCCAAAATTATGTCTTTTTATAAGAATATATACATACACAGATATTCAAAAAACTCCTAGAAACACAGATATGTGATACTATTAATTTTGTCTTGATCAACATGAATTTTTGCTTATCTCAGAAGAAAATTAAATTGGCCTGACACAATTTCTATTTGCAAAATCACAGTGATTTTTAATACTGTGCTATTCTTGGCGACTATCAGTTTTAATATATTATTTTTATTGTTTTTGTAGAAATTTTAAGATTTTGAGTTAAGATCAAAGTCCTAAAGCTCTTAAACTTCTTTTTTCCAAACATAGATCTCCAAATTAGCCTTTTCATAAGGTTTAACACTAGAATTGACAAAACACTCTGTGTTCACCATTACTGATGAATATATAAAAATATATATATTTTTGTTTTCTTATTAACAGTTTACAAATGTACAGTAATTACGTTTTGCATCTACTCTTAAATTATTTTCTCCTCTTCTTGCCTAAAAGGGGAAATCTACTTCTAGCAATTTCTATCCCTACCTCATTTTTTAATCTCTACTGATTTGCTCTTTCTAACTGCCAGGCTTTAAAAATCAGATAAAATATATCTCCAGGGAATGAAAATCTATTAAAAAATATTTTACATGTAAGATTATATAGACTTCAATTTGAAACAAGAGATATGAAAAGATATTTGGGGTGATCAAAGCATGTGTATTCAATTCTTGATCTGAAGTTGTTTTTCAGAGACCCATAGAAATAGAAAACATATTTAGATAAATGAAGTTCATTATAGAAATATTTGTGTGCAATCTGCATTGTTTGGAATAAATTTTCTTCTCTTGCATTTGTAGCAATTTACAAGAAATACATATGTGTCTGTGTATGTGTATATATGTGTATGTGCTTTATTAATGTTAGCATAGAGGATTATATCCTTTGAATTAGCAATGTGAGAGAGTGGGATATGGAAGAATTTTATTCATTAAAGTTACATGAAAGATAAACCTTATTTTATTTTCCTCACTTGTATTTACAAGAGCCAGTAAGCAAATTTATATGTTTGAATAACAAAACTATTTGTCAACAAAATATCTTTTCCATTTCTATGTTTTAGAATGTTGACATTTCAAAAGTTCTATATTGGCATAGTCTATAACATAATAACAAAAATGTAATATAATAATGTCCAAAATCAGAATAACTTCCTACCTAAACAGCAATCTGGCTGGTTAATCCTTAATTTGGCCACCTATTCAAATCTAAAAAAAATTGCCTGAGATTTAAATCAATGGAATAAATAAGTAATATTTGAGTTTTCAAAGTACAACAAGTAATAAAATGATCTTATTATATTACCTAAACAATGCATTAAAAAAAAATTCTTAGCAGGGATCCGTGGCTCAGCCTGTAATCCCGTGCTTTGGGAGGCTGAGATAAGTGGATTGCCTGAGCCTGCGGGTTCGAGACCCGCCTGGGCAACTTGGTGAGACCTCATCTCTACAATTAACCAAAAAATTAGCCGGGAGTGGTAGCGTGCGCCTGTAGTTCCAGCTACTTGGAAGGCTGAGGTGGAAGGATCCCTGAAGCCCAGCAAGTCGAGCCTGCGGTGGCTGGGAGCGGCCACTGCACTCCAGTCTGGGCGACAGAGTGAGACTCCAACTCAAAAAAAAAAAAAGATTACTTTAAGACTAGAGAGCTGCATTATACTTGGTTATATATTTCATAATTTAAAAATAAAGTTCAAGCAATGAATATGATAGCTATCTCTAGAAACAGTATACAAAACATATTGTCATTCATAATGAAAGACATACATGCTAACTTTCAGGAGCCACTGAGTTAAAGAAACAAATTTTGTTTGGTAAGTACATTCAGAATTATTTAGATAATGTGGTAATTATGAATATATTATTTCTCATTGTTATTTAGCTAGAACATAGATATAGAGAAAATATTATTCAACAAATAAAGTTTCAGTATTATTTGATGCTATTTTGTGGATAACTCAAGAACTTATGTACCTTATGGTTTAATTCTGTTTAAGAGCAAATAATTATTGAGCTGCTTACCAGGTTTCAAGTCTGATTTAGAGTTTAGAATATATATGTGAAAGACATGTTTTCTGTTCTAGAAGAGCGGGAAGAGCAGGATGGCTATTAGGAGAGACACACTTCAATACTAGTGAATTATAATATTGCATAAGTGTGTAATATAACTGATTTATGGGACACGGAGTTAGTATAGAAGCAGATATGATCACTTCTTTCAGGGTAGAAGGAGGGTAGAAATGTTGCCAAGAGAAGCTTCTGCGGTAGGGGAGAGAAGAAATGGGTTTTTTTAAATGAAAAGAAATTCACCAGAAAGATAAAGGACTGGGGATGTGCGATAAAGGACAGAGGGCATATAAAATTAATATGCTCTTTTTGGACCCTTAGAAAAAAATACCAAAACAGAATGTTAATAGTGTTTAATGCTAATAGTGTTTAAAAGCAACTACTCAGTGCCAAGCATTGCATTATGTATCTGGTGAATATACATATATTCATACATATATGGCAAATAAACTTTAGACTTTGCCATACAATTTACAAATAAATATTGTTATTGCTATTTTTTAGATTAAAAAAGGCAAAAAAATACACCTAATTATAATGATACCAGGCACAGCTAGAGCTGGGATATGAATACTGATTTGTCAACTTTTGCCCTAGTTTCTTTCCATTATAGCATATTTTCTGGAAATATATCTCTACTTATTTCATAGTGCCTGACACTATGCTTATAAATATCAGCTGAATGAACGAGTGAGTGATTTTAGATGAAACTCAATTTAGCTAGTTAATTTTTTTGGTGGTATTTATGTAGAGTAAAGAACTGAAAAGAGACAAACAAATTTACCAAAACTTTCTAAGAAAAATGACGGAACTAGACATTAGTTAAGATGAATATTTTCATTCTTAAAACTCAACTGGCCATCTTTGCAGAAAACCAAAAAAGTAATCCCCATTTTCTGCAAGAGGCTATCAAGGAAGAGAGAGTTAGAAAGAAATAATTACAAACAGTGTCTAATGTTACAGCATAATCTGGTAATATATGAACAGGAAAGAGTATTGACTTGCCAACATGATTGTCCTTAATCAACCATATAAGAATGACTGTGATGACTTAAAAAGTAAACGGGCAATGAGAACTGCAGACATTGCATGAGAATCTTTTCAAGAAACTTGACTCAATAGACAAATGAGATGTTACTGTAATTAAAGGGAGAAAAATATTTTTTCATAAGAAGGTGAAGCCATCTTATTAGATGCTGGAAAAAAAGGTCTAAGTAAAGGATCATGATCCCTTAGATATAGGTTGAGTGTGAAGACAAAAGAATTGGGAGATTTATACCGAAGAAGACATGGTATTTTGTGAGGTGATATGTTTCAAATTGCTTAAGCTAAATCCTAAGGGGAATAGCTTAAATTTTATGTCTTACTCTTTGGGATCTTTGCTATAGAGCAACGAATGTTAATTTAATACTTTATACATATTTGCTTGGTGTACCTTGCCCCAATCTGGTGGGGACTCTTTTTTTTTTTTTTTGAGAATGGTGGGGATTCTTTAGAAAATGGTAAATATTTTCACTTTTGAATGATTCCAGAGTCAATAAACTTAACAGCCTGGCTGTTACTGTTGGTTGTTTAAAAAAATTTTTTTTAGAACTAAAATTACCATTTGTAAGCTAAAACAAAATCAATCATAAAACTTTAAAAGCCACTTCATCCATGGTTTCCCATTTTTGCCAAAGGATCATAAGGTTAAAATTGAGGAACTGAATTTAGTTATTAACCGGGTTAACATCAGGCCTGAATGTAAATTAAGCCTCTGGCAATAGAAGTGAAAAAAGTCACAATTAACAACAATTTTGTGAACTACAGACTTCATCTATCTTAAGAGGTCTACATGCATACTTAATGCTTCATCGAAACCCTATACATGAAAGTAGTTTAAATCTAACTTACATGGTTTACCTTAGCCAACAACAATGAACCCCTGGGAAATCTATTTTATGAATATCTCAATAGTAAACCAAGTATTTGAATTACAAAGAGGATAAACAGCACTTTTTTGGGTCAATGAATACCTAATTTTTATTTATCAATGGAGATACTAGACTATATCCAATATTCACTAGTAAAAAGGTCATCTTCCATGAAGCCAAGCAAGAAGATGACATAAGTCAAACCTATCCAATTCTGTTTCAGAGATCTCAACAAGAAATTAATCATTTACTGCCATAAACTGAAGAATCTGAAAATCAGTATTAATGGAAAAAAAGAACTTGTAGCAACAGATATTTATCTGGGACGCAATCAGGAGACAGAAACCACATACTAATTTAAACAGAAAAAGCTTAATATGGAAAATTATAAATAATAGGAGAGTAACTATAGAGATTTAAGAGAATCTGGAGAATATCCTAGAGCTGAGGTAGCATATCCAAAGAAGAATGAACTGGGAAGGATTTACTTTCCCAAGCTGGAGTCCAGACTTTGTTGGAAAAATTTGTGGTGGAAGCCTTCTTTCTCTGCACAAGTGTTGTTTTCTGGCGTGCCCTGGCCAGAACTGGTCCACAGTTGTCCAACAACCAAGAACAACTCACAGGGTACAGGTTAGCTAAGGCTGGGGATAGGCCTTCAGAAGGAGCAGGGCCCTGATGTGGGCATGAGTCTAGGAGCATGTGGTGGCAAGATGACACTGGGTCCTTACATGGGTTGTGAAGTCACCAACCGACTGCCCCATCTGGGCATATAGCTGGGGAAAAACACCACTAGATGTCACCAAATACACACACACATACACATGGACCATGCTAATGGACCATGCTCCAGTATTAAGTAAAATAAAAATGTAGCATTTAAAACCAAGAAAATGCGCAGGCCTGTAGTTCCAGCTACTTGGAAGGCTGAGGCGGAAGGATCGCCAGAGCCCAGCAGGTCGAGCTTGCGGTGGCCAGGCACAGCCACTGCACTTCAGTCTGGGTGCCTGAGTGAGACTCCAACTCAAAAAAAACAAAAACAAAAAACCAAGAAAATAAGCCCCTTCCTTTTGCTGTGACCCTTAGTGCCCTCTACGGACAAGGCTTAATAACATGCTCATGGTAAAGGATAAATGTTAGGTGTCAAAGGGTGAACTTGGTGAACTTGGAGCTGAAAGACAATCAATTGGTATCTGTCTTGTCTTGTACAATGGATATTATTATTCATAAATATTTTTATCACAGACCATACGGCTTAATACCTATATATATTTTATTTATTTATATTTTTAGAGACAGGGCTTTGCTCTGTGAGCCAGGTTAGAGCACAGTGGTATGATCACAGCTCATCATAATTTTGCTTTTGTTTTTGTTTTTGAGTTGGAGTTTCACTCTGTCGCCCAGACTGGAGTGCAGTGGCCGCTCCCAGCCACTGCAGCCTCGACCTGCTGGGCTCCAGCGATCCTTTGGCCTCAGCCTTCCAAGTAGCTGGAACTACAGGCACGCGCTACCACACCCAGCTAGTTTTTTGATTTATTGTAGAGATGAGGTCTCACCAAGTTGCCCAGGTGTGTCTCGAACCCACGGGCTCAGGCAATCCACTCACCTCAGCCTCCCAAGGTGCAGGATTACAGGTTGAGCCACTGAGCCCGGCTTCATAATTTTGAGTTCCTGGCTCAAGAGATCTTCCACCTCAGCCTCCTAAGTAGCTAGGACTATAGGCACGTGCCATGACACTCAGATAACGTTTTTAAAAATTTTTGTAGAGGTTGAAAAGGTAGTGTCTCGCTATGTTTCCTAGGTTGGTTTCAAACTCCTGACCTCAAGCGATACTTTTGTCTTGGCCTCCCAAAGTGCTGGGAATACAAACATGAGCCACCGTGTTCAGTCTATTTTATTTATATTCAGCAGATACTTATTATCCTTTGTGAATCCCCTTAACTACTTTTATAGGCCACCATGGAGCCAAATTTGCTGCCATATAGACTGTTGATTCCTTTATCTACAGTCACTTTTCCAAAACTAAGAGCAAGTAATCTTTGAATTCTTGTAAGCATTTATCTGCAACTCTCATGTTACTTGACAACTGAATTCTACTCCCAGTATATTTACTACTGAATATGTCTCCTTTTTTGCTGTGGTCCATAAGCACCTTGAGAGCAGCATTCACTTTTGCATTCTTCACTCTACCATGCAAAGTGCTTTACTCATAATAGATACACAATAAGTAGTTGCTGAATTAATTAATAACATATCTGGAATAACAATGGCATCTCCTAAGAGTGAGAGGTACAGAGCATAATAATTCAAAATTCAACCCCTATAACAAAATCAAAAGCTAAAATACAGAATATATTTTAGTATTGGACATTGTATGGTGAAATTAATAAAATTTACTGGAAAGTCTCAATTTTATAGTGACCAAGTATTTTTCTTAATATTTTTATATCTGACATATGTAAAGTAGAAATTTTTTTTCTGGGTCATTCTTGAATAAATAAGAAGAGAACACAATTTTGATATCAATTTTTTATCAATTCAGTTTCTGGTACTAAGAAGATTTAATTGAGAAAATATAATCATATCAACAATTTGTTCTAGAAAAACTAGATATCTACATGCAAAAGGAAGAATTTGAACCTGTGCATAACATTAAAAAAATTAATTCTAAGTTGATCATAGACCTAAATACAAGAGCTAATATTATACAACTGTTTTAAAAATATGAGTAATTATACATGACCTTAGATTCGGTAATGATTTCTTAGATATAACACCAAAGACACAAGTGATCAAAGAAAAAAATGATAAATTATACTTCATAAAAAATCATTTGCACTTCAAAAGACAGCATCAAGAAAGTGAAGACAACCACGGAATGGGAAAAAATATTTGCAAATCATATATCTGTTAAGCAACTGTACTCAGCATACATAATTTAAAAACTTTTACAAGGCAATAATAAAAACTTAAAAATAGGCAGAAGAGTTGGGTAAACATTTGTCCAAAGGAGATATATGAATGACTAATAAGCACATCAGAAGATGCACAGCAGCATTAGCCATGAGGGAAATACAAATCAAAATCCCAGTGAGATACCAAATCACACAGACTAGTATGGCTATAATAAAAAAAACCCAGATAATAACAAATATTGATGAGGATGCAGAGGAACAGGAGCCTTCATATTTTGCTAGTATGGATGAAAATAGTATAGCCATTTTGGAAAACATTTTGGCAGTTTCTCACAATGCTAAATATAAGTTTATTATGTGACCCAGTAACTTCACTTCTAGGTATCTAACCACAGTAAATAAAAGCACATCCATACAATGATTTGTATAGAAATGTTCATAGCAGCCTTAGTCATAATAGCCCCCAAAAGGAAACCACCAAATGTCCATTAGCTGATAAATGGATAAACAGACTGTGGTATGTCCAGACAGAGAACTATTGTTGGTCAATCAAAACGAATGAAAACTGATACATGCTATAACATGGATGAACCTCAAAGATATTATGTTAAGTGAAAGAAGTCACAAAATATAGCATATTGCATGATTCCATTCATATAAAATGTCTAGAAAAGGAAAATGTATGAAGACAGAAAGTAAAGCAGTGGTTGCTGAGGGCTGAGAGTGAGAATGGAGAGTAGCTGCAAATGGGCATTAGGTTTCTTTTCAGTTTAATGGAAATGTTCTAAAATGAGGTTGGAATGATGGCTGCACAACTCTGCAACTATACTAAAAAGCATTGAACTATACAAGGAGCTAATACTACAATGATAATCACATAAGCAGCAATAATTACTTGATTCTCCTCCTTCTCTGTTTATGAATTAGAATGTCTTGATTGTTTTTAAACTTTTGCTCCACTAAAGGACTTCAAGGAGCTGAGAGCTTTATAGATATAACAACAATCATAACATTTGATTGATAACTACATCTTTAAATAATTTTCTTTCTGCCTAAAGTAAAGGATAATTGTTTATCTTAATATCTTTATTAATTACTCTTGGTGTTATGCCAGGCATTTCAACAGAGAAAAATCTTTGTTACCATAACTTAAGTAGGAATTTTGAATCCTATTCTGAACAACTAAGCACACAACTGAATTTGCATTAAAAGATTAGTATATAGAAGTAAGAACATTAATTTCTTTAAGTTACACTGAGGCTGAGAGATGGTATGCAACATGTTCAGAGTCTCAAATAAGTAACAAAAGCCATTAAAAATATACTTGGTGTTATCTTGTGATATAATAAGAAATATTATATACCTTGATTTATTGTGCTTCAGTTTATTGAGTTTCACAGATACTGTGTTTTTTACAAATTGAAAGTATGTGGCAACCGCATGTCAAGCAAGTCTATCGGTGTCATTTTTCTAATAGCATATGTACACTTAGTGTCTCTGTGTCACATTTTGGTAACTTTTCCAATATTTCATATGTTTCCATTATTATTATATCTGTTATGGTGATCTTTGATGTCTCTCTCCCTATCTTCTGGCCTCCCAATTCCCTGAGACACAATAATGAAATTAAGACAAATAATAACTCTACAATGGCCTCTAACTATTCAAGTGAACGGAAGAGTCACATAGTTATCATTTTAAATTAAAAGCTAGAAATGATTATGCTTAGCGAAGAAGACATTTAGAAAGCTAAGATAGGCTGGAAACTAGGAATCTTGAACAAGTTAGCCATGTTGCACATTCAAAGGAAAAGTTCTTGAAGGAAATGAAAAGTGCTACTCCAGTGAATACACAGATGACACAAAAGCAAAACAAGCTTACAATTGATATGAAAGTTTCAGTGGTCTAGATAGAATATCAAATCAACCATAGCATTTCTTTAACCAAAGCCTAATTCAGAGCAAGGTCCTAACTCTTTTCAATTCTGTGAAGGCTGAGAGAGGTGAGGCAGCTGCAGAAGAAAAATGTTTGAAGTTAACAGAGCTTGATTCATGAGATTTAAGGAAAGAAGCTACCTTCTTAAGAGTGCAAAGTGAAGCATCAAGTGCTGATATAGAAGCTACTGCAAGTTATCCAGAAGTCTAACTAAGATTATTGTTGAAGGTGGCTACACTAAATAACAGACTTTCAATGTAGATGAAACAACCTTCTATTGGAAAAACATGCCATCTAAAACTTTCATAGCTAGAGAGGAGAAGTCAATGCCTGGCTTCATAGTTTCAAAGAGCAGAATGACATTCTTTTCAGGAGCTTATATAGTTGGTGAATTTAACTTGAAGCCAATTTTAATTTACCATTGAAAATCCTAGGGCTCTTAAGTTTATGCAGAATCTACTCTGCCTGTGCTCTATTGATGGAATAACATAGCTTGGATGACAACACATGTTTTTGTAGAATGGTTTACTGAATATTTTAAGGTCACTGTTGAGATTTACTGCTCAGAAAAAAAGATTCCTTTCAAAATATTACTGTAGATTGATAATGCACTTAGTTATCCAAGAGTTCTGATGGAAATGTGTAAGGAGATTAATGTTGTTTCATGCCTGCTAGCACAACATCCATTCTGCAGCTCATGAGTTAAGGAGTAATTCTGATTTCCAAGTCTTATTATTTAAGAAACACATTATATAAGCCTGTAGCTGCCATGGATAATGATTACTCTGATGGATATGAGCAAAGTAAGCTGAAAATTTGAAAAGGATCGATCATTTTAGGTGTCATTAATAACATTTATGACTCATGGGAGAGAGTAAAAATATCAGTATTAACAGGAGTTTGGAAAAAGTTGACTCCAATTCTCATGGATGACTTACAGGGGTTCACTACTTCAGTGCGAGAAGTAACTGTAAATGCGGTGAAAACAGCAAGAGAACTAGAATTAGAAGTAGAGCCTGAAGATGTGACTGGATTGCTGCAATCTCATGATAAAACTTCAACGGGGGGAGGAGTTGCTTATGGATGAGCAAAAAAAGTGGTTTCTTGAAATAAAATCTACTCCTGGTAAAGATGCTGTGAACATTGTTGGAATGACAAAAAGAGGACTTCAAATATTACATAAACTTAGTTGGTAAAGCAGCATCAGTGTTTGAGAGAATTGACGTTAATTTTGAAAAACGTTTTACCGTGGTTAAAATGTTATCAGACAGCATTGCATGCTATAGAGTCGTGTTTTGTGAAAAAAAGAATCAATCAACATGGTTAACTTCACTGTTGTCTTATTGTAAGAAATTGCCACGTCACTTCAACCTTCAACAACCACCACCCTGGTTAATCAGCTGCCATCAAGATGGAGGCAAGACTTTCCACCTGCAAAATGATTAGGACTCACTGAAGGGTCAGATGATTGTTAGCATTTTTTTAAACAATAAAGCATTTTAAAGTTAAGGTGTGTAATTTTTTTTAGACATAATGCTAATAGACTATAGTGTAGCATGAATATACCTTTCATATGCACTGGGAAACAAACAAAAAAAATTGTGTGACTCGCTTTATTGCAATATTGGCTTTTTTGTGGTGCTCTGGAACTAAACCTGCTATCTTCAAGGTATTCCTGTATTTGGTCTTAGTCCCTGGTTACTAGTACAGAGCTCCTATAAACGATTGCAATTTCCTGAGTGATACAGGTGATATCAGCATCTTTTTGTTATAATATTCGGTGTTAGTTCAGTTTCTAACACAAGAACTTCTGTGATCCACAGAATCTCTGAAGTAATGAGTGTCTTTTTCATACTCTAATGAGTTGACCTGTGACTGGGGGAATCCTAGATAGCTTCAGGATTGAGCCTGGTCACTAGAAAGACCCCTAACCTCCAGGGAAGGGCAAGGGATTGGAAATTAAGTTAATCACCAATGGTCAGTGATTTAATCAATCATGCCTATGGAATGGAATTCTCATTAAAACCCTAACCTATGGGATTTGGAGAACTTTCCCCACCCCATACCTTGTACCATGCCTCCCTTCCATTTGGCTATTCCTGAGTTATAAAGATGTCCCTCTATAACAAAATAGAAACAGTAAGTAAACTCATTTCCTAAATTCTGTGATCTGTTCTAGTAGGTTATTGAACTGGAGAAGGGGGTTGTGGGAGCCCCTGATTTACAGCTGGTCAATCAGAAGTTCCAGAAGCATGAATCTTTCAACTGATGTCTGAAGTGTGACAGTCTAGTGGAACAGAGTCATTAACTTGTGCTGTCAGGCAACTCCCTCAGGTTTCCTCCTGCTCTGGGAGCTTTCCTGTCCTCTCAATAAATCCTGCTTTCCCACCTAAAAAAACAAAACACAGCAAAACAAAAAACTTGTGGTGTCTGAGGATAGGTGCAAGTTATTCTCGAATTGAGTTACAGAATGTCCAATTAGTCTTAGAGAATTCGTTAGAATGAGGAAGACAAAAAACAGAAACAAAAGGAAAAAACCCTCACTCATTTGATGTCAGAACTGGCATTTAAATACCTCGTATATTTTTTATTTAGAAGCTAAGCACTTGACAGTATATATCTTGGCACCTAGTGTTGAACATAATAGCTTCTCAATGCATATTTGTTATTAATAAATAAGTGAATAATAAATAAAAATGAATGAAAAATTATTTCTTGCTCTGACCAACTTCCTGATTGTTATATTCTAAGGCCCAATAGCTATGACGATTATTACCATAATAACTAAAAGAATGTTATTGATTCAAATATTTTCTCTCATTTTTCTATTAGGGAGAGTGACCAATATATATGTTAATCATAAATATAATATAAAACAATAAGTTTACTATAATTTCAAATAGTACTACATAACATTAAATTTAATATGCAAGTTAGTCAACTTAATTGACTAGGAAGTTTTTGGCTTCAAAATGGCTGAAACTAAGAAAGTCCAGAGGAGTGGTAGTCTTCAGTGTTGGTTTATTTGGTGGCTCAATAGTGTCACCAAGGACCCATGCCCTGCTCATGGCTCTGTTCCACCATCCTCAGTGATGACAGAGCAAGAGGGTACAGCAGCAAAAGGGTGTCACTTTTAGAGAGGCAACACTCAGAAAAGAAAAAAAAAACAATGATTTTTCTTGTAGCTTTTTCTTAGGTGAGAAATGAGTTTTTCAAGAAGCCCTGTGGCAGATTTCCTTCATATTTCATTAGTTAATAGGAGGCCACATGCCCAGTGCTGAACCAATCATGGGCAAGGGCAATAGGATCACCCTTAAACAAATGAGCCCACCCCTAGAATTGAGGGGAGACATCTCTTCCTGACCCTTGAAAGTGCCTGGGAAGGTGGCACCTGCACAAAATTACAGTTCTGTTATGAAGAAAGAAGGTGAGTACTATCTATTACTACTACCAAATTTAGGAGATGAAAGCATTTTTTCCCAGGTTATTTTAAGTGGCTTTGAAAATAACAGCCATTTTCAAAGTTCTGAAATTGTGGTTTGTTCTCTGATGATTGGACGTGTACCAAGGTTATTGCTAGAGGACAAGAATACTTTAAGGTAAGATACAGTAGAGACTTGGAGAGATGGGGATAGGAAAGTTGGGTGAGATGCTTGGTAGGTACATTGTGTATAGCTCCAGTGATAGTTGCACTGAAAGCCCTGATTTCACCACAAAATATATCAATATAGGAAAATTGCACTTTGTACTATATGAGTATACACAAATTTGAACATTTTAAAAAATAAAATCAAAATTAAAGCAGTTTTTCACACTGAAATGTTATCCTGGTTTGGGATATAATCTTGAATCTCATGAAGGATATTAATGACTCTCTTTCTTAGATAATAAGAAACTTGTAACTGTACTTAATTGAAGAATAAATACAAACTCTGTTACCACTTCCTTACCTCCCTTCCAAATCTCATATTATTCAATTAAAGACAGATTTTAATGGGCATTTTAAATCCCTTAAAAATTTGACACCAATAAGTCTAAGAAGAAAGTTGTTTGCTGCTGAAAAGTGGTAGAAAAAATTGAGTCAGTTAGACAACTCAATGATTTTCAGAGTTGCTCAATGTTAATATATAAATTATTTTGTCTGTATTTCTGAAAATAAGAAAACATTTGGGAATAGTAGTGAATGCATCCAAAAGGATGTATTCTGAACAAATGGTGAGAGGAGAAGAGAGTGAATATAAATAGTGAGCCCAGCCCTATCTGTGATCTCCCGGTCCAGTGGAAGACCAGGAAAGAGAATCAAAAGTGAAAAGAACAAGCACAGTGCACTAAGCCATGTACCTGAATAGCTTCCTTCAGCGCTAAGTGTCAGTTGACTATATCCTTTTGTGTGCACACCATGGACTTTGCTGGGCTTCTGTTTCCTTGTCAAGAAAAGCATACGTTTTGGACTCTGTTTACACAAAAAATGATTTTATGACTATTTTAGAAATATAAAATGCTTGGCATTTTCCCTGTGTTTTTAAGTTTACCTAAAAAATAATGTCCTTCCTAAAAAGAAACAAAATTTCTATAAATATAGGAATAAGCAAATAAATTTAGAACTCAATGATGAAATATTATGAGACTATCAAAATTATATTTTTGAATTATTTCTGATGACATAAAAATGTTTACAGAATAATTATTGACACAAAATTGAAAACACCATAGGAATCCCATTATTCAAACAAAAAATGGTGTAGAGAAAAATATTAAAAAGTAAAAGCAATAACTTCTTAATGTTGTAGGAAATTCATGTAATACATTGTGAGATCATAAATATTACTTTCCTCTTTCTAAACATTCTAAGTTCTCTACAATATCATTAATACATTATATAACTATAAAAATATAATACCTAGCCAGGCTCGGTGGCTCAGCCTGTAATCCCAGTGCTTTGGGAAGCTGAGATGAGTGAGTGGATTGCCTGAGCCTGAGGGTTCCAGACCCACCCAGGCAACTTGGTGAGACCTTATCTCTACAATAAAAAAAATATATATGTAATACATGAATAATTTTTAAAAAATTAGACAAGCAAAACAGAAGTCTGCTCAAAATGATAAAATAAGTAATCAAACGTCTCAGACACGGAATCAAGTCATAACAGCTAAAGATAATAATTTGAAAAAAATTAGAATTACTTGGAAAATCAGTGTTTGATCATAGTGTATGTGAGTTGTAGGAGTTTGAAATTTGCATAAGGAATAAGAGAATTATTAAAAGTATTATATCTTCTTAGGTGTATTTTTTACAAAAATAGTATTTGCAACAACAAAAAGTATAAAAATGTCAGATATTAAATGTTAGCTTAAAAATGTTTTTATTTTGTTTCATTTCTATTTAACAAACTTCTACTGACAACTCAGATACCCAAAACTGAATGAGGCTGTAGTGACCATACTTGGTCACATCAGACAATACACTGCACCCGGTTGGAAAGGAGGAACGGTGTAGCAGAGAATGACAGTGAATAAGCACAATAAAGTGCAACTGGAGCTATGAAAGACATCTATACAGGACACAGCACAGTGCAGAAGGAAAGGAATCATGCTTGGGAAGAAGAGGTCATGGCTTTTCAGGCAAAAACACAAAAAATAGCAGATGCTTAGAGACAAAAACAGCTTCACATTTTCACAGAAATGCAAATAGTTCTGTAGGCTCATAGTAAGGTAGATAGGTCATAAGGTAAGAGATAAATTACCTAGACAACTCATGAAAGCTGACTATTCTAAAGAATTGGGCTTTTACCCCACGACACAATATGCAGTTTTAAACAGTAGAGTTGACATGTATGTTGGAAAGGCCACTGGCAGCAGTGTGAAGATCAGATTCTAACTGTGAGAAGGGAGTGGAGGAGATATAAAAAAAAAATCAATACAAATTTCTTACATTGGCTCAGGTGAAGAAAGATGAAAGTTCAAACAAGTAATAGAACATTTCTATTTTATAATTCTCTGATTTTCCATGCAACAATTTTTACTCACTTCTTATAGACCTTATCAAACTAACCTGATGATATGTGCAGCTCATATTATAGTAATGGAAAACTCACTAATTTGTATAATGTAACAAATATTTCCTCTATCTTGTATAACTTCAAGGGACTCAATTACCTGCATATTATAATACTCTCAATTAATATGTGTCTATAGCACAACACACATTAATGTATTCCAGAATCTGATAAATTATCAAATTCATCCTTGTCATATTATACATTTTTGGTTTCCTTTATATTGTTAATAGTATTGAGGAAACAAAAAAGCTTTTGCTTAAGTAGGTTAAATTTATTGCCATTTGTCATATTAGAAATTACAGAATCATGAAAATATTAATTAATTAATTATACATAGTAATCACAAACTGCATGCTAACAAAATAAATTTCAAGTGAAAATAACCATATTCCAAAAAGAAAAAAGTCTAATGAGATAAGTGGCATTATTTTATACACTTGCAAATCTCTAATACCTGGCTTAATGTCTGGATTCTTAAATCTGCTTCTGCATTCACTCTTTTATATGTTTGGATGAAGAATATGAAAAAAAAATCTGTCTTCACATAATTAGGTAGTTGGAACATTTTAATCGCCTTTTTACATAATTGTGAACATTCTTCTTTGATAGCCTACTAAAACTTGATAAGTGAAATTTGAAGCCATACTAACAAACTTGCTGTACTCTGCTACTAAAATCCATTGACCTGTCTTATACTTTGAGTAGATTTATTATCCATGAATGACTTTGTATCATTATGCATGGCCCATTTGTAAATTGCTGGTTGACTGCATTAAACAGATCTTCAAAATGTTTGAGTATTTAATTATTCATCTATTAATATCACCACTAATCACATTAGAAAATCTTTTAAGTTTTCGAGAAGCTGTTAAGCCATGGTGGCAGATACAAGTTTTCTAAAATTCCAATTTTCTCTTAAAAGGCAAAATTTTATCATTATCAAAAAATAATGTCAATTATATTTTTATATATGGAAATCTCCATTCATTTTTAACATCTAAGTCTGAATAATCAAAACTTGTCTGTCATTCTGTCAAAAATATTCATCCATAGAAATGCAGCTAGTTTAGCTTGCAACTCAAATAATTGCACAGAACTTTTTCTTGAGACAACCATTGTCACGATTGGTATGTGGCAGAGGTTTGTCATGTGTATTTTCCATTTCAGCACACAGAATATTTTTAAAAATTGTGCTTGAGGATGTGGATGAAATCACAGTCAACTGCTTCATCAAACAAGGACATTCCTTTGTTGCAACTGGCTTTAATTTTATATATTTTTATTTGTTGGTTTACTTATTTATTTTGACTGAGGGTGAATTGCAGCGAAATACAATGACTACTAGTACAGTTTGGTGTCGCTGTCTTGATAAGTGTTAGGGCTAGTAGTTTTCGTTGCTCTTTTACCATAAGTACAAATGTCAAAACTGTGAACAAGGCAAACAATGTTTTTGTATCATTAGGAAAATAGTTTTGACCTGCAAGTCTCAAGGGGTCACAAGGGAGTCTGTGGACCATGGTTTGAAAATTACTCCCAAAATCACATTAATAATTTTTCTATTTCTTGGATTATACTCTATATGCATCTGTTGGGAGCCGGCCATGGAGGCCCACTGAGCGTTAGGGATCAGGAAGGGTCGTTGACCCCGAGACCACTGGGATGCGTTCGGGAGCTATTGACCCCATTTCCTCCCCCTTTCTACTAGCACTAACCAGATTAAGCTCCTGGGAGCTCAAAACATAGAAACTCTGAGATTGGGACGAACACAAGCTAACTTTAGAAGCTCATTGCTCCCATTCTTCCGCAAACTGCAGTTTTGGCTTTCACACAACTTATAATTCAAACTCGTGTCACACTAAGAGCCTTAGTATTGGTCACAGGCTTCTGGGTCATGATCTTAGGATTTATTGAAGGTGTAAATTGTAGAATACAGTTTTAGAAGACAGCCATTTTGTTGAAAGAATGTGGCTGGGTTACTTGCAGGTAGTCCACTGTGAACTTTGGACTGGGCCACATTCCAAACATTCTGGGATGGGCCACTTTCATTTGTAAAGTAAATACTTAAGCTTCTATAGAATTGTTTAACTTGGCATAAATCAATCAGCTTAGGATGAAAAAGGTTTATAGAATATGTCAGTCACAGATTAGGTTATCCTTTGTTATGGGATTTTAAGATTATCATATGAAAAGGGTTTAAAGGCAATCATTGATTAAGTTTTCATGGATTAAGGTTTCTGGTGGGTGGGGGACGCCCCTCCCACATCTGACTTTGTGTATAAAAGACCCGTTGTAATTCCCAGTAAGACACACACCACTTCTGCACTAGACCGGAGTCCAGTCTCTTTCTTTCTCTCTTGCCGATGCTGTCTCCACCTTTGGGGAACCCTGAACCCAGCTGGAGCTGGTCCCCGGCATGCATCAAAGCCTATGGACATTCTGAGAACAAGACTGTGAAAATATTTGTACATAACCTATTGAATGGAGGGAGGATTAGAGGCAAACAGTATGCAAAAACAGAGGGCAAAACAAAGTGTCTAAGGAAAGAAAAAATTAAAAAAAAAGAAAGTAAAAAAGACAAGGTTTGACCCCAGAGAAGAGACAGTTGGGACTCAACTCTTTGTTATTCCATAGAGAGTTTCGTGGAGGAAATCATCCTCCTGGTGTCTTTCTCTTTGCTTACTGATTTTTTTTTTTTTTTGAGTTGGAGTCTCACTCTGTCGCCCAGACTGGAGTGCAGTGGCCGCTCCCGGCCACCGCAGCCTCAACCTGCTGGCTCCGGCGATCCTTCCGCCTCAGCCTTCCAAGTAGCTGGAATTACAGGCATGCACTACCACACCCGGCTGATTTTTTTTTTTTTTTTTTTTTTTATTGTAGAGATGAGGTCTCGCTGCCCAGGTGGGTCTTGAACCCGCGGGCTCAGGCAATCCACTCACCTCAGCCTCCCAAAGGGGTGGGATTACAGGCTGAGCCACCGAGCCCGGCTTGCTTACTGATTTTTATTTAGCCTTTACTTAGCTACATTCAAACTTTTGGACTTTATTCAAAAGGCACTCTTTCTTTTATTCATACAGTTTAATCTATAATCCTCAAAATGCTTTAAATATTGGTGTGCAATCTCCCAGACTCCTCGAATCACCTGAAACCTGAAATGCCAAGGCCCATATGGCACTGAAATAATGGTATTCTAGACCTGAAACCAGTTTCTTCTCTCTTTGGTTTTATCGTAACACATTGACATACATAGGTCTAAAATACCACTGGCCTTTTTTAATGGGATATCACCTTCCAGGATAATATCAAAACTAGTAGCATTTGTCAAATCTCAAAGTAACTCTTTCCAGGATTTTCAAATTCACTGAATTTCTTAGATTGCAATATTTATGAGAAATAATTCTTAGTTTTCCCTCCTCAATGAATAGATAATTGACAACCTTGAGTTCTAGTTTCTTTTCTTTATTTGATTTTTAAAATTTTAAAATTATTAATATTCACTGTATGTAATCTAGATATTAAGATGTCATTAATTTATTCCTTTTTATGCAGATTTATCTCCCCCAAGCCCCCAAACCAAATAGTTTCACATCTCCAAATGCAACATATCCTAATAATTACCCTATTGCTCCACCTGGCCACCTCTCTGGCTCATTTATTCTTTTCATCATTCCATTGGATAATCTTATAACTTGATTTTTTCAGTTTGATTAGTTTGGTTCTAAGTAGTTAAAAAATTTATGAACATAAAATGTCAGTATTTACAGGTGCTTTTGTTTGTTTATTTTTTAGTGTTCTCAATTTTTCAATGTGAGGTCAAGTTCCTAAAACAACCCATTTAGAATAGGAGATACTCCATAAATATACGACACATTTCCTAAAATTTTGCTGAGTTCTAAAGAGAGAAATTTGATTACTGAGTCACATAACTTTTAGAACATCATCTTTTTGCTACTTCAAATCTAATTTTATATTAAATCCCTTCTCAAAGCTTTTTTATTGCTAAGAAATTTTTGAAATATTATATTTTTATTATATGCTTGTGACCTCATTTGATTAATAGTCCAAGAGATAAAAATTTAAACATTCAACTGTTTTCTCATTTACTTTATACTGAATTTACTATTTTGAATAGGGATAAATATCTTTGCATAAAATAGATTTATCCAATTTAATTTGAAAAATAATGTACAATAATATTTCTTCTTGTTTTTAATGTAACACATGCTTATTTTGGACTTTTAAAAATAAAAAATACCAAGGAATTTGAAAAAACAAAATGACATTAAAAATGATAATTTTACTTTGTAGAATTGCAAGTTATTTTATTATCATTATGATTTTATATTTTCCTTTATGCTTTATGTAATGAGCAGGTATTATTTTTGTTATAAAAAGATATAATATTCTATTAAAAATGTATAAAGAAAAAATAGAAATCATAATTTCATAAACCTGATGTAGCAATTATATTCTTTTCAATTCTTTTTTCAAAGGAAAAATGCATTCAGTTTTTTTATCCATAGTTGGGGCCATATTAGTTATATATGTTTGCATGGTATTTTTTTTATGTGCCATTATATTCTGAACAATTTTGCATAGAATTAAATATTCCTTGAAACATTACGTTTACTGGTACTCTAATATCTCATTGTTTGCCTAAACCATGATGTATTTAATCAATCATCTAACATTGTATGTGTCATCTGTTTTCAATTTGGGGGGATGGAATTACTTTTCCTACATGGGGAACAGTTGGGTGGGACTAGGGTCAAGTCTAGGGGTCCAGTTTATCCTTAACTAAAAGAATCGGATTCATTATCCAAACTTGACAAATCAGATGCTTACTTCCTGGAATTTTAATGCTAAACATAAATGTCAGGAGGGGAAAAAAAAAAAAGCCTGAAAGCAGTTGAGCTGATTTATTCCTGTAGAAAACAAAATCACCAAAAAGTCCAACACCTGGGCTACCTACTCTCAAAGCTCTCCCTGCTCCTGACATTTTTCAGTCTAGATTTTAGCAACTCTTCAACCCTACAAACTGTAATAGCTTTCTAAGACATTATTATACTTTTGTTCTTAAATTAATCTGACTCAGTTTCATTTACTTATTGTAATACCTTGAAATTACTTTATTTATAAATTCCCCATGACTTCTTAATTTTATGTCCTTTTTAGTCACATTTCTCATTGAAATAAATAAGATTCCTAATTTTTATTATAGATCATGAGTATAAACATGCCATTATAGACGTATCAGTGGAATAAATATTACCAAGATTTTGTTCTGCCCACATTGGTATTCATCTTGCCACTTTAATTGCAAATCTAATTAATTGCCTTATTGGAATCTTAACACATATACAGACAACTCCTTATTATCTAAGGGAGGAGAGAATGAGTACTAAAAATTCATTATTTATATAGCAATAACAACAACATTACCACCAACAAAAAAAATGACATAAACTCACTTTTCTTTGCTTATGGTTTTAGTTGTTATAAGTGTAGCCAAAGACAACTGCTAGGGGCCAAATTATGTTTCTCCCCAAAACCCATATGTTTAAGTCCTAATCCCCAGTACTTCAGAATATAGCTGTATTTGGAGACAGGACCTTTGAAGAGGTCTAACTGGTGTTCTTATAAAAAGAAAGTTGGACACAAAAAAGAGACACCAGGGATACACTTCCACAAAGGAGAGACTATGTAACACAGTGAGAAGGCAGATAGCAACAAGCCAAAGAAAGAGGCCTCAGAAGAAGTCAAACCTGACAACACCTTTATCTTAGACTTCAAGCCTCCAGAACTGTGAGAAATAAATTACTCGTTGTTTAAGCCACTCAGTTTGTGGTATTTTGTTATTCAGCCCAAGTTGACTAATACAACAACCAACCCTATTTGAAAGACATGTGTCTATCTCAAGTTCAACAGTTTCCCCAGTGGTATCTGTGAAACAGAAGCAGACTAGCAATATTTACTATAAAGAACATGGATAATATTTGTACAACTTTGGGAGAGTATGTACAACATGGTAAAGTTTTTTTTGGAAACAAATAGTAATCTTTTTCCCGAAATACTGGCTCATTACTGAGCTGTGCATCCTTATCTCCTTAAATCTTCAGCAGAGTCACAGGTGATTATGGTTTCAATAATAATAAGAAAAACTTTTACCATGAAGTTGGTCAAAAAAGTGTTTAGCAGTTAAAGGTATATCGGTCAATTTTCTCATAATTTTAAAGTTATATGAATTCTCAAAAAGGAAAAATCTCATGACCTTTTCTTTAAAAACGAATCCCTAGCACCCAGTGTAAGAAATAATTGATGCTAAAATCATACAGGTATGGCCAACAAGATTAATAAGACGATTCACTGGAGAAAGAATAGTCTTATCAGCAAATAGCGCTGGGACAACTAATATCACCAAGTAAAAGAATAAACCTAGATTCCTACCTCACAGGATACACAAAACGTTTACTCAAAATGAATCATAGATCTAAATGTTAAGAACTAGAACTCGTTGAAAAATAGTAGTAAATGTCTATGACTCCAGGTTAGGCACTGGTTTCCTATATATGACACCAAAAGCACAAATTATGAAAGAAAAAAAATCAAGCTCAAACAATGCAGATTCTTCATCAAAATGAAAGCTAATTTTGTAAGTAGAGCTCCACAGAAAAAAGAGGCAATATGAGAGGGCAAGAGCTTTTGGCCATTTCCAGGGATAAACTAAAAAAGCAAAGCTTATTCCAAGATAGAAGATAAGAAAATTCATACTTCCTAGAGAAGAATTACCATATCTATAGGTAACTGAGAGTGAGAAGGACCAAAAAGTCAGGAAATAGAAAAAGATAAACCATTAGAATGTGCATTCTGAAGGAATAAAAACATGACAAAATTTTAACATAGATACAAATGAAAGTTGATGTTTATGTTTTACTACATTACTTTGAAATCACATTCTTATTCATTCATTTGCAAAAAATGATCTGTTCAATTGCCTCCGAGTAGCTCCTGTGTCCCAGTTACTACTGGAAATGTAGACACTGGTTTCTGTCCTTATTGTCCCTTCCTTGTCTGCACCTTTTCAGTCTGGTTATATCAGGGAAAATATCTCAGGTGCAAGAAAGACTAACTGGATGACTGGAGTTGTTTTTTTACTGATGGTCTGTATCAATCTAACCAATAATCTCACTCAAAACATGTTTTCATCAATAGTGTTTTTTCAACACTTTGGAGTCAATTTTACTGAATTCTAGGAACTACAGCATTTTTCAGAAAACTTTACAAATAGTCACAATCTTTTTTTGTGAAAATGACTGATTTGAGTTATTTTAAACAAATAATTTGCTAATATTGAATATGTCTTAAATGGACTTGGCATAGTTCTTTGATATATATACATATATTTTTTTATAAAGGCCAGGACCAATTAGAGCCCTAAGCCCATTCATCACCAGTCTCTAAGACTTCACAGATCTGGGTGGGCACCTGTATGGTCCCAGTTCTTTCTATTTCTTCTGCTTGCAGGCTCCCTTACAAAGTTTGTGCCATTCCTCATACCTGTGAGGTCCCTGCCCCTTGGGATATTTGCACCTTCTCTCTTCCCTCTGCCTTGAAAGTTCTTCCCTATTTCTAGGCACAGTTCACTCTATCCCTCTCCTCATTCAGATCTCTTCCCCCTCATGCTTACTATTTCCTCATCGTGTATTATTTTTCTTCAAATAGCTTCTATTTACTGATATTCCTTTACTCACTGATTTGTCTATTATATAATTCTATCACTAGATTGAAATACCATGTAGGTAGGAATTTTTGAATTTTTGTTTTAGTTACCATATTTCTGCACCTAGAATAGGGACTCTTTTATAGTATAGGAGGGCACAATTTTTTTTTTAATGAACAAATGGAGCAGGTTTGGGAAATCATTCTAAGCAAAATTATTTTTGAAATTCTGGCATGTCAGAAAGCAGATTTATTACAGCTGGCATGTACATATGGCACACAACTTGAGTTCCGACTCTCTTGGAAAGCTGTATCTCTGCCATCACACAGAGAATGAAGAATAGACAAGAGCAGAACACTTGTGGCTGGATTGTCTGAGTTCAGACTCGGGCTCTGCCACTTGCTAAATGTATAACCCAACAAGTTAATTCAACCTCACTGTGCCTTGGTTTTCCTACCATAAAATTAACAATAGTACCTACCTCATAGCATTAAATGAGATAATACTGTATTTGTATAGTACAGCTTAAGACAGTACTATACAGAGTAAATGCTATAGATCTTTGTCAAATAACCTAATTAATAAATTAGAAAATTAGGAAATTTAGGAATGTGGACTAAAAAAAGTTGAAAAGCAGTATTTTAGGCAGTTTAGGGGAAATTTGGCATATTCCTTTTTTCTGACCACAGTAACAATGAGAATAAATCTCTTCCCATCGGTATGGTGTAAATTGAAAATTTCAAAGGGAAGAGATTCCCTCACAAGCCTAGTCCCCCTGACCCTGACAGTGACTAGTATAGGGCCTTAATTGCTCATTGTCCCTCTCTTTCCCTATCCTTCCCTAGGATCTCTTTCCTCCACCCTCCCCATTCCAAGATATTGGATGGAGATCAGGTTTTGTGCTATTGGCAAGTACAAGGAGCAAGTGGAAGGTTCAGCTTCTTCAAATACCCAGGAGGAAAAGAAAATCTTGCAAGATCTCCAGGAAAAATTTTGGAGGGATTCTCTCATACATCATGCTCACAGCAGTATAAACCCCTGAGCCACTTGTGATGTCTGAGAAGTAACACCAAACAAGCCCTAGATTTTCCCTGGCTTGTCAGCAACTCCAAAGAAGGTGCTCTTTATATTTTCTCTCTCTGAATCTCCAATTACCTGACAGTCTCCTCTAAACAAGGAACTAGAACGTTTCTTATGGGGATCTTCTGTGAGATTCACAGAATTTTCATTCTCTCGGTGGTGATAGAGTTAATTTCAGATCTCCAGTCTGTATGTTTGCCCTGGTATGTCTGGTTAGTAACGCAGAATTCTGGCTAAGATCCCCAATGCCTTCTTGAATAATGTATAATTAATTAGGTCCCCAATTGTTCTACCCCCCATAGAAGAAGAAGCTCTTTCTGCCATGTCTTAAAGAGAAATTGCCATAATATATGAGTTTCCAGATAGCAAATTACCCAGCAAGAGGGGGCCATGTAAAAAGAGTCTATTGGCAGCAAAATCCAACGTGTTATTTTTACCAGCACTCCAATATACTGGCTTCCTAAATAGATATTTGAAAAAGAGAGAGAAAGAAAGAGAGAGAGAGAAGATAAGAGAGAACAGGAAAGAGAGAGAGATGGGGGAGAGGAGAGAGACAGACAAGCAGTGAAAAGGGGACAGGAAAAAAAGCCACACAAATGAGTTGCAGTGAGTTTAATGAAAACTAATTCCATTGCCGAGTATTTCTGATATAACCAGCCACTTGTGCTCTGTTCTAGTGGTTTATAATGTTACCTCACCCTCTCCACGAAATTGTTTTCCCGTAAATCTCTGTGGCCTTCCATTCCTGTCTACACATTAGATTCCTAAAATAGACACCATCTAAAAATCTCTTCAAGGAGCTTTGTGGAGGAAGGCCTAAATTGCAACACTCCTAGAAAAGAGATGCAGTGCTTAATAGTGATTACACAAGCAACAACCACAGAAGAGAGTTTTAAAGGAGTTTTTTGCCACAGTTATTCTGCTTCTGAAATGCACAGCCGAGGAAAAGGGAAGTGTCAGATGCCCGGTGGACGTGCGGAAGCTCCAAGTTGCATCACCCTGGGTGCCAGGTATTGCAGCAAATGGGAAAGGTAAGCGACCCACTGCTCTGGGCCCAAGAAACTACATCAGGAATCACCAACCTCAGCATGGAATTTTCCTGTTTCTGTTTGGCACCATCCTCTTGGGATGATTTAAAGTGCTTTTTGGAGAAATATGCTCTGTTACTACACTAGCGCATCAGAAATACCACGTGAACCTGCAAATTCATAGAAAAAGAAGCCACATTTTATAGGTGTGATAGCAACAGCGTTCGGCAATTTGCAAGTTTGCTATTACAACCTCAGAAATAGTTAGTCACATGCACATATAGACAGAAACATACCCTGCCTTGACTTCATCGGTTCATCAAACGTGAAAAAGCACCTACCCACCACTCCATTTGGACCAATTTGTTAAAAGAGAATGACAATCGCCAGTGAGTAACCCAAGAGTACTAAAAGAAATGAGAAGTAAACCCGGCAGCGGCAAGTGAGTCAGGTCTTTAAACACATACCTCAAACAGGTAGGAGACAGGAATCCATGATAACAAAGACATTTGAAAAAGCCTCAACTCCACCCAGAAATCTTTCTTGTGCTGTTTGGAAAAGCAAGACGGTTCACACTGGAACCGAGCAGCCTCTGCAGTATCATTGCTGACTGTGACCTCTGTCTAACTAAAAGTAAGTCAGTCTTCCCTATTCAGCACTGCATGGAAAAGGGGACTCTTTACCACTTCTCTCAAACTCCTTTTAGGATGGTTCAGTAGGAGTTGGAGGAAAAAAAATCATTGTCCCCTCCTCATCCAAGGCATGAGGCATTTCTTCTCAAAAGCCCAGTCTCTGCCCAAGTAAGCTGAATACCCCTGCAATGCTAGGCTCCGGCAGCAGCTCAGCTGCCTCATTCCTTCCTGTGGAGTTAAAACTGAGATCTAATTTTTGCTCCATCCTTAAGAACAATATGACCTCTATTCACAGCCAGCTAGTCCACTTCCAACACACCAGTGAAGGAGGGGGGCTTCAAAAGGTTCAAAAAGAGACCTTGAATAGGATGAAGGCAAGCAAAGGCAAGAACTGGCCAGATGCCAAGCTATTTCAGGCCAAAGAATCTCATCTTGTATCAAAATGCTGAACTGCAAAACAAACCCGATTTCAGTGCATGGAAGATTGGGAGAGGAGGGGGGAGGGGGATGGGAGGAGAAGGGGAGGAGAAGAGAAGGAGGAGGGGGACAATTGGTCCAAATACACATACAAAAATGGACTTCCTGCTCTGCCCAAACTGAATTTTCATGGGCTCTTTTTCCAAAAGAATAGCAGGAATGCATATACTTAAGATCACGATGAAACAATTAGATGGCTTACCTGAATAAAAGGAAAATTACCCATCTGCGGTGAGGAACAGCATCTCCCAAATACAAGATGATCACAATGTGCCTTCAGTTGCAATTGTTCAGATTCCTTCTTGCAAAACGTGACCAAGTATTTACAAGGGCTGCAGTCTCACTAGGCAGAACACACACACACAGACACACACAAACGCACACATACACACATGCACGCACCAGAGACCTCTGCAGTATCCTCTCGGCTTCATCCTCGCCTCACTCTATGGTACCTAATACAAATCAGCAAATAGCTTGTTTAAAAAAAAAAAAAAAAAAGTCAAGACAGCACCCTTACATTACATCGCCATCTAGTGGCTAAATATTAAATATTTTCTCACAATCTGGATTTGTGTGTTCTCAACCTCTTTTCTCTCGTAGCCTCTTTTTCCCTTTGGCTCTCACAACTGCTTCTCCTTGTTTCTCTTCCACTTTCTGTTGCTTTATAGTATCATACACCTAATGACTCGGAGATGAAAGAGTTGAAAGCTAAATATAGCTATTTTCAAGTAGTATATTAAAAACTTCAGTGTTGTTTTTGTTTGAAAATGTTACTCTATTTCTATTTATTTTGAATTTATGAATCATTATCTTTACAAATTTCATAATTCATAAATCAAACTTTTAATTTTTATCCTACTCTTCTATGGAAATTTGCATTTCTTCCATCTTACTCTGTAATTAGAGATTAAACAAGTCTTTCTTTTTACTCTAAATTTCTGTTTTATTATCTTTGACTCCAGTGTTTTCCCATCTTGTGGACACAACCTAAAGCTTAATCGTGATAACACGTTTTAGTAAACAAGTATCTATTTTGAATCCAATCATGCATTACTTATGGATAGAATTATGAAAACCATATGTATCGAGTTTTTCTAAGACAATGGAGAATTTATGCTAAATTATTTATAGCTCCAAGAGTTATACATACATAGTTATATATACTTTCTACATTATATATTATATTTTTAAATGAATTCAGTCTTTAACATTTGGTCATGCATAAATTCACAATTATGCATATATTATCATAATGATACAATTATGTGTAGATTATCATTTGCAGTAAATATTTCGCCCTGATTGCTTTTCTTCTGCCACCTAACACACTTATTATTGATAACTTTCATTGCATGTTTTTTACCATTGATTAAGCGATCTCACCTACAATATTTAGTTTTTCTATTCCTTAATACAGGATGGTGAAATAGATACTATTAATATTATTGTAATTATTCCTATTATACCATTGAGAATACTGAGACTTGTCGAGATTTATTCACGGTCACATAGCTTGCAAAGCAGCAAAACTGAGGTTGTTGGTCCCAAAGAATAAGAGCCCAAAGAATAATCCACTGTTCTTTGCAACATACCTAAAAGTCCACCTTTCATTTCTTATTCTAGAATCACAGGAAAGTAATTTTCATTTCTATGTTTACAAAATATTTACTAAACCCTCATTATGGATTCATATATCTGTCTCACAGATCCATCTTTTCATCTATAAAAGAAAGCAATTGAGTAAGAACATTTCCTATTTCAGCTCAACAACTCTATATAGTTCTTTCACAAAAGCCAGTCATAGTAGCAGGGACATGTTCATTTGAAGTCACTTGGTGTCTGGGTAACGGTGTTGCTCAGTCTCAGGCAGGGTCAGGGCAAAGTTGAAAGCAGCTGAGGAGACATATTACCAGTAATTGGCAAGTGATTACCAGAATGTTAGAGATGAAAAGGGAATGGGAAATACATAAACTAACAGGCAGTGTTTTTTAGAATTTTAGACTCTCTTATTCCACATGAACAGTACTTTGGTGTAAGATGTAAGGGCATACAAAACAAGAACAACCTGGTCACATGCTTTAATGACTGCCTACTGCGTAAAACAGGTGTTGATTTTTGGAGCTCTGTTGTAAGCACTCCTCCCAATAGCTCTTCTTCCCTGATCCCAGAGGTGAAAGCATCTTACCAGTCATGGAGGATCTGAGCAGAGAAGGGTATCTGCACTGCTGACCCAGTCAAAGAGAGCTGCTACATGTAATTCCAGCAGCTGTAGTGTCAGGCTTCCCTTGCTGTGCTGGACACAGGACCAGGTTGGTCGGCCAGGATGCCCACAGAAAGCAGTCATACAGATGCAGAGGAGAAGAAGTAATGACAAAAGACAGAGCCAGAAAACTCCCTGGATCCCAGTGACTTTCCTGTTTCTGGCTCCAGTCCTCTCAAGACCCAGGCACTTTCTTGATTTGGCATTCCATGATAGACTTAAATAAACTCCATTTTGTTTAATTATACTTGCTTTCTCTTACTCTGTGGAGTCCTAACGGGTTACTAGCTCTAAAAAACCTGCAAGTGCTGCAGTTATCAAGTATCATTCATATTCCAGGCATCTGACACTTCATTTATTCACTTCTTCAAGCACCTACTACATGCGGGCACTTTTCCAGGTACTTAAGTTACATCAGTGAACAAACCAAAGCAAACCCCTCCCTCTGTGAGGTTTACATTGACGAGTCAGGCAAATGGAAAGGTACGCTGCTCCCAGGGTACATATCACCCTTTTCTCCACCTCTGTATCTTTGTTCACAAGCTCCACTTCTCCTGACAAACTATTCACCCGTCTACATGTGGCAAATTCTACTAATGTTTTGAAATATTCTTTCTAATCTAATGTCTTTCCTAATTCCCCAGTAGGTAAAATCCTTTTTCTTTTGTTAATTATGGAATGATTTTATGTCTGATTATATGGAATATGATCATTTGTTAAGTTAAAAGCATTGAACATAAGAGAATGATTGGCTGCTCTCATACAGATTCTGAGAAAGGGCCAACAGCCCACCCATGGTCCAGTGAGTACTGTTAACTACTAGCTCATCGTTCTGCACACAGACATTTCATTCATCAGAGCTGAAGCAGTTCAATCACATTGGTAACTTTAAATAGTCCACATTCAAGGCCCAGCATAAAGGCAAAATATTAGATTTCTATTAAATCAATGTAGGAGATGCTTAAAATCACATTTACTTTTAAAAATTGGTAAAAGATAAATTAAACAGAAACTCTGTGCTACTTTATATCGCTATTACACTTGTCCCATTTGACCTTGTGCGAAGAGTTTTGTGTGCATATCTTATTTGGCTCTGAGAATACAAATTCCCTGTGAAACCAACTCTTTATCTTTGTTTGGCAGATTAATTTATTGAGAGAAAATCTTGATGCTTTCTCACTGTTATGTTTCCATCTTCAAAGAATGGAAAGGTACTTTTGTTTTGCTTCTTCAACTCTTAAAATTAATCATCCCAGGAATCCCTCTATAATGTCTCAGATGCTGGAAAAAATACTTCAGTCTGTGAATTCATGGACTTGTAAAACTGGCTAGGGTGCTTGGGTTGTGCCTTTTTTATGAGCAAGTTTCTAACAAGAGAAAGAGAATGAGAGCATATGATGTCCTTTGGACTCTGTATGACTCTTATCTCTTTCCTGAGAACGTGTTGCTACTTTGTTACAGCTCTGTTTGCATTGCTCAGTGCCAAAGCATAAAAGGAAATATCGTAATGGGACATCATCTTTGTCAATAGATCTTGGGTATTAAAAAGGGAGTGAGGTCACTCGGGTAGAAAAAACTGTGCCAGGTCTTTTTATCTATCAGTTTTAAGACCATACAGGAGAATTTCTTGTTGCCATTAAACTCTTAAAAGAGTTCAAGGAATTACCTCAACATTAGAAGGCTGAGGAATTAGTGTGATTAATATCAGAGTGTTATTATTTAACACTTTCTTGCATAGAAAAAATAAAGACAATTTGTTATCAAAAGCATTTTTTCAAATGTCAATCTCTTGGAGCTCTGAACCTCTTATTCAGCTGCCTTATATACAGAATTTTTTAATTAACTTCAGATCTGGCAAGGAGAAAGGAGTCATCTTTGATTTGTGGCCAAAAATTTAACAAAGTAATGGTCAAATCATTCTCTTTTGAGTTTTGAAGTATCTTGTTCAGAGTTATAAATGACATTTGAGTTTTAAGGCAGAACATGTTTCTAGATTCCCCTGTAATTTGTTTGAGAATCTCTGTTCACCGACCAACATGAAGCTGGGTCCCCCTGCCATACTCCCTCAAAGTAAAGGGATCAAATGCTGATGGCTAGAGGTGAACTTGTGGACCTTGAGGTGGTGGTGATGACAGACAAGCTCTGGATGGCAGCAGGCCTTTTGATGGAGTGATGGCTGATTCCAACACAGACAGCAAATGCCAGAGTTAGGATTTGAACCCAGATCTTACAGATTTTAAATCCAGAGGCCTGTTGTGTCATTACCTGTCTTCAAATCTTAGCTTTTCTCCATTGTGATTTGAATATCCTATTAAAACATACTGCATTTGTGGTCTCATGGTAAATGTAAATAACTACTTCAGGACTTTGCTTTTGTAGGTATGCCTTTTCCAGTTTGTTTGTTGTTTTGTAAATGCAACATTCTGCAAAAATTTACTACCAGTTTCTTGCTCTCACCCAAGCATTTGCTAATACTATGATTTTAGCAGTCATTATTTTAGTCATGGAAAGCATATCTTAGCAGAAAATAATGAACTCATATCTTTACTTTTGAGGATAACCTGTTCTTTTGAAAATGAGCCAGAAATGAATGTGGAATTTCCCTGATATTAGAAAATTAGAAAAACAAATGAAGAAACTGCAGTTAAGAACTCTCTTTTAGGACTACAGCAAACTAGTTTTCCAGCAAGTTTTAAATTATACCTTCTAGAGAGCAAAAATTGGTCAATTGGCTTCAGGATTACCTTATAGATACCGATGTGGACTTTTGAAACTATTATAAGGTTCATGTGTCCGACAAATTAAAAAAACACAATCAGCCATTTTTTTCCAACATGATAGAAAAATATCTGAGAACTGCCCTCTCACTTCCACAATTGGAAGTCACTGAATCAAAGCTGTGTAGCTTGACATTTTTGACTCCTAGAATGACATTTTTAAAATCACTTACAATATAATGAGCTTAAGTAATTGACTATTTTTTCTTTTGGATTTGATTCTTAAATATTTCTCAAGCATCTATAGAATCCATGAATTTATAGGCACAAACAGAACTATTTAAAATTTTATTAAAAGCTTCTAAAAATTATTAAAATTATACCCAGTTCTCTCTTTTGCTTTCTGGTAGTGGAGGAAAGAAGAATAGTGTGGACTTTTCCTGCCTCATCACAATGTAATAATTTAAAGTGAGAGAGAAAGGAAGAAGGTTGTGGAATCATGATGGAAATCGTCAGAGCCTTCAGTCTACCCAGGCCTTACTTACTATTCATTCTATTCAAGGCACAGAAGACCAGAATCATAAGCCTAGAGATGAACATTTCCAGAGAAGCAGCTACTTCTTGTGGGAAGATTCACTGTGACTTCCTTTCCATTACATAGGCAGCCATTGGTGTTGGAGAAGGAAGTAATGGTATTCCCAAACCAAATAAATAGGTTTTATAGACAAGGTAGAGTAATACATGAACCCAGTTTCTCAAATGGAAATGAAATGTATAAATGTAAAACATTTGATGAGATCATCATTGCAATATAGGCTCAAACTGAATATTAAATTACAAAATGACTTTTTATCACTTTATATAATATCATTGCTCCTCTATTATACCACTAACCAAGTGACATTTAAAAAGTCACATTATGTTAGTGTTCTGTATATATTTTCAATTTTTAAATCCTTTATTATTTGGAGACCAGGTTCATTTTTGATCTTTTTTTCCTTCAGCTAATGTATGCATAAGTACATTATCAATATTTACTGAATATGACACAAAAATGTCATTTTTCATAATAACAAACTCTTCGTCTTTTCCTAAACAAGCCAGGAGCAATCACACCCTCACTATTTTACTTCCTTCTTTCTCCTGCTTTGGACATATCTTCTTCCATCTTCTATGCATCTTCTGAATGCCTGATCCCATCCAAAAATCTCTTTGAGAGCAACGACTATGTCTTATTTTTGTTGTTTCCCTAAACATATGCCATTGTCTGTGGTTGTTAAGATAAACTGATTACATCTGTTAAGCAATGATGAATAAAAATTCTAGAATAGAATTTCAACACAATCTACAAGTAGGATAAAACAACTTTGTAAACTTCATTAAAAAAAAAGAATGTTATAGATCATTATCACTGCTTATGGATGTGCTTTTGCTAATCATTAAGAAATTGTGGAGCTGGAAAGTTCTCACAGATCATCCAGACAAGGGTTCTGATTTTGGATATTAGGAGACTGATGCCAAGAGGCTGATATAACTTGTCCAAGGTCGCATAGATAGTTTTGTACCACAAAAGTTCATTCAAGCTTTTCCACAGTTTAACTATAAAGGAAATTAATATTGAGTAGGTGCATCAGCACATAAGAAGCAAAATGGAAGTGAGTGAAGTATTTCTAGATATGCCACTATTGATTTTCACTCATGTTTTGACAAAGAGATGAATGTGATGAAGGGTATGACTGCAGTTACTGTTTAAGAAGGTGATGAACTAACCAACATTGGTTTTAGCAAAGCATAAAGAAAGTGACCGTCCTTCAGTCTTGCGACACATACTGTTCTTAAATATTAACCACAAAGTGCTCAAACTCAAGGGCATGAACCCCATGTATGCAGAGTATAATGCTGACAGCTTTCAGGGAATGAAGGCCCAAAGAGAGCCCTGGGAAATATCAAAGAAGTCAATGGTCTTGAAGTTTTATTATTTCTTTGGTACAATATAATCTAAAAATTTAGGCTAATAGACCATATTTATATGACAATTATATGAATTTTAAGGGAGATAAAATTCAATATTTCACATGCCTGAGCTTTATATTTCTTCTTTAAATATAGCAAGGTTTCATAAAGCTTTGGCTCCAAGACAAGATCTGGATACTTCATAGTATTAAAAGTATTATGTTCATATCTACTGCCACAGGAGGAGAGAGAAAATAGGCTGAGAGTGGTGGCTGATGTCTATAATCCCAGTGCTTTGGAAGGCTGAAGTGGGAGTATCACTTAAGCCCAGGAGTTTGAGACTGCAGTGAGCGATGATGTACTCCAGCCTGGATAACAAAGCAAGACCCCAACTCAGAAAACAAAATAAATCAATGAGAGAGAGGGAGGGAGAGAGAAAGAGAGAGAGTGAGAGAATAAATATAAATGTAAATAAAGAAAATGGATGAACAGTCATTAAAGAACCAAGTTATAGTGCTGAATTCTTTTCTGTGGTTCCATGGGCTCTCTCCTATGCAGTTAAGTCAATTAAACATAATGCTTGGGTTCTCACCTGACCTATTTCATTCAACAGTTTCCCCCCACTTCTTGCAAAGATGAATCATTAAAGCCATTACTACGAAAAATATGATTGCTTATTGGAGCTCAAATAACAATTTACCATTCTAACATAACTTTATATCAACCACGTCACTTGACTATCTATTGAAGAGGTTTAATTAGATTTTTTTTTATGAAGAAGCCTCCTTTATACTAAAGGAGATAGCTGATATTTATGAAGACAACTCTTTATTTACAGAATAAAACTGAACTTTGCCATAACTTAGCATAAACAAATATATACTTCCTGTTTCCCTAAAGGATTCTTGTCAACATCTTTTTCCTTTCATGTTCAAAGACAGAAAGCCATAGACTTTTCAGGAACTTAGTACAGCTATCCATAAAGTATGCAGGTATCATTAGAATGGGTTACTACCATATTTCTCAGGAAATTAATACCTTGAGCACACCCCGAAGCAGTTTCAATCTTCAGAAATCAATTCACAAACTCAAACACATCACTTATGATTATGTTTTTCCTTCTCTCTTCCCTTGGAAAAAGGAAGAATTCTACTCTAGACCAAATAATGGATAAAGATTATCAGAGCCCACTCAAACTTTTTGGAATAAATTGGCAAATGAATAGAGAAAATGTGCCTGGAGGGTTAGATGATAACAATGGCCTAGACCTCCTGGAATGCCATATAAATTTTGGAGCCCATGTGCTGAGTTGCTTCTTTGGGGATTGCCTTGTTCATATCACACCTGGGAACATGAACATGTGAGCACAGGAGCAGAAGAGAGGTGCTGGGCAGTTGCACTCTCATGCCTGCATGTAGTCTGCAGTTCAATGAAAGGCAAACAGATTCCTCTGCTCGTTATGGGATATTGAAAAGACAGAACCATTTTGTCTCCATTTTTTTCTACACTTGATACATAGGGAAGCGAAGAGACTGATGTACTTGTTTTCCTGTTCCACTAGGGCTTTCTGAAAGTCTCTTTTACAGTCTGGTTGCTATCATTACATCAAAGTAACCTGTATTTCTCTTCTCTGAAGGGGAAGAACAGGCTGAATAAAGCAGGAAGGAAGCCTTCTGGGTCTGCACTCCTTAACAAATACATATGGGATGTGACCACTTACATTTCTGCTCCCCTTACCGTTCTGCAACTAAGTAAATACAGAATGTGGGTCTTCCCATGACTTCAGCAAAGAGGAACCCCAGCGATTGTTTGCCCTACTTCACATGGCTGTTGTTTCTAAGTGTGTACACACACACACACACACACACACACACACACACACACACACAATGTGTAAGGTGGGACCCAAAATAACTCCAGAATTTATTTATTAAAAATTGTGTATTTATTCTTACATATTTAAACTTCAGTCACCTTCAAAGTACTCTCCATTTGATGCAATACATCTATAGAGATGCTTTTTCCATTGCTCAAATCAGTTTTTGAACTTGTAAATTTTAATGCCTTTTAGTGCTTCTGCCATTTGTTTGTTTCATCTCTTCCACATTGGATAAATGTTTCCCTTTGAAGACTTTTTCATCAGAGAAACAAACAAAAAAATCACCTGGAGTGGGGTCAGGTGAATAGAGAGGATAGGCGCATGGGTCATGCCACTTTTGGTCAAAAACTGCTGAACACTCAGCGTGGTGTGAGCAAGTGCGTTCGTAAATCACCCATTATGATTTAAAGAATCTCCAAAAAGAAGTCACTGAAGCTGATTGCAGTCACTCACAAAAATGCTAGCCGGTACCCTGATGCCAATACATTCCTAGAACATTTACTTGAAAGAAGCCTGTACTCTAAAGCACCCGCCCACCAAAAGATAATTCTAGGTTTTTTTTGGGTCCCCCCTCATATACATATGTTGCACACACAAACACACACACAATTTGTTAATGCTCTATGCCCCTTTTCTTGTGCCTCTGCCCTCAGCTCTCCAGGACAGCACATATCTCCATCTACCCTAAATATCCTCTCTTGTGTATCACAACCAGTGCTACCCTTCCATGAAATGTCTATTGTTAAAAATTATACCTCAGGCTCAGGTTCCTGACAGGAAATAGCTGCTACTTTCAAGAGATGTTGAATGAAAATAATTTATGTAGAAACTATTTACCAAGTAGTTTGAAATGGTTGATGAAGCCAGGCTTGGTGGCTCAGCCTGTAATCCCGCGTTTGGGAGGCTGAGGTGAGTGGATTGCCTGAGTCCACAGGTTCGAGACCCGCTTGGGCAACTTGGCGAGCCCTCATCTCTACAATAAATCAAAATCTAGCTGAGCGTGGTAGCACGCGCCTGTAGTTTCAGCTACTTGGGAGGCTGAGGCGGAAGGATCGCCAGAGCCCAGCAGGTCGAGGCTGCAGTGGCCGGGAGTGGCCACTGAACTCCAGTTTGGGCGACAGGGTGAGACTCCAACTCAAAAAAAAAATGGTTGATGAAGTGCCAGCAACTAGCATTAGAGAGAGCCATTGCCATTCCTGGCAGGAAATGCCATTCTGGGCAAGAGGAGTGAAATTGGCACCAGATCCCAGTGAGAACTGGAGCTTTGGAAAATCCAAGCAAGAGGTTTAGCCAAAGAGGCATACAGCTGCTTCTTTAAGTTAGAAAGTGAGATGTGGTGGGGGAGGCTCCTGCATTTCCTGCTAAGACCTACCTTGGGCTGGACACAAAGGAAGCCAATGGACAAGGGCTTTCAGGTTATATAATCCATGACAAGTGGCCTTTGGGAGCTGAGAGTCTTTTCCCCTGTCGTTCTACTTCTATCCCTCTATTTACCACTCCCAACATCCTGTCTCCTGGTCTGCATTCCTTGGAGTCTACAGCTCCTGCCAGCAGCCCCTCTTCCAGGACTCCAGCCTTTGCTGGGCTCTGGGAATGTTTCTTCCAGGTGCCCGTTTAGTTCTCTCACTGTTGCAAGTCCCTGGGTGTCCCGTTATCTTGTCTTGACTCCCTTGAACCTGCTCTGTGTATAGTCTCTTCATTCATACTCCCCTAATTAGAACATTCATTCCTTGGAGAGTGCCAGAATGATGATTAGTGAGGTTATCAGATGTGAAGAGCTGGTGGAAACTAGGGAAAACCTGGTGTCCCCTCTTATTTCTAAAAACACTTCTGTCTCTTTTCTTAAAAAACAAAGATGAGGCCAGGCATGATGACACATGCCTGTAATCCCAGCACTTTGAGAGGCTGAGGCGGGAGGACTGCTTGAGCCCAGGAGTTGGAGACTAGCCTGGGAAACATAGTGAGATTTTGTATTAAAAAAACCCAGAAAACAAAAATCCTGTTTAATAGTATATGGTGGATACTCAGAAATACATACATTACTATTCTACAAACAATTCTAGTAATAATTAAGAATAAATAATTATTACTAATATTTATTGAGGACTGAATATATGCTGGGACCTTGAAGCCTCACAGTGATCTCATGAAATAGATATTATTACTGTATTATCATCATTAATTTATAAATGAGGCAACTTAGTCTCAGAATACTTGAGTATTTTGGCTGAGGCCATGCAATAACAAAGTGATTAAGTATGGTTTTGAAACCCATAATCTAGTTCAAAGTAACTAATCTCATCATAAATGCATACTGTCTTATTTTGTGTTCAACCTCAGCAATATGACATTACTAAAATCATAGTGGCAAATCTCTGGGATCCAAGTCCAAAGACAAACAAATTGGAGATGACAGAACTCTTCCCCAGTGGTCAGGACTCCATTACATTATGCTCACAAAGGAAAGACATTTTCCTGCCTGTGGTCGATCCAAGAGAGTTTTTAGGTATATGATAACATACAACCTGGATTCCTGTCAGGGGGCAGGGTGTGGCAGGGTGGGAGGGTGGCAGATGGTATTTCTTCCTTCTCACTTATTTCAGATTCTACCATCTTCCACAGCATTTGAAAGAATGTAACTATGTTTAGAAATACTCTCACCAAGTTAACAAATAAACTAAACACATGAGAAGTAGGGGGGAGAAGCAGGCTTCGATCTGGCAAGGCTGGAGCTTCCAGAAGTCTAAATTTGTTAAAAATGAAAAAGCTAAAAAAGCAAAACTGCTGATCATGAACATTTGACAGTAAGATTGCTTTGGCAAAGCATCATGTTGCAAACATCATAGTCAATGAGGTATTTTTTTTTTTGCAGCTCAGTTTCGAAAATCAAGTACTTTTCTGGCTCTATTGATGTTTGTAAAGACACAAACCACACAAAAACATGATACTTTAAGTTTTAAAACCTTACTTCTCTCCTCCCCCCCCAAACCCCGCTCTTTTTCTGAGTCAGGGTTTTACTCTGTCACCCAGGCTGGAGTGCAGTGGCATGATTACGGCTCACCACAGCCTCAACCCCCTGTGCTCAAGGGATTCTCCCTCCTCAGCCTTCCAAGTAGCTGGGGCTACAGATGTGTACCACCACATCTGGCTAATTTTTTTGATTTTTTTTGTAGGGAACAAGTCTCTCTATGTTGCCAGGCTCAAGCAATTCTCTTGCCTTGGCCTCCAAAAGTTTTGGGATTAAAGGCATGAATCTCTACCCCCAGCCTAAACCTTGCTTCTCAAAATGGGAGGGTGACTTGGTAGCATGGCCGCTTCTTGAAGCTTGTTAGATTTGGACTCTGGCTCCACCCAGACCTGCTCAATCAGAATGTGAATTTTAACAAGATTGCAGGTGATTCCCATGCACATTAATGTTTGAGAAACTGGGCTGTAGAGGACCGTTGGCCATGACCTTCACAACCTCACTCAAATCTTTTAGCCAACCCACTTTCCTCTTGTGCCCTGAATGTATAAATCAGTCCCTCTGCCTTTTCAGCATTTCTTAGGCACTCCCACATCCCTTTGGGTTATGCGTGTACCCACCGATTGGCTATTTCAAGCCATACTGGTGTAAACATTACTTTATAATCGAATTTCCCACTTGTGCATGTTTTTTTTTTTGTAAGATACATTCTCAGGAGATTCATCTGCTGGGTGGAAGGGTATATGACTTTGAACGTGGTAAATATTGATAGACTTGCTTCCTAAGGTTGGGTACCATTTTATATCTCAGCAACAGTAGAAGGTAACTGTTTACACCTTTGCCATCACTAGAAATGATCAAACTTGTTTCTTTGTTAACTGAGAGGTAGAATCTTGGCAATGTCTTGATTTCACCTGAGAGTTTCCCTAAGGCATTTAATAGAAGACTCACAAAAAGGGTGGAGGAGAAAGAGGAAGTGCATCCTAAGAAGTGGAGGTAGCATGTGTATTGATATATACAGACTGATGTAAGGTTGGGGCTGTGGAGGTGGCTAGAGTTTGGACAGGTACAGACAGATAGCACAGGGCCTAGCACACCTGCTGAAGAGGGAAGGCTGGGACCATGTTTCCAAGGAGCCCAAGTAAATATGGTGTTGAGAAGGTAAAACCAAATATTTTGTTTTTCCTTTTCACCTGTTTGAAGGAGCCATCTATTTCCTGTCAAGGTGCTGACTGATAATGGTAGTGTCCTTATAATGGACTTATTTGCTCCTAAAACTCAAGTTAGACAAGGTGGGTATGGGCGTGAGAGAGTTGGCTGTCAGGAAGATGGTGTTTATTAAATCTGAAAGTCAGATCCAAAATTTAAAATTTTTTTGATGTTCTTGTTTTTCTGACTAATACAAAGTTGTTTGTAATGCTTTTACTAGAAGTCTCACATATTTTGGAGTGTAGGATGTCAAACATTATTATTACTTCAAACTATTATTTTCCTACTATGTGAACACTTAACATGTGAAAGACACTGTAATAAACACTTGACACCTATTATCTCATTTACATTCTGAGAAGGAGGTATTATGATTCTCATTTGGCCCATGAAGAAATAGAGATTTTCAGAGAGATTAAATAAGTTGACTGTGGTCACAGATCTAACCAGTGGTTAAAAAAAAAAAAAGATTGTTTACCAATGAACTTAACTTCTAACTCTAAAATGTCAGTCAAAAACTTCTACTCTGAACATAAAATTCTAATATTGAACTGAATCACAGCTTCAGTAAAAACAGAATTGATAATATATATACACCCTCAGTTAAATTGAAATTATTATAATTAATATGAATGTGTTTAAATTATCCTTGAATAATATTTTTCTGAATTATTCTAAAATGGAATAAAAGACTGTTCAAGTTCTTCTCGGGTACTTACTTTAAAACTAGATAAAGAGGGAACTGACTTAGAAATCTAGGTTTTGTGACACTAGTATTCTTTTATTTTAAATTTTATTTTATTTTAGAATCAGGGTATACATGTGCATGTTTGTTACATAAATATATTATGTAATGGTAGGGACTGGGCTTGTAGTGTACTCATCAGCCAAATAGCAAACATTGTACACAATAGGTCATTTTTTAACCCTCACCCCCTTCCAGCCTTCCCCTTTTTTGGAATCCCTGGTGTCTATTACATACTTGTGGATCCATTGTTTAGTTCCCACTTACAAGTGAGAACATGTGGTATTTGATTTTCTGTTTTTCAGTTGACACTACTATTTTAAAGGACTTTATATTTGATGTTAGACATAACTTTTCAGGTTGTAAGTCTGAGAATGTCTCTGCCTTAAACCCAAAAATATTTCTCAAGTGAAATAAAGAAAGTAGCATTAACAATTGAAGGTTGTGAAAACTTCTTTTCAGAATTTATATTTTAGTTCTTCTAGATCCCACTTGCAAGTTGCTACTTAATTGACTAAGGTGAACAGTGTTAGATAAAGTATAAGATATAAAGGAACTACATAGCAATGCCAATAGTTAGTATTTCTGCAAAAAAAAAAAAAAAAAGACTGAGACTCTCTAGATGCCAATTGCTAGGCTGTACCAGCAAAAAAAAGAGATGGTCTGTTACCACGCACTCCATTTTGACTGGAGAAGACAGAGCAGATGGTTGGGTCATCAGTGCAGTAACTCGACTAAGCCCAAGTTTAGGTGAATTTATTCAATCTTGTATCTCTTAAGAGGGAAATAATTCCATCCTCATGGAGTTTCCGAGAGCACTAAGTGACAGAACATATGTGACTATGACTAGTATAATAAATGGTGTGTTGAAATTGTTACATAGCACGTATAAAAACAGTTAATTAAGTATATTATATAAATAAATATATGATAGGTCAGGGAAAATGTACTAACCCTAGGAACTAAAGCAGAGAATTGGTAACATCTCTGAAGGACTTAGAGCAGGAAGACTTTTGAGATAGGTCTTTATCAAAAATCACTTAAATATTATATTTATCAATGTGTTCAGACTACATGTTATTGAGTCTTGCCTTGTAGAATAGTGGAAAGAGAAGTAGATTTGGCCTTAGGT
Source organism: Cephalopachus bancanus (assembly GCA_027257055.1). Taxonomy (NCBI): domain Eukaryota; kingdom Metazoa; phylum Chordata; class Mammalia; order Primates; family Tarsiidae; genus Cephalopachus; species Cephalopachus bancanus. The sequence continues at coordinate 15,065,954 of JAPVLO010000035.1, forward strand.
GATCCTGAGCTTTTATTTTCTTACTGTAAACTGGTCTATCTTGTTGTGGGTTGCTGTGGGTCTTAGAAAGTATCATGTCTATAAAATTACTTGGAAATACAGATATAGTTATTTGGATATAAGACATTATTATTTTGATTAATAGAAAAATAGCTATCTATATTGTAGATTAAATTCCTTAATTCATAGATATCTCAGAATAACAATTTGAATTTATAGGACAATGTGTTGAAAAGAATTTTTAACTCGGGAAAAAATGTGTGTGTGTGTGTGTGTGTGTGTGTGTGTGTGTGTGTGCATATTAGTCACAGAAAATGTCTGGACTGAATTGTTGAATTGTTTGAGAGAATAAAATTTGTGGAAAGGCATAATTGAAAATTCTGAGATCTAGTTTATAACAAGTATAATTTTAAGGGCCAAGAGCTATCATTGAATATGACTTCTAAACACATGAAAATTAACTTAAATTCAATATTCCTTTCAGCCCTATGGTTTTATGATTATATAGTAAACTGCTTTCTGTGAATGGTTGATCCCTAAATTGAAAGACCTTCATCTTCTAAACTCTTTGATGAGTTTGGATATCTATTTTTGGACATAAGAGCTGTGGAAAGTCGGACTATCCTGCATACTAGAAAGAGAAAAATTTGGAGAGTTCAGATCTTGCAGGGAGGAGGGTAAGAAGCAGAGATGGGACTAGGAGGGGAGAGAATAAGAAGAGAAGCCCACATCTTTGATGAAATTTATTATATCAAAAAAGTACTGTGTGCAGATAAATTTTTGTTAAACACTAGTGACAGATGGAATTTGGGTCACCTGGGAGAGTGGTGAGGTAGTATATGTGGAACCGGGACTTCAGGACACAGTGGATGATGTAAGACTTTAAGTCCTTGAGAAGTTGCAGATGGGTTTTAGACTTCCACAGACTGGAATTGGTAGGTATTTGAGCAAATTATACCGAGATCTTCAATTGGGCAAAAAGGTCCTATCTTATACTTAGGTTACTTAAGTAAGACATACATTTATTTATTTGTAATTTCTAACCTGTCTGCTTTCAAAAGGAGAAATAATACATCTGTTATATTATTTACTATAATAGAACTTTTAACAGGAGAATTAACCTAGGCCAAGGGTTTTTAAATGGGCAGCGGGGCAATTTTGTCTTCAGGAGATACTTGTCAATGTCTGGAAATATCTTATCATCACTGGCACCTTGTGAGTAGAAGTCAGAATGCTGCGCAGTATTCATTGATGCACAGTACAGACCCCACAACAAAAAAAATCTGACCCAAAATGCCAATGGTATTGAGCTGAAATCCTCTTACTTAAGCCAAACTCTCTTTTTTATAAATGAGAAACTGAACATCAAAGAGGGTCAGTGACATGTGCCAAGTCACACAGTTGGCAAACAGATAAGTCCTTTAGTGTTTCTCCCATCACACTATTTAACTTCTAAGAGCTAAAGTTCTAAAACGGAAATGTTGGAAAAAGATTTTTATGGACATCTTTAGGCGTGAGACATACTAAATAATTGCATTAACTTTTAAAACACAATACTGCTTACATTTGGATATCTAGGCAAAAGGGAAAATGGAGACTTCAATTATGTTATATATGTTTAACCATATATAACATAGTACAAGCCAAATTCATAACATTTTATCAAATTATTACCCAGCATAATGGTTTTCAAACTTTAGCATGCCTCGCAATCACCTGGACAGAGGACTTATAAAAACACTAATGTCAGGATTCACTCCTGAGGTTCTCTGACTCAGTAAGTCTGGAGTAAGGTCTGCAAATCTGCATGCCTAACAAGTTTCCAGATGATGCTGATGTTGTTAGTTGGGAGACCACACTTTGTAAACCATTGACCTACCATTTGATAGGTACCTAGTAAATTTTGTAGGGTTTTAAGGATATAATCTCACCAAAAAATATAATTTCACTGTAGAATAAATTAATTGATGGTGCTAATTCTTATTTACAGAGAAACATAATCATACAGTTGGCAGAACTACAACTAATTTAGACTCATGTAATTCAAATTCCTACCTTAAAAGTGAGGAAATTAACCTTTTAAACTTATTACCACAAAAAATCCCTTTTAGCAATAGTAAATAAAAACTGTATTAAGCTGGGCTCGGTGGCTCAGCCTGTAATCCCGCACCTTTGGGAGGCTGAGGTGAGTGGATTGCCTGAGCCCGCGGGTTCGAGACCCGCCTGGGCAGCGAGACCTCATCTCTACAATTAAAAAAAAAAAAAAAAATCAGCCGGGTGTGGTAGTACATGCCTATAATTCCAACTACTTGGAAGGCTGAGGCGGAAGGATCGCAGAGCCCAGCAGGTCGAGGCTGCGGTGGCCGGCAGTGGCCACTGCACTCCAGTCTGGGTGACAGAGTGAGACTCCAACTCAAAACAAACAAACAAACAAACAAACAAACTATTAAATGAAAATCATTTATAGGCAAATTGAGTACTGACGTTGTGATCCTAAAGATATATAAACAATTATTTTTAAGTACAATTAAGTATGTATGCTTAATTTTTAACATTAATCTTATGAGGAATAGTCTAAATGCCAAACTGAGTAAAACCTAGTCTCATGGGTCTCTTATGCCAAGCTCTGTCTATGGGGAAAATATCTATTGACATCAGTAATATCAAATCAGGCCCTGAGGGACCATAACTGTCTCTTCAAATTATTTGGGAAACATGTCCTTGTTTAATCAATTAAATATAGTATAAAATTATAAGCAGTCTATTTCCATTATAAATAATCCATGTGCTACTGTTAATCATGGTTAATAGAGTAAAAATTACCCTCAAGGACATTTATTTCAGTAACACTAATTTTCACTTTTTAATTTTAAAATGCAATAAATTTTAAATACTTTAAAACTACCTGTTACCTGAAGAGTTACCTGGGCTAATTAATCCATTTCATGCCAGTCTTCCTTTAGAGACACCCAAACAAATGACTGAGCAGTCAACCTTTCATTTAGCCATTTGAGATCATGTACACAGTTTATACAGTCTTTATTCTCCTAACTCATGTCATCCTGTCCAAGGCAATGAACTTCACTTGCCAAGGGCACATAGGAAGCCAAACCATCTCAAATGTGCTGCATTTTACCTTCAACTTTTTAAATATCCATCTATCTTTTAAACTAGGTGCCATCTGTTGTACCATCCTCTCTGGTTAAATCTTATTAAAATTCCTTGCCAATATCACCCTGCTGCTGCAATCTTACATGATACTTCTTCAGGCTTTCCTGCAGCATTCAAGAAGAGCCTGCTATTTTAACTAATTCCTATAGCAGGACACGGTGTAAGAGTCTAAAACAGAATCAGTGCTACACCGTTTCTACTTTTACTCATAGGGTGAACAACTGGTCATGTCAAACCTGGGATCATCCCTCTAAGTTTTCTAAACACAGCACAGTTTGAGCCAATGCAGTTAACCCACGCTCCTTCCGTGCTAGTATCAAATGGCGCTTTTGCTGCAGTATTCACCTTGGAACTAAGTAGGCAGGATTTATTATTTGTTGAGGTCACATAACTGCCAGGTTACAAAGGCTCCATTCTTACATTATCACAAACAATCACAACAGAAGACAAAGACAGGCAGACATATAGCTCATTTACAAGGGAAGCAAATTTGCAGCCAGAGACAAGGGCAACATAACAGCCAAGAACTGCAGTAAATCTCTTTGAGCTAATAGCCACATCTAATAATGCTCTCCTACAACACCTCCGATCACATAGTTGAAACATTAAACCAACATTTATTCCTCGATGGTTAGAGATGATGCTTGATAAGCAAATTCTAATTTACAATTTATTTGCTCTCTTAAGTGTCTTATGGCTAGGATTACTGGAAGACTTACTATGCTTATTCAAGCATGCTGACAGAACTGGAATCTCAGTAATTTCTCTCTGCACCTCTCAGCATGGCTGACAGGCATCTGCCAAAACTATAGTACATAAATCACTGAATCATGCAAAAATATTTACCCCCAAAAGATGTAGTAAAAGCTCAGCTTCCTCCAGCTTCCATAGTCCCTGAAGTGTTAATCTGTAGGAACAGTTCCATGAGTTTCCACAGGCCAGCAGTGTGTCTCCTACACTTGACCTAGACAGCCTTACATAACAAAGCACCAGTGCTGGGGAGCTCGCTGAATGTCATCACCAGCAAGAGTAAGAAGTATTGGCAGCAGCAGGCAGGCGGGCAGGCTGGGAGTTTGCATGGAAATCACAAAGTCTTTCTTGTCTTTCTCTTTCGAAATATTTTGAAAGGAGGGTTAAGAATAATTCAGAAACAGGTCTCATTCTTTTTGTGGGAAGAATGACCAGAAGCATAAAACCCAAATCTTCCAGTGAGTGCAAGATATCTCTTTTGGTGTTTGCTGTTAACCTAACAGAATGAACTGCTGTCTGTAAAATCCCGTACCATGACACCTAAAATGAAGGAAGTGGTAAACCAAAGTAATAACTCAAAGGCTGCCACGGATGGCTTTTGTCTACCTTTAACTCATTGTGGTGAGTAGAGGGAAATGTATATATGTAACAAGATAGATTTGGGGGTGTGAGTTGTTTTGCAGGATGATAATAGAGGGTTTGCAATGAGTGTTTATGTTCCTTAAATACATGTTTGTGAGCAAGATGATAGCATTTTTACTCTTATATATTCAATTCAGAATGTAGTGGGTTAAACAGGTTGTGCTAAATGTATTTCAACTTGTGAAATTTTTATGCAAGTGATAAGAAAAGCAGATACCTGACGATGGTGCTTTGCCGATAAATGACAGATGTGTTAATTACTTTTATTGTCTCTACTAAAAAATAAAAACTGAATTTCATTTAAGGTGATTTTGCATTTAATGAATCTTTTTTAAAACTTTGAAAACAATTTCCCAGAATGGAGCAAAGGAATCACGGTGCTTTTGAGATAATCTTTGTTAGACTTGTTCCTAGATCCCTGGCTGATACTTTAAAGCAAATTAAAAACAATGTACTCTCCATCTAATTTTCATTCAATTATCTCAAATGTGTGCAATACAAGTTATGCTCTTAAAACCTAGAAATAATAAAACCAGTCCTCTATTCTGATTCTGAGTAGAGTGGAATTATATTATTAATACAAGATGACATTATATTGTTTAATTATATATAAAACTGTGGTTTGATCTGAGATGTGGGCGAAGATGTATAATTCCTGAGGTAACAGAAATAGAGAAGAAGCCATGCATCATTTAAAAATAATCTTAATGTTCTGCTTTAAGCTGGGAAACCTATCTGCTAATGCATCACACTGAGAATTGAATGAAGAAATAGAATTTAGGTCTATGAGAGAACACAATGATCTAATTCCAATGCATGATTTAACTTGTAAGAAAACTGAGGTAGAGAGAAGTTAAATTCTGTGCCTAAATAACACAGAGGAAGGAGTGAAAAGTGTTTTTCCTGATGCTAACCTGATATTTTGTCACCATACTACAGTGAATACCTGTTCTTTGACACTAGAGTAAAGGCTTGATGTATAATAATTTTTTTAACATCATAGAAATGACAGAAAACAAAGTGGAGTCACATTCAATCTTTACTTTTAGCAGAGGTCTGATTTTGGAAAAACAAGTTCTGTAAGTGTTTAAATGGAATAATTTTCTTCAGTTACTTCTTACAAATGTAATGAACACATGGGTGCAACATTTAATTAAATTTTCAAATGATAAAATTGCATTCTGAACATTAAGCTATGTAGATCATGCTGAAGGCCCAGATCCGTGTTTTTTGTTAATGTTGTTGTGGAGCTAGGCTACTCCACCTCTTGGAGAATGAATGTACCTGAAATAAACAACCCAGAGGAAGAAAAGAACTGGAACACAGAATGCTTTTAAAAGATTCTGTTTTATTCCTTTCAAAGAAACAGAGCCTCTTGTAGTCAGCCACTGTGGTTTCCATCCTTGCACCACTGCCCCTACTACAATGCTGACTGGGTCCTCAATAAATGTTTGCTGAATGAATGGAAGGATGAAAAGCATTTGTAATGTGTTCGGGTTGGGAACTACATAAACCATGGCCTAATAGAGTTTTTTGGAGGAGTCATTTTAAGAAGTGTATAAAAATGTTTATATATATATATATGTTTGATAATTGCCAGGGTAAATGAACCCTTGGAACCTGTTCTTACACAAAATTGTGGGAACATTTTTTCTAATGGATTCAACTTGGTATAGGTTTGGCTATTCATAAAAGATAATCCAAGCCGGGCTCGGTGGTTCAGCCTGTAATCCTGCGCCTTGGGAGACTGAGGTGAGTGTATTGCCTGAGACCGCGGGTTCGAGACCCACCTGGGCAACTTGGCGAGACCTCATCTCTACACTAAATAAAAAAATCAGCCGGGCGTGGTAGCGCGCGCCTGTAATTCCAGCTACTTGGAAGGCTGAGGCGGAAGGATCGCCAGAGCCCAGCATGTCGAGGCTGCGGTGGCCGGGAGCGGCCACTGCACTCCAGTCTGGGCAACAGAGTGAGACTCCAACTCAAAAACAAAACAAAACAAAAAAAAGATAATCCAACATTCACTAGCTTAGCCATACAGAGGTTTGTTTTTCTCAAGTGACATTAAGTCTGCAGGTAGGACTTCAAAGTCAGTTTGACAGACCCACTGTCCTCAGGGGCTTAGGCTCATTTTTCTTCCTCTCAATCATCTTTGACCTGTGACTTTCATCCTCCTGTTTGGTGCCTCATGGTCTCAAGATGATCACCTCGCCTCCACCATCCTGATTACATTCCAGGCAGGAGAACAAGAAGAGAAAAAGACATAAGGCATGTACCAGCTGAGTCAGCTCTTTCTCCAAGTGCTTTCTCAGACAACCTAGAAACTTTAACTTATATCCTGTGGGTCATAATTGAGAAAAATGCCCACTCCCTCCTGCAAGGGAGCTTGGAATATTTGTTTTTAGTTAGGCCCACTGCCACTCCCAAATAAACCTGGGGCTCTGTTTTTTAAGACAAAGGCAGTGTTTCCCCATATTTATTCTCCCTTAACATATAGTTTTGGTTACCGGTAAAATTTTAAAGCATTCATTGTGATTGATTAGTCTAATGTTGAGTTGTACTCCTAAATAGCAAAGTGGTCCCTCAATTTATATCTGTCTTCTATGGGGAAAAAAAAAATCTTACTTTTACAATAGAATGCTAGTTGGGAAACAGATGGGTTTATAACAACACTGTAGTCAAATAGATGCAAAAAGGAAACTGTAGACAGATTTTCAGAATGAAAAATAGAAAACAATTCCATACCCCTTTCCATCCCATATCACTTCCCAAAATAAGGTCGTCTAAAGTAGTTTTGTTTGTTTGTTTCCTGAAAAGATTCTGACTATGGACAAATAGGTGGTCATTGAATTAAAGCTCCAGCCCTTGAAATCTCTGCAATTATGAGGTAAATTGGTGTCTCACTAATTTAGAAATAAGACTTTTCCTGAGTTTTTCTGTTCTGCTTGCAAAGTTGTTGGAATTAGCTAGAGTGAATAGCATGTGGCTCCAGTCTCCTAGCTGGTTCACAGAAAAGCTGTGTAAGTTCTCCCAATTCGGTTACAAGAACGTCTCTCTGGATCAAAAACTGTTCTTCATATTGGGACAAAGAATGATTTTGAAAGAACCTGGAACATGATAACCCCTCTGTCCAAAAACTTTACTTTAGACTTATAGAGGGCTTCTGAGTTGACCAGAAGCTCTCACATTTTGGAGGAAGAAATGATGGCTTTCTTAGTTCTGTCAAACCCAACTTTTCTATGGAAGACAGTTGACTTCTGTATCCAAATCACAAGCACCTTGAAATAACCTATTTAAAAACAATTGCATATTGCCCTAGGCTCTGCTTCACTGAAAAGCCTCACAGAACATGGTATTCATTTCACTCTCTTACAGAAATAAATAGGAGAAATTCTTTGTAGAAAATCAGGTTATTTCCAGACTAACTAGAGACTGCAACATTAACAGGTATTTAGTAACTGACAGGCATAGATTTTATAAATGACAAACTCAAGGTAGAACAAAATTGTAACTTCATTTTTTTTTTTTTTTTTGAGTTGGAGTCTCACTCTGTCACCCAGACTGGAGTGCAGTGGCCGCTCCCGGCCACCGCAGCCTCAACCTGCTGGGCTCCGGCGATCCTTCCGCCTCAACCTTCCAAGTAGCCGGAATTACAGGCATGCGCTACCACGCCCAGCTGATTTTTTGATTTATTGTAGAGATGAGGTCTCGCTGCCCAGGCGGGTCTCGAACCCGCGGGCTCAGGCAATCCACTCACTTCAGCCTCCCAAAGGCGCGGGATTACAGGCTGAGTCACCGAGCCCAGCTGTAACTTCATTTTTATAAGTTAATTTAATTTCTATATTAATGTTCCATTTTACCTAATGGCAGAAAATTTTATTTAATTATGTCTGAGCCCACTGAATAACTTTAGTATTTTTTCAGTTTTTTTAGGTTTAACCCCATAAAATGTGAGAATTTTATTTTTGCTCTTTATATTAATTAGAGTAAAATTAGCTTTAACAACAAACATATCCCAAATCTTGGTGGTTTAGCACAATAAAACTGTTTTCCATACTCAAGAAAGGTCCTATATAGCTGTTCCTGGTTGACAGGTAGCCTTCGTGTGATTATTTGTGGATTCAGGATCCTTCAGTCTTGTGACTTCACTTGCCTCTAGGAACTCAGTCAGTTGACAGATGGCGAAAGAGATCATGAAGCATCACACCTACCTCTTCAGTCCAGAAGTGACACACATGACTGGATTATATTTCAATGGTGAGAAGTAGTCCCGTAGTTCCATTGCATCCATAGATGCAATGGAAGGCTGAGAAATTCTCCTACCTTAGTAGCCACTTCCTAGAAGGAGGCATGGATTTTAGTGGTCACCAATCTCTCTTTACCTACCTTCCATTTTAGTAGTTGAGACATTTTTTAAAGTTATACCATTTTTCTATCAATGATCACATTTAAGATTAATTAGAGAACTGAGAGAATTTAATCTGCATGTAGGGAGGGGTAAATTCTTCTTTGTGTTGGTGTTATAATTGGTTATATTTTGTATCTTAAAATGAGATCACATACTTTTTCTCCACTCATAGAGACCAGATAATCTTCAGTATCAATTTTCTAATTTTTACATTATAGTATCTGGGATTCAGGTCTCTTTTACATTTTAAATAAAGTATCACAGAAAAAAAGAACTGAGTACCACATGTTCTCACTCATAGACAGACCCTGAACATTTATCATAATATTAAAAGAAAGGGATGGGCGATAATAGGAAACTGCTGGTGGGGGCGAGGGGTTGGGGAAGCAGGGGGACACACTTGATCAAAAAGTGTACCTCATCTCAAACCAGGTGAAGTGGGGACCAAGATGAGGCCCAAACTTTACCTGTACAATGACCACTGGTATAACTAACCCTGAATTGTACCCTACATCTTTAAAATAAAAATTAAAAAAATTAAAAATAAAAATAAAGAAAGAATGAAAGACAGAAAGAAAGGAAGAATCTAAGTTACAGCATGTTACGAGAACCATGGCACGTCTATATTCACCTTAAAAGTATGATTTCTGAACCCATTCTGATCGTGGTGTACAGCTGATGTCTTGATTATCACTTTTGTATTTCAGGCAGGATATAAGAAGGGACAAGGGGAAAAGGAAACCTATATTAGGAAAGCAAATTGCTCATAATTCCTTGGCGGATGTCTTCCTGTATCTCATCGACTAGCATTGTTATATGGCTATTCATAGGAGCAAGGGAGGAGTCTGGGGAAATATAGCTTTCAAACTAGATTCGTAGATGTCTCAAACAAAATTCAGTTCTCTTAATAAGGAAGAAGGGGAGAAAGTATGTGGCAGGCAAATAACAATGTCTGTCTCAGTATTAATAGACCAACTAATCCGACTGAAGTGGTTAAACATTTATTTTATGTTTCCCAGAGGGCATAGTATTAGTGTGGGGGCGGGGGAGGAGAGAGGCGGATAGGAGAGGAGAAGAGAGAGGAGAAAGAGAGGCAGAGATGAACAGAGAGACAGAGACAAAAATTGGGATGGGGGAGGGGTGGACAAAGAATGAGCCCTACAAAAGAAAATTTCACAGTGTTTTGAGATGAATTCAAAATATACTGTGAAGGATATTCTAGCATAATGGAGAAATCGTTTACAGATCCATAGAAACATTAAAAGGAGGTCTGATAAATATATTCCAGAACTGGAGCAAGTATGTTTATGATTAGTACCCTGAAATTTGTGTTGGAATTGTGAAGAATGAGGCTCCCTCAGGCCTTTAGTAGTAATGGCCTGAGGAATGTCACTGTTCTAGTGATCAATTTCCTAAAAGAGCTTGGGAATAGCAACTGTACTCAAGTGATTTCACAATCTAAAGCCAAACATGTCCATCTAAACACATGGACAATAAATAAAAAGATCAAAGCAGATGTTTTATCAGGTGGACAAGCTAATGTGGTGACAGAGGTAGATAGCCAACACTGATGAGGTCCTCTTTAGTTCTGGTCTAGGGTTTTGAGTATAGTTGCTGTTTTATATTACATTGTTGCTTTGAATTAGACTTTAGCAGGAAAGAGGGTGGGAATAAGGAAGAAGGAGAGAGAGAATGTTAATTGGTGTTGAGAAGGAAACCCTAGGCAATCTAGACATTGCTTTTTTAATTTATTTTTTATTTTTTTTATTTTTTTTTTTCGAGTTGGAGTCTCACTATGTGGCCCAGACTGGAGTACAGTGGCCGCTGCCGGCCACCGCAGCCTCCACCTGCCGGGCTCCGGTGATCCTTCCGCCTCAGCCTTCCGAGTAGCCGGAATTACAGGCATGTGCTACCACGCCCGGCTAATTTTTTTTTTGATTTATTGTAGAGGTGAGGTCTCTCTGCCCAGGCAGGTCTCGAACCTGCGGGCTCAGGCAATCCACTCACCTCAGCCTCCCAAAGGCGCGGGATTACAGGCTGAGCCACCGAGCCCGGCTGAAATTGCTTTTTTTAAAATGGTTATATAACTTAGCAGTTATGAATCAAGGTATTTGTAGATTTATAATTTTGTCTTGCTATATTTTTCAGTCTTGAATTATTTTCTGAGACTGCAGGGATATATACAAAGTAGGTGTTCTACTTAGTCTAAGAAGAAGTACCCCCCAAAAGTTTTCTGTTCTTACCAGTTGCCTCTCTTCATTAAACACACACACACCACCACAACCACCACCACACCAGAAATTCTCAGTTTTGAAATACAAAGGAAAATCATCTAGGTTAGGCTATGAGTATGGATGGAGGATGTGGGGTGGTAGTGACTGGGAAAAAAGAAAAAAAACAAGTATTCAAGTTTTGTCCTTTCTGGCATTTTCTCTCTTCCAAATTGATTACCCAAGAGACATCTCAGAATGTGCAGGCCCTGGTTCATTATCCAGTGCTTTAAGTTATTTTTAATTTAGCCCTAAATGGCCTAAAGGGCTGGCATAACTGCATTGTCTTTTCTTTTCTGGGATCCCTACATCTTATGAGGGGAACGGAAAAAAAAAACAGAATTACTTTTTGGAGGGTCGGTGCCTTATAGTACAGGCTTCCCCTGCTAGGTAAATGTTCTAAGTAGCCATCAGAATCAGTGGACCAGCTAGTGTATTGTGAGAGGCTGCATTCAGCTTCAGTAAATTTTTGGGGGGAGATTCTTTGAATGCATTTACCCATTTCGTGATGAATGATTTTATAAGTATACCTGCCCAAACTGCATTGAGTATTCAGCAAAATGGCAAGACCCCCATGCCTTACCCTCTCTATTTACCTGATCTTGCTCCCAGGGACCTTTTTTTTATTTCCTTGATGAAAAATGTCCTTAAAGAGAAACCTTTTGACGATGTGGAAGAGGTGAAACAAAAAATGGCAGAAACACTAAAAAAAATCAAAAAATCGATAGGTGTATTGTATCAAACAGAGAGTAATTTAAAGGTTACTGAAGTATAAATATGTAAGAATAAATACAAAACTTTTCATAAGTCAATTTTGGGTTTTTTGGGTTGCCTCCTTGTATTTCTAGTCAATTCCCATATAGTTATCCTTTCTCAGAAACTCCTTTCTAGATCTGTGGATAATTCACAGACCAGTTCAAGAGAAACAAGAGTTTACTTTTCCACGTACTTATTTTGGTCAGAGTTCCATTTCATTGAATTGCTTACAGATATGAGAAATCCTTAAGCTATTTCATGCCTCGGTAAATATGCTTAGGCTGTTTTCTCCCCTCATCCAACAACCCCGGCTTCATTACTCTATCTGTGGTCCTTTCCCAAAAGTGAAATGACATTGATACAGTAATAGGTATCAGTGATAGGCATCAGGCAGTCTTTCCTAATTCCTCTGCACCTTAGTGGAAATGATGAATGCTCACTGGGATATTTCTGTGGTCTACAAAGGTGCTTATATTATTTTATCAAATATATTGGCTTGTATCATCAATCTCAACTAATTGGTTAACTATTTGAAAGCAAAGATTGTGGATTATTCATCTTTGAATTTTTAGTACCAAAAATAAAACCTTATTGGAACACAATATGCATTCAATTACTGTTCATTGCAATTTAAAAATTGTAATTATTAATAAAATGAAGATGAACCCCATCTACTTTAAGAAAGCCAAACATGAATTTATTAAATAGAAAATTCTAGGGGTAATAATATATCCTATAAAAAGATACTTCACTTTGTAAGAGATCACCAAATTTTTATCAAAAATGTCATTTAAAAATTGTCTTTACACTTAGCTTACTCCACAAATAAATATCTTTCTTTTTTTCTCTTTTTTTTGAGTTGGAGTCTCACTCTATTGCCCAGGCTGGAGTGCAGTGGCATGCTCACAGCCACCCCAGCATCTACACTGGGCTCAGGTGATCCTTCTGCCTCAGCCTCCAAGTAGCCGAATACAGGTGCATGCTATCAAGCCCAGCTAATTTTTTATTTTTATTGTAGAGATGAGGTCTTGCCAAGTTACTCAGGCTGGTCTTAAACCCGTGGGCTCAGGCAATCTACTTGCCTCGGCCTCCCAAAGTGCTGGGATTACAGGCTGAGCCATCAAGCCTGAAATTTATTTCTTAAAATAAGCAACATTTGTACTTCCAAAATATAATTCAGGCAATTATTTGATCTTTTAAAAAATAAATTATAATCTAGTCTTGGTATCAGCTCTGGTTTGACTGTGCTCCACCTATTTTATTAAATCCATATGTAAGAATTAAAAAAAATCCCTCTCTCTTTTGAGAAGTTAGACATTGATAGCCTATTTTTAAATACCTAAAAATTGCAGAAATGACATCAAGATTTTTTGACACATTTTTAAATTACATATTTTTCCCTATATGATATAAGATGCTTTAGTTTCCAGAACTCTCACATTTGTTTTATTATTTTATTGTTATTAGAACCCTATAGTAGGTGATGACCATATTTCACCACCTATTCAAAAAGTGGAAAAAGAGTGCACATAATTTTCTCACAATCTCACAGTTAGGTTACTGACTCTTTTCTTATAGTTTATTCGTTTTTGGAATTTATGTTTTCCCATGATAGGCTTCCATACTGTTCAACATGCTCTGTATATTTTTTTAGGGTGTCGGCAATTCAAGCAGTCAACAAACATTTCTTGTGTGTCACACTTTGTTTATTGCTTTGGCAAAGCATTCAGGAATTTTGTATCAGAATTGCAAGTTAGGCTTTTGTACTTTGAACCAGCTTTAGAAATGCTATATTCCAACAGCAAGTCTTAGTTCCCTCAGACATTTTTATGTGAAGATCTGTGAGTATATAATACTCCAAACCAGCAGTGCTCCCTCTGCTTAAGGCCAGAGTTCTAAGGGTGGAGAACTAAGCTATACTTTCTTAGCTGAGCAATCTAGACCAACCCTTTTGCCTCATCTCTTTCCTATCCTATCCCATAACCTCCCAATTTTCAGTTAAAGAAAAGACCTGCAAAAATTAGATAACTTGCCAGAGGGTAGTCAGTAGCAGGGCTTGGAGTCAAATAAATGAAAAATCAATATAACTGTAATGAATAAACAGCTAAGATTAGTTTTTGTAGATACAGCTGGATAATGAAAAACTTAAAACTTATTCTGTTAAGCAAATTTTCGAAACATGTTTTTCGTAGTGACAATATATGTGCTGAGACTCTTGCCCTTCTATAACCAAAGAAGTTGATGAGAATGCTGAGCTAATAACAGATAAATGCTCATCATATTGTATGTTTGTATGAATGTGCTTTATAATTTAGAGAGCATATTCAATTATTTGATCCCCTAGAAACCTGGGTTCTTATTTAAATCCACATGGAGTGGTGCTATGGTTTGGGTATTTGACCTCCAGACCTCATTTTGAATTTTGATTCTCTATGTTGAAAGTGGAACCTAATTGGAGCTATCACTCATGATAGCTTGACACTGTTCTCATGGAAATGAGTGAGTTCTCATTCTATTAGTTTCCTAGAGAGCTAGTTGTTAAAAAAAAAAAAGGCCTGGCTTCCTCTCCCCTTGCTTCCTCTCTTTCCATAGGCTCTGTACACACTGGCCCACCTTCACTTTCTGCCATGAATGGACATTTCCTTAGACCCTCATCAAAAGTAGATATTGGTAGCCAGGCTCAGTGGATCAGCTTGTAATCCTGCACCTTGGGAGGCTGAGGTGAGTGAATTGCCTGAGCCTGAGGGTTCGAGACCCGCCTGGGCAACTTGGTGAGACCTCATCTCTACAATAAAAAAAAAAAAATTAGCCTGGTGTGGTAGCGTGCGCCTGCAGTTCCAGCTACTTGGAAGGCTGAGGCGGAAGGATCGCCGGAGCCCAGCAGGTCAAGGCTGTGGTGGCCAGGAGCGGCCACTGCACTCCAGTCTGGGCTACAGAGTGAGACTCCAACACACATACACACACACACACACACACACACACACACACACACACACACACACACACAGACACACACACACACAAAGTAGATATTGGTGCCACATTTCTAGTACAGCCTGCAGAACCATGGGCCAAATAGACCTCTTTTCGTTATAGGTTACCCAGCCTCAGGTGTTCCTTTATAGCAACCTAAATGAACCAAGACAGGTGCATAAGGCAGTCACTTACCTAATTCCATGGCTCTATTAAGATGGAGCCCAGAATGTATCCCAGGTCGTGGAACTCTGCATGTGGTGTGCTATGCAGCACATCACACTGTAGGATTCTACTAGCCCCATGCAGCACTACATGGATGTGAGGTTGGAAATGTGAGAGAAGAAAGTCAAATACTAACCCAAACCCGCCACAGAGAATCTGTTACCACTCCAGCTCCCACTTGGAATTTCAAAAGTGAAACTCATGATTTCAGAGATGGGCTGAGGCTCATGAAATTCAGTGATGATCAGATCTTCAGAAATGCCAAGCTTTAATATATTTGTAGCAATTAGTTCCCAGATGATTTTTATTTTGGGGAAGAAAATCTCAGAAGTGATTAGTCAACTAGCTGAACAGCTGCAAAAGTCTTTAGATTTGAAGGCACTGCCCTCTTTGCAGAGGACAGGCAATAGCATTCCAAATGCAACCACATTTTGCACATACAAGAAATTACTCTGTCAGCAGGCTTAATTAGGTAGTAAAAACTTGCCTCTAATTCTGACATTAAGGTATGGTATAAATCAACCAACCATAGGATTTGGAGGCTGGAAGAAACTTGAATATTTCTATTGCCCCACATGGCCTCTTTGACATACACAGAAGAAAAAAATTGACTTTAAGTAGTGTTTTTTCTTTTCTTTTCTTTCTTTTTTTGGTAGTGATAGAGTCTTGTTATATTGTACAAGCTTCTTTCTAACTCCTGGCCTCAAGCAGTTCTCCCACCTGGACTTCTAAATTGCAAGAATAAGAAACAATGCCTGGCCTTTATTAGTATTTCTTTTAAAGGAAAAAAAAAATTCTAGAACACACTCAGACACACACTCTTCCTTATATTACTAAATATAAGACACTTTTTAAATGTTATATATTAGTGATTTAATATTTAATTTTTTGAGTCCCAATGAAATACAAGTTTTATTTAATAAATAATAGCATTTGACATATTATATTTATAAATATTGAACACACATAAGCTATTTCATTTCTTAATATAAACTTATTTTATAAAACAAAGCAGAAAAAATATTACCTACAAGAAATACCACATCTTGATTGTATTCTCTCTGTAATCCTGGTTTCCTTAGCATCCAGGGTAAATTTTGTAGGGGCAGATGGGACTAATTATGCCTTTCTCATAGGATTGTTTTTAACTTTAGTGGGAAGATATATGTTAGTCACTGGCAAGTGATAGGCAGTCACTAGTGTTCTCTTCCAACCTCCCTTCTGCCCTCATGCAAAAATGGTAAATTTTATTCCTAGTAAGACAAAGGAAGACTATTTTAGTTAAATAAATCTTCAGATTCTAGTAAACTGGAAATGTATTCTTTGCACTTTTTAGAAACTTCGTTTTTCTCACTTATCTGTTACAAGAAAGGTGGAAAGAATGGAAATGTCCCTTGTGCATGGAGAAGGCCCACTTTCAGCATATGTCCTAATCTCTGATCCACTGAGTGACTGAACTTTCAAGGTATCCTTGCTTCTGATGTACTCAGTCATCTGTTGTATATTCACCCTAGCTAACAGCAAGCAATATTTATCGATTACCCATCCTTCTGCTTGGCTGTCCTGTCCTCCAGAAGTCAGTATACAATTCAATCCTTTTGGACTATTGGAGGTCTGGGAATGTATGACATGAACATGTTACACTGTATGGTTAGTGTTGTGTTCCAGAAATATATTGGAGTTTAAAGGAGAATTTGGCCACTTCCTTGTTTGATGAGCTGAGAGATCTTCATGAGAAAAGTGGAATTTGGATAGAGACTTGGAGATAAGGGCATCACAGGGAACACTACACAGTCAAGAGAGAGAGTGGAGTGGTTAATCCTCCTTGGAGAAGAAAGAAAAAGAGAGGAATATGCTAGAAAGAAAGAAAAGGCCAGTCAATCTGTAGCTAAGGGTTTGTGCATTATTATGATTAATCACAGGCACAGTTGCCAAGCTTTCATCATAAAAATATTCTCCAAGAGAATTCATCAAGTTCTATTGCCTATTAATTTCTGTCCCAGCATTTTATTTGGTATCTTTAATGACAGAGAACACTTATTTGTTTAAAAATGAGGGCAAAAAATAAAGTTTATTAAAGGAATAATTTTATGTGATATTTAAAAATTAAACAATGTCATTGCCCTAAGCAAATTACAAGCCTTTAGTTTTAGTATAAGTCTATAACATGTCCTTGAAATTTCTAAATATATAGCTTAACATTTTTACTTAGAACATATTGATTGGTAGTGTTTTGGCATATCATATTTATTTTTATCAAAATATCACAAAGCAAGGCAAAGTAGTATTGTGCCACATGTTTTGGATTTGGGATTTTAAGTAACTTGATTAATAATCCTACTTTTACCATCAAATACTCTGTTCTTGTATAACCTTAAATATATTTTCCATCTGTGCATCTGTATACTCATGCACAAAATAAATGAGACAAAACATAAGTGCATTTTAATCCCTTCAGATTCTAAAAAGTGTATGATGTTACACTTTCCAAAGAAAACACAATCTTCTTTATTTTTATCTTTTTTAAAAACCTTGTTCATGATGAATAAAATCTGCACAGTTCAAATCATTTCTTTTGTCAGATAGCAAGAGAATTTTTCTAGGACTACAAGCCAGCTTCTAACCTACTTAAATCTTAATGTCAAAACCAACTTCCTAAAGAAACTGAATGAAATAAAAAAAGATTTTTAAAGGAGGTCTTCTTTCTGTTCCTGGTGGGGGATTGTAAGGAATCCTGAAATAAGTGTAATTTAACACTGATAACAGCACAGTGCTTTGCAGTTTCAAAGTATATGTCAGTCATAATCACACTGGACCTAAATGACCTTTTCTAAAATATAATAACGTATTCATGCCTCACCACTGCAACTGGTAGGAGAATGGCTCCCTTATGAAGTCTCTGCTATCATCCGTGTAAAGGTTATATCCATAGGAGGCCAACTGCTGATGGATGGTTGCCCCACTTATGAGCACAGCTGAAAGTTCCTCTGGCAATGTTACCATCTCTTCTCAGTTCCTCAACAGAAAGACTGAGCTCTTATTCTCTGAATCAAAGTGTGTTAGAAAGGACTTTGCGCATATAAACTAGCTCACACTACTGATTATTGCTATTGCATATCTATCAACAGAAGCCATTCCTACTCCCCCCGCACCTTCAGAAATCCTGCAAGAAAGCCAGTGGCAAGTTTCTGTGTATTCATAGTCTTCAAAATTCTTTCGGTTATTTTCTAAAGCTTGGGTCATGTATGGGTATTCTAGCTACACATAAATAAATAACATCAGTGCTGATAGTGCATACACTTTTTGTTGTGAGGTAATTTTGTCCTAAATGCCTATTACTATATATTTTTAATTCCCTCAGAACAAATCAAACTTTTTTTTTTACAAAGTTGCTAATTTGTATGCTACATCTTTAAGTTTTGAGAATATAGGAGACTCTATCTCTATTCCACAAGGAAAATTTGAATTTTCTAATTTCTAGTATCACTTTGTAATATTTAAAGTTAGTATATTATATAAACCAAAATAAAATAATAATTATAAAAACTATAATTCATAATGAATATACATTACTTACCTAATCATTTATAGTTAGCTATAATATACTGTCGAGATCATAGGAAAACATAGGCAGATCTGGATTGAGATTCTGGCTCTACTAATTAATAGTATTGTGACATAAAACTTACTTATATTTTCTTAGACTTTTCTCTGATTTTTTAAATGGGGATGATAAACTAAAATCATAGGGTTAAGCTGGACATGGTGGTTCATGCCAGTAATCCTAGCACTTTGAGTGGCCAAAGTGGGAGGTTTGTGTGAGGCCAGGAGTTTAAGACCAGTTTAAACAACATAGTGAGACTTTGTCTCTACAAAAAAATAAAAAAATAAAATAGCCAGACATGGTGTAGCACACATGTAGTACCCACTATTGAGGAGGCTGAGACAGAAGGCTCCCCTGAGCCCAGAAAATCGAAGCTGTGATGAACAGTGATGGCACTACTACACTCCAGCCTGGGTAACAGAGTGAGATGCCTACTCAATAAATGGATAGATAGATAGATAGATAGATAGATAGATAGATAGATAGATAGATAGATAGATACTGGATAACAGAGTGAGACACCGACTCAATAAATGGATAGATAGATAGATAGATAGATAGATAGATAGATAGATAGATAGATAGATAATAAAAGCATAAAGTTGTAAAGTAAGGCAATTAGTTAATATGTTTGGCACACCAGAGGTGCTCAGAAAATACTACTTTTCTCCCCTCTCCTCTTTAATGATGTTGAAAGCACAGGGTAAGAATTTAATGAATGTGTCATAGAAAAAGAAAAAAAAAAGCTCATGGTTTTATTCTAGGCCTCCTATTTTCTTCACTTATAAACCTTTCTAGGCTATCCTGATCTTTTTGTTGGTTTGTATGTCCCCATATTGCTGTCTGTATGTCCCCATATTGCTGTCTACGTGTATATGCCCTCACATTTCTGTACTCCAGACCTTTACGTATGCTTTTTTGTAATCTCCATATACATGTTATGCCTCTGTTAAACTCACTTTAACATTCACATATTTGCACTCCTCCCTACCTTAAAAAAAATACAATGACATAACAACAATTTAAAAACACAATGACAAACAATTCTCTTGCTTTGTTTCTTGACATGAGTGCCCAAGCCAGAAATTTGGGTTACAACTTGGATTCCTCCCTCTCTAAATTTTTCACATCCAGTCTCTAAGTCTTGCCCTTCCTACTTCCTTCAGATTCATCTGCAACTTTCCATTCTTACTGCCACTACCCTATGTCAGGTCACCAGTATCTGTGGGATTTTTCACTATCAATTGACTTGTCTCTCTGCCACTAGTCAAGCTTCTCTCCAGTCTGTTGCTCATATTATAGCCAGAAAGACCTTCCTAAATATATGCCAGGTTGTGACTCTTCAATGCCTAAAACTCAGGCTTACCATTGTCCTGACCTGATTTATAAGATGTATCCTTAACATGCTTCATTTACACTGAGGAGCACTTCCTAGATGCATTCCCCTACCCCCACCAAGAACTCAAGCATTCATTGTAGTGTTGCAGCCAATGGCTTTCAATTGTGCCCTTTCCTGGGACTTTCCTTCAACTGAAGAAAATCTAATTGTCCAAGGTCATACCTTTCCAAGTCTATATCCAATGCATGCTCCAATGGGAGTGTAAAATTCCAGCTCCTCTTCAAATTGGGAACAACACTGAAGGTCTATCCCGATTTCTGAGTTCCATGTGGTCTTGCCTGAAGCCTTTGTTGTGACCATATTGCAGCCCAATTTCTCCCCCTGCATACACAATGAGAAGCTGAGCAGTTTGCTTTCTTAGTTTCCCCATAGGTATTGATCTTGAAAGCTCCCCCACAAACTTCCTACATAAAAACCTCAATCTCTGTGTCTGTTTTCTGGGAACCCCACCTTGGACACAAGATTCTCCTATGGACCATGTAGCATTTGAGCCTCAAATTGCATCACTTCTTCCTTTTGCACTCTACCCAGTCTGACCTAATTTCAGTTTTTCAGAATACATGGTTCTCTACCTTGGGGTCTTGACACTCGTCCTTCGTCCTTTCCTCTGGCTGAGCACTCTCCTCCCTTATTCTTTTTTTTTTTTTGGGGGGTTGGAGTCTCACTCTGTCGCCCAGACTGGAGTGCAGTGGCTGTTGCTGGCCACCACAGCCTCAACCTGCTGGGGTCCGGCGATCCTTCCACCTCAGCCTTCCAAGTAGCCGGAATTACAGGCATGCACTACCACGCCAGACTGATTTTCTGATTTATTGTAGAGATGAGGTCTCGCTGCCCAGGCGGGTCTTGAACCCGCGGGCTCAGGCATTCCACTCACCTCAGCCTCCCAAGGCACGGGATTACAGACTGAGCCACCGAGCCGGCTCTCCCTTATTCTTTA
The DNA here is from genome assembly GCA_027257055.1 of Cephalopachus bancanus. Lineage (NCBI taxonomy): Eukaryota > Metazoa > Chordata > Mammalia > Primates > Tarsiidae > Cephalopachus > Cephalopachus bancanus. Next base: position 15,087,086 of record JAPVLO010000035.1, read on the forward strand.
AGTGTCTGCATAAGTGGTTTCAGGATGCTTTTCTTTTTCTTTTTTGTTAAGTGCATCTCCTTCATGCTCTCCTCGAACTTCCTTCTTTATAGCACTCACCACTTCCATGTTGTATTGGTCATGTCTAGTCTATATTATTGACTGGTTGAAGGCTCTGTGAAGAAAGGGAATTGTTCGCTGTTGTATTCTGTGCATCTCACAGCGCTTGACTAATGCTAATGTCTCGAAAACATTTGCTGAATGACTGAAAGAATAAGTGAATAAATGAACTGTTATTTAAGATTGAATTTACATTGGTGGGATTAAGACATTTATGGAAGAGAAATTTACTTTGAAATTTAAGAATGATCACATGTATTTTGGATTAGAACTTTAGTTTTTACTGAATGTACTGTGTGTGTTACTTCAGACATAGTCATTAACTCATATATCAGTAAACACAGGCATTTAAACAAATTTCATTATGCATAGTCCTCCATAGGAGTTACTCAAAATGTCAATTCAGTTTCTGCTAAGAACCTATTTCTCACTATATTAATAGTATTTTTTAAATAACTCATAAAAACCTGACTTTAAAAATTGTCAAAACTTATAGTGGCACTACCTTTCTCCTCTCCTTCTGCTGTTCCCAACAATAGGCTTCCCGCGAAATGAAGGATCAACATAGATCAAATCTTGTCAAGGAGGTTATGAAGTAACCCAAGTAATTAAATGACCCCAAAAATGTGTTTGAATTAGTAAGTCCCTAGACTTATGCTACAAAATTGAGGGAAAGGAGGAAATTTGATATAAATAACAACCATTCTCCACACTGACGATCACAGTTGGGTTCTCTGGAAGCAGGACAGACTTTTGTACTTCACATCAATCAGACTTTGAGGCATCAGTTATTCCCCTAGGGAAAAGGGGACAGGCCTTTCTACGCCTTTCCAGGTGAGAAAGTTGCTCCTTCTGGCCTATGGCAATTCTTTTAGAAAGGGGGACACTGTGAGCTGTTTGAGATCAACACCGATAGCAGGGGGTAACCTGCATACTGTCCTGGTAAAGGGGATTAGGACCAACACCTATTCCCTTATCTTTCTGCCTCTGTGTCCATGTCTTGAGATAACTACAGCCTATTCATGCTAATTGCTGTTTTCCTTATTTAGACTTTGTGTTAGTCAAGGTTTTCTAGAACTTGTCTTTCTCTATATATACCTATCGATAGAAATTTAATATGAGGAATTAGTTTATGAGATAATGGAGACTGAGACGTCCTACAGTCTGCCATCTCCAAGCTGGAGACCTAGAAAAGCTAGTAATGAATTTCGCCTGAGTCTGAAGGCCTGAGAACCAAGGGAGCCAATGATGTAAATCTCAGTCCACACAAAGGAGAAAATGAGATGTCACAACTTAAGCACTGAGGCAGGAAAAAGGGACAAGGTCCTCCTTTCCTCCACTTTTTGTTCTATTCAGGTTCTTAACAGATTGACTGATACCCATCCTCATTAGAGAGGGAAATCTGAGTTTATAGATTGAAATGCAGATCTCAGCTGGGTGTGGTGGCTCACCCCAGAAATCCCAGTACTTTGGGAGTTGGGGCCAGAGGATTGCTTGAGACCAGGAGTTTGAGACCAGCCTGGGCAACATAGTGAAACCTAATTTCTACAAAAAATTAAAAAAAATTGGTCAGGCATAGTGGTACACACATGCAATGCCCCCTGCTTTGGAGGCTGAGGCAGAAGAATTGCCTGAACCCAGGATGTCCAGGCAGCAGTGAGCCATGATCATGCCACTGCACTCAGTATGGGCAAGAACGAGACCCCATTCAAAACAAAAACAAATTCAAATCTCATTCAGGGCACCCTCATAGACATACCCTGAAACAATGTTTAATGTGGCCTACCTTTGGACCACCCTAGTTGACACATAAAATTAACCATCTCTTTTGAGCAGAGATCAAACTATACCAGAATTCCCTCAACTGGCAGAAGTTATCACTAATTCTCTTAAAATTTTTGAGTAGTCTCTATATTGTTGGCAATCTCTTGTCTCTAAATTGAAAATAGAAAATAGTAATGCTAGCCAAGAATTTAATGTCAATAACATTTGATTTAATACTATTGGATCCTCATTTGCATATAAGTAGAGAATATTGAAATCTGGCAGGGTCTTACAAGATGTGCTTCTAAAAACAGAAGTTATTTTCTAGAGTTCTAATATTCTTATTTTTAAAATACTTGAGAACACTGTCGATGTCAGTGGAAAATCTGTACATAATTGTATATTTATTTCCAACTCAGGAGAAAGGGAACAAATTGGGAGTAAGACTGTCAGAAGGTTCTAGAGTATGGGAAGCCATACCATAGGTCCTCCTCCATGAAAAGCTTTGCTTCAGTCATTGTATACTTGTTCACAAAAATATGTCAACCTTTCAATTTACACATTCGATACTGAAAGCATAAGAATTTGCCTTTAACCATTATTCTAGAATATTCAGACTTTAGACCCTTGTCAGAGACTATAACATCAAATTCTATTTTATGACTCTTACCAAAAGTTAGAAAAGCAGAGTTTATAAGAGGTTACTTTGAGGGCATGTCATTCAGTTTCTTCTAAAGTTTCTTAAGGCATAATTTACTGGATAAGCAGAAAGCTTCACTTTGCATCATATTGCTTATTTTCATTGACTAGACAAACTTGAAGTACACAATAGTCAAATTCGAGAGAGACCTAACAGACAGGTTTGATTTGATTATGATCCCACTGTTTTTGCTGATATAGTATTAATAAGAGGTTGTAGTTAAAAAACCACAACAGTGTCTGTTAATAGTCTGGTGAAATAGTTGTAGTTTAAAAACCAGAGATTAACTAAATATGTATCTTTTGGACAGGAGAAAAGGAAAAAAACTCTAAAGTGAAAATTGGTTTCACACTTAAGTTTAGAAAGGATCATGCAGGTCCAACTAAACGCACATGTAAATCACTATCTAATACTGACTATGAATGTTATCACATAAATCACCAAACTAGACAGTAGCTGAATAATTCTTTGTTCTCTGGCGAGTGTAAAATTTCCAGGCCCATGACTGGATGCCTGGTTAACTTCAGGCTGGCTGGACACTCGCTGCCATTACTGAAAGTTTATCAAGTGGGTCAGATCTAGCTTTGGCAGGTGGGGTCTGGGGAAAAGAGAAGACCATGTGGCCAAGTTTGTTCATCCCAATGGGCTTCTCCACCTTTGCCAAGACAGAGTGTAAGTTAACTCTGGGGAGAAAATAAAATTGTTTGAAGAATTGCTTACTGGGGGATAAAATTTAGATTGTTTACAGATTTTTGAGAATATATATATATTTAAATATATTGTACATAGAATATGTATATATATATTTGTCTGTATGTATGCAGCATGTGTATATATTTAAAATTGTAAAGCATTTTCATGCTTACAGATTAACTATCTTTAAAATTATTTTGTATAAAACACGCAAGTTGATGCAAAAAGATCAATAGACCTTTGAATTTTTGTCAGAAATTGACAAAAGTAGTTGGCTTCAGGCTATATTGTATGACTAACTGTTATATTCACCTCATAACTTTGTGGCCTCGCATGCCATGAAACCTCAGATACTTGCTTGTTTAGACCATTGCAGCTGCTACTGACACAGTGACAGAACATTGAGGCCACTACAAGAAGTCTCTTGCTCTGCTCACCACTTCTTAGTGTGTTAGACTGGGCCACAGAAGCAGGATCTGCTGGGCATTAAATTTCCATGGGACAAACTGAGCAGGGAGAGACAGGAAGGAGGAGGGAATCATCAGGTAGATTTTTTTTCTCTTTTTCCTCCTTGAATTGCTGGTTTCAAGGCACAGAGTCATTATGGAGCCTGTCCAAAGACATCCACATGGTTGAGGGAGGAACTGTGTCTCTTCATGAAGCAGGCCAGTCCTACAATGCACAGCCTGAATTTGCCCTTTCTCTTCAACTCACTTTCCATTTCCCTCTCATTTACTGCTCTGTGATTGCCTCAGGCTTTGTTTCCTAGTCAACTATGGCTAAGACTGGAGCATAATCCATAATACTTTAACTATTTCTTCATAAGACTATTATAAAATCCTGTAAATTCCAACCATGTGCAAACATTTCCTAACTATAGTTTTTCTTTTTTTTTTCTTTTTCAGGCTTTATTGCCATTGAGAAAACAGTAGCTAAAAAGCAAGATAACATAATGGGGAAGACTTAAGAGTGGGTTTTTTGTTTTGTTTTGTTTTTGTTTGACTGATATGTTTATTGGGGATTTCTAGTTTCTGAGCTTTTTGCATATTTTTAGTTTTAATTTTTTTCTGCAATGCAGGTATATTATTTATTTAAAGAACCATTACAAAAACAAAAGTATCATTTACTTTAAAAATATTAGGTTTATTATTTATTTGTTTCTAATCTGCTTTAAAATATTCTACAAGTTTTTTTTTTTCTTTTTTTTCACTGTTGTGTCCTATGTACAAAAAAGGAGCTTGCTGCATCCTGCACAGCTGGGTGGTAAGGGATCTTGAAAGAGGAACAGCACGGTATAACACAATTCACAAAATACTTTTAGAACTAGAAGGTGGGGGAACCAGGGGGTACTTTGCCTCACAGGACAAGGGCCCCGAGTTTCTTACCCACCAGATTTTTATTAGTACAAAATGACGTAGTTAAGTAAGGCTTCAAGGACAAAGTACAGACAGTGCAAAGAAAACTCTCTGTTTTGATCTTAGAAAGCTTTTGCGATAAAGCGTGACTGTATACAGAATACAGTGCAGCTGCTTGCAAGACAATATATAACTTTTTATCTAACCCAACACAACAGACACTGCACTTTTTGAACTTGCCTCAGCATACATGCCTGTCTGGCTTTGCCATTATAGGCATTCTTGGCTGGTTGTGTCTTTGCACATACGCCAAGTATGTTTTCAGCAGAGTTCAGGCAGGACAGTAGTCTCCAAAAGGAGCTTAGTGGGTTTTAACAATGTTTGAGTAAGGGAAAGCATTGAAGTAATTTATGAACTAGGTATTTTATTTATCTCTAAATATCATTTTGCCTTTCTACATTTCTGCCATATTACTTCTGTCCTCCTCCATTTTTACCATCTTAGTCCAAATCTCCATCATCTCTTGCCCAGACTATTACAAAACCTCCTAATTACAATCCATGCTTCCACACTTGCCCTGTTCTTCTTCCAGCTGGCTGCAGGAATAATCCTTTAAAAATATAAATTAAAGTATGGTAAGCCAGGTGAGGTTGCTCATGCCTGTAATTCCAGTACCTTGGGTGGTGGAGGTGAGAAGATTGCCTGAGCCCAGGGGTTGGAGACCAGCCTGAGTAACTTGGCAAGACCTCGTCTCTGCAATAAATAAATAAAAATTAGCCATGCATTGTGGCACACATCTATAGTTCCAGCTACTTGGAAGGTTGAGACCAAAGAATTGCTTTATCCTTTTTATTTTTTTGCAAAGAAAGGAAAGTTTATTTAACAGTAAATAGAGGGAGAAAGAGAAGGGAGAGAGAAGATTTACCTTCCCAAGGTGGGGGAGGGGGCCAAAGCCAGGAAGCATGGCACATCAGTGTCTAGCAAGGCAATGGCCCCAAAAGGATTGCTTTAGCCCAGCAGGTTAAGCCTGCAGTAGTCATGATTGTGTCACTGCACTCTAGTCTGGGCAACAGAGTGAGACCGTGCCTCAAGAAAACAAACAAACAAACAAACAAGCAAACAAATAAATAAGTATATTAGTCCATGGCTTAATACATCTAGAAGAAAACACAAACCCCGTATCAAAGACCACATGATGTAGCCGTGGCCTGCCTCCAATTTCATTTTCTACCATTGGTACCAGCCTTACTTTCCTCCAATAGGCTGCATTCATTCCCTCCTGGAGAGATGTGCCTATACTGTTCCCTTTATCAGGAATGTGCTGATTCTGGATCTGAAGATGACTTCCTTCTTCTAGTCATTCTAGACTTATGTTTAAAATGACCTCATAAGTGAGATGTTTCCCGAGGAAACCAATTCGGCTTAACTCTCTCTTGCCATCATCCCAACAGTCATTTCTCCTTATGGCACCCTGACTTCCTTTCATCTTAGAACTTACCACCCTCTGAAATTATCTTGTTTCTTTATTTGTTTAACTTTTAAAAATTTTTAGACATGCCTTCTGTTTTCTCCCCAGCATACAAACACCAGAATGTACACTCTGGTCAGGCAGAAGTTACTTGTGTTTTGTTCAGCATCTGGAACACAGCCTGGCACATACACTGAATATACACTCATAGACTTGTCTTTACTGGTTAAGGCAGGACTAGTATTTTCTAAGTTGCTTTTAAGGTTCTTTCATCTTAGAAATGTTATTGAAAACCTCAGGCAGTTTTTATTTATTTATTTATTTTTGAGTTGGAGTCTCACTCTGTCACCCAGACTGGAGTGCAGTGGCCACTCCCGGCCACTGCAGCCACTACCTGCTGGGCTCCGGCGATCCTTCCGCCTCAGCCTTCCAAATAGCTGGAACCACAGGTGCGTGCTACCATGCCCGGCTAATTTTTTGATTTATTGTAGAGACGAGGTATCGCCAAGTAGCCCAGTCGGGTCTCGAACCCTCGGGCTCAGGCAATTCACTTACCTCGGCCTCCCAAAGCACAGGATTACAGGCTGAGCCACCGAGCCTGGCAGTTTTTAAATGAGATGATCCTAGCTTGGTTTTTCCTCGAGGCAAACACTTGAGGTATTTCTCTATAAAATAAGACTGGTTTTCCCCCAAACAACTTCCTCAAGTTAATTGGTCTGCTGTGATCTAGAAGATTTTTCTTCTCCATTGCTATCAGGAACTTGACATCATCAGACAGTACATCAAGAGGTACTGACAATTGAGGTGAATGATGATCTCTGTTGAAGCTTGGCACCTTTGTTTGAAACAGGGGCTCTAACTACCAGCTGACAAAGAAGTCAGAGAGATTGCTGCAGTTAGGAAGCACTTCCTGAAAATAGGGATTCAGGTCAGTAATTACTAGTCGCTTTGGCAGCTACATTAAGATTTTAGTTTCTTATATCTTATTTGCTCACCATCCTCCCAACACACGCACACACACACACACACACACGCACACACACACACAATTTTAATGTACCCTCTAAAGTAATATAAAATAGAATTATTTATGTCCTAGCTTATTGCCGTGGGAATTTGCTATAAGAGCATTTTTTTTCCTAGAAGAAAGAATTTTATGTTGTACAAACATCAGTACAGAACTTCTTTATTTTTATAACATGTTTCTATTATTTTCCCATGGTGAAAAGTGCTCTGTAGAGAGTCAGTAAAATTGCTAGCCTCTGCATTGGTCAATGTTTATAGATGGAATTAAAAACACTTTTATGTGCCCTTCAGTTCAATATTATACTTCCTGGTCATATTTAAATTGGGTTTACTAGCTTTGATATATGCCAATAGCAATATTCATGTCAATAGTGATTGTGGGGCACATATAATGTTTCAGCAATGCTTTCGTATGGAGTCTCCAATACTGTCTTTATGAAGGGAAAATAAGTATAAGTACTGGAATCTTCTGTGTGTACTGGGTGAAACATTTAAATGCAGTTGTTGCTAGGAAGTTATAATGTTCAGATGTCTTACCTGCTTGTATTTTTAGCTATCTTTTAGTATACGCTGACTGCAGTGAGCTTCACTTTGCAGTAGATCACTTCTCTTAAATTTCCTTTCATTTCATGGCTAGTTGGTAGGATGAAAAGGACAGTTATGGATCCTTCTTTCTAGGTAATTCTTGGGACACCATAAAAAGGAAAACTTCTTGGTCTTATTTTATAGTCCCTTTGCTCCAAAAAGTAAAATAATTTCAACACATTAAATTACTCCCCAACAAGAAATTAACAGGTACAAATATGATTTCTTAGAAATCAAGCTCCAAATATTTAATGAGGGATTTAAAGATTTCTGATCAACCAACTTAGTGATGCCTGTTCTCTAACTGAAGTATTGTATTTGCCTACAAAAACGGTACTGATTCATTGTCTTGTTTCTTGTGTTTATCTAAAATATCAGGCAGGTACTCACTGTTTTTTGACCTGCAAAGAAACAAAAAGTACTGATTTTTCTTTATGCTCTTGTCATCTTTGGGGGGCAGTCCTAGGTTTATTATATTTACCAATAAATAAAATATCTTGCTTAGTTCTGAACAGCATGTGTAACTAGAATCATTCTTTTAAATATGTAAATACTGAGACTAGGTCTTCTCACTCTAAGGAAATCTTTTACTCAGTAAGCTTTCTCTGTCTCCAATAAGATACAGAGCTTTGTACTCCACTACTAAGAGTAATGAGAATCTTCTTACAGAGATAGCTTTGTGCTACTTACTATTCTTTTTTTTTTTGAGTTGGAGTCTCACTCTGTCGCCCAGACTGGAGTGCAGTGGCAAGCTCCCAGACACCGCAGCCTCAACCCGCTCGGCTCCGGTGATCCTTCCACCTCAGCCTTCCAAGTAGCCAGAACTACAAATGTGCGCTACCACACCCAGCTAATTTTTGATTTATTGTAGTGATGAGGTCTTGCCAAGTTGCCGGAGCGGGTCTCAAACCCCGCGGGTTCAGGCAATCCACTCACCTGAGCCTTCCAAAGCTCTGGGATTACAGGCTGAGTCACTGAGTCCGGTGCTACTTACTATTCTTTAGGATAGTAGAAGCAGTGCAAAGTAACACAAACATGAGAAATATTGTAAATTAATTATTTCTTTTGAAAAAATTTACATAGTCCATTTGTGCTTTATATATTCTCAGTCTTAAGTTATTATTGTTTTTCCAAAGTAAAATTAGTTGGCAAATGTTTTGTATATTTATGAACATATCCAGACACTGAATTTTAAAAGAACATCTCTAAGACTTTTGCATTTGCTTGGAGATGCCTGATATATAGCTTCTCTACCCAGTACCTGTGTTCTGGAGTACATTTGTGTATAATCCACATAGCATTTGGTTTGGGCATTAGAGATTCATGTCAGGTACAGCATTGCTCTATTTGTTAATTTGTGTCTTCCCATCTTCTCTGTGAAACACTTACCTTCTCCACCAAAAGCTCCCATTCTATGTGGACCAGCTAGAATCACAACCAATGTGACCACAAAGGAGAATCCAAGCAGATAGTCAGCCCTAGATCTTGGAGGCATCCTCAGCTGGCAAACAGCCCACTCTCAGCATTCATAATCGACCTGATTATGATTTCTGCCCCAAGCTCATACTCAAACCATGGGGCTAAGTCTACCTCAAAGTTAAAGCCTCAGTGTAGCATTCAATTTTAAATAAACCCTTTGCCCTATGTTCATTTCACCTTATTTATTTCTAAACTGATTATAGAATTTATTCACCGAATTGAAACTTGATCTATAAAACTCACAGATAAATGTATTGGACTAAAATTTGCATTAGTTCTACTAATTGTTCTTTATTTCAAAGCCTAATTTCATATCTCCTTTTGATAGGAGTCCCAGATTTCCTTTGGAAAAATTACTTCTCATTTTTTATGAAAATGAGTCTTGCTCTCTGCTGGTCAAGGAGAAGAGCAAATTACTTAGATTAGGGCAAATGGATTTTTTCTTTCCAAGACTAAGAACTTGAGCAGAGTGAACACAAGGATAGAAAACCTAATCTGAGCCTGTTCACATTGGTAGAGACACTCTGATGGGTTGGTACTTGGAATCTTTAGAGCCTTGTTCCTATCTTTTCTTCTAAGTCTTCTTCCTTAGCTTTCTTATAAATTTTGAGCTACTAATGCATGATTTTGTGCTTAAATTAGGCAGAGTTTATTTCTACTGCTAGTCACCAAAGAATTCTAGCTGAAATAGGTTGCTTTCTTGAATGTAACTCTGAACTGTATCTACATTCCTTATGGAGTTTAATCAGTATAATTATTTCTGAATGTGTCGTTTTGGGAAAGTTTTGACAGAGAGGAAGCCAGCTTAGATTTTTAGGCCTACTTAAAGAGAAGAGTGAATTAACATATACTATTTCTTGTCACGCAATACAAGGTAAATTGCGGGGTCCCGCCCCACAAGGGTCGTGAGATATGTTGAAGGAGAGACAGGCGACGATGATGATCATATACTGGACACCTGCTTTTTGAACAGATGACAATTTAATGTTAGTTAATACAGAGCTTTTATACCATTTTTGAAGGGGCAAGACAAAGAAAACTTTTTCACATACATATCTTTTAAAAGTTACCAGCTAGTGGTCTTAGTAGCAAACAAACCAAGATTCCCATAGGCTTTAGTAATAAATAAGTCAGGAATCTCATAGGCATTAGACAAGTCTTATTTATAAAGCCAACAATGACACTCTTAGTCTAATGTCCCAAATTACAAATGTTTTAAGAAAGTTTTTTTAAGTGTATATTTTTTATGTGTTAGGAATATTTTTATCTTAGGCTCTTATGTTTTTTAGAGTCTTGTGATCGCCTCCCTTGTCCAGATGTCTTTGTTACTTTTCTCTTATTTTGCAGTACTTGTTTCTAAAGAGAATTTAAAAGAAGTTTTTAGTAATGTTTTTTAGGTCCCTCAAGGTTATTTTTTGTTTTAGTTGATTTTTTATAAAAATGTCTGATTATTATATTATGAGTTTAGTGAAAACCTACTCTATGAATGTTAACTTAGAGTTTTAACTATAGAATTAAGTAAAAACCTTAACATTAATCTTTATACTAAGTTAGTGAAAACTGTGTTATAAATCACCTATATAACTTTTAGATAAGTGTTAGAACTTACAATGAATTCATAATGAATTTATAATAAATTTGTGTTTTTAAAAATCTTTATGTCTAAGCACTAAACTACATAATCCTAAATTAAGGAGTGGATATACTTATATCATTTATTACTTAAGCAATATCTAGTAACTTATAATCAAGTGAAAGAAAGTATTCTTGATGTGTTTTAGAGTTTAACCCTTGCATATGTTAGAAAAGGCCAAGTGGCATAGTGGGAAAAATGGAAAAATAAACCATGATATTTTTACGTTAGCTGTGATTTTTTGCATAAACATGCCATCTTCTTCTTTCATGACTGTACAGAATTTTGTCAGCTGTATCAACAGCAAAGATGAAGACAGAAGGGCCTCAGCTGCCTGGGCTCGCTTTGCGGCCAGGGGTCCTCAGCGCACCTGGACTTTGTCATCAGGCGCGCCTCCAAGGCTGGCTCCCAACAGTAAATATTTTTAGCATGCCTATAAAGAGTACAATTTTGTGTTAGATATAAAATAATAAATGTGACAAATCTCCATATTAAAGAGTGTTTCATATATTATTAGTCTTAAGATATTATTCTTTTTCCAAAGAGAAACCAGTTGGCAAATATTTCCTATATTTATGAGTATATAGGAGCATACACAAATTTCGTAGTCTAATATATTCATATTGGACACAACTATGAATGGTTAAACAAAAATGTATATTTTATACATTATAATACAAAAAATTTAAAAATTACAGAAAATCATATGACCCTTTGCCAAGTGAGGGATGGAGATAGGATAGGGATAGAGGCAGGTATGATACCTGTGCCGAAGTGATCTGAGAATGTTTCATAGAGACTTGGAAGAGATTGGATTGAACTGGACCAAGAAGGGTGGGGTGTCTAGTGAGTATCTGCCAAACCTGCAAAGGATGTCAAACCAAAAGAAAGGAACAGCTGTAGGGGGTACATAATCACTTTACTCCTGAACTGGCCTTTCACACATTGATAACTTATACTTTATCATTCTCCAGTTCAACTCTCACATTAGCTTTCTGACTTTCTGTTTGCTTGGATTTTCAGATTTGGCAAGCTATTGGATCAAATATCAGAATTCTTGATCTTCCCACTTCAGTTGCAAACTGAGAATTGCCTTCCTCCTTCAATATTGATTTTTGAGTGTCCTCTTGGTAATGCCCTTCTCCTCATTGGCTGCTCTCCTGAAATAATTGACTCCTCTCTGTTTTGAGCTGCACCTCCTGGGCACGTGCCAAGCTTCTCTCCTTGACAGTCCCCAAGGGTTATTCAGATAATTGGGAGGACTTGGGTGGGTGGAAGAAAAGACACTCTAGAGTGATAAAGCACTGGCAAAATAACATAAGCCAAAGGGCAAATGCAAAAAAGTATATAATATATCCAGAGGAGCAGCTCTGACTGGGGTGACCAGATTGAATGGGGGAACAGTGGAGGATTAAAATGACAAAGCAGGCTGTAATTAGTTTATATGAGTATAGCACTTGGAAAACGTCTAGATTTTTATTTTGTAGGTAACGGGAACACGGTAAATGTCTTTAATCTGTGCCATCTATATGAGCATTGGCTTCAGAAAGATTAATTTAGGAATGCTATACCAAATAGATTAAAAACAGGAAGCTCTTGCAACAATCTAGAAATGATGAGGAACTTGGCTAGAATAGTGACAACGGGTATGGAAGTAAGTGGCTGTTATTGAGTGGTATTATGATATTTCTGAGAATTTCTAATGGTTTTTTTTAATTGTGCCAATGACTACTTTGTAGATTTCAGAGAGAATCATGGTAATAACCTAAATAGAAAAATTAGTTGTCAAAAATAGTCTGATTCTTCAAACTTCTTTTTTTGGCATATGCAGTCATAAAATGATCAGTAGTATAACATGACAGAAACTCACATTCTAAAGTCTATTTGCTGATGTTTTCTTACAGATAGGAATATTTCTTCCAATTTGAATATATGTTTAAGAATTGTATTATAAGCCCTGGTCTCTTTGCAGGGTAGTATGGTGTTAGATGTTATTTTTTTAATAATTAAGAACACATAGTCTTTATCTTCAGGAATATGTTATAAATTAAGTAGGATGCTATTTACCTCGCCATTTGTAGTTTAAATTAAAGTTTTTCAAGATCCATTGATTGAGGTAAGGAAAACACATAGACTACTGAAATGAGTCCTGGAAAAAATAAGCTAGTATTCATGCTGCTTCCATATTCAGAGAGACAAATGCCATATAATTTTATACATATTATTTCAATTTTTCCTGACCAGGGCACACTTGGCAGATAAGTCTTGCACAATAGAGACAGTCCTGGGTGTACTCTCCTTTGATTACTGTCATCACTGTCCTTGTCTTCTACCTCCCATTCACAGGTACATGGATTCAAATATGGATGGGAAGATGGTTTGTTGAACTTAATTTTATAAAGATGCCCTTAAATAAGCTGAAATATGTATGTATATGTATTCTATATTGTATATATTCTTTCTATATATAACATATATATATTGCAGATAAAAGTAACTCATACATAGTTTTTTTTAAGTTTACAAAAGACATTAAATTCATTTAAGTACAAAACATTAGGAAAACATAGCCAGTCCTACTGCCTAGAGACATTAGTGTATAAAATATATAGTTCTAGACATTTTTATAATTTATATGTATGTGAACTTACAAGAGTTTTAAAGAGATTAAAAATGGTTAAAATAAGTATAAATATTTTCAAACCTCTCTCCCTCTCTCTTTAGGAAGTATTTTAAAAAACACATACACACATACATTATTATTGTGATCATAGAAACAGTATGCAAATAAATATGTGAGGTGGCTTGTGATAAAATTTTGAATCTCATGGGGCCCTTCCCTTGGGACCAGAGAGATAGTTTAGTAAATGTTCATAATTGAGGTTTTCAGTATACATTTTATTTAACAATGTCTTCTTTGGCAGAATTGCTATTTGGAAATACTGCTATTATTATCACTGCTAAGAAGAAACTGTGCTAAGATGCAGCACACAAAAGCTAGCTTTATTATTTTTTCTGCCCTTGTAAAATAAATAATATAGCCTCCATATCTAGCTCTGAAAGTGGGACTGTTTATCAGCGTTAATGCCTTCACTGCTGAGAAATAGCTAGCTAGCTATGCACACACACACACACACACACACACACACACACACACACACACACCACACACATATACACACACACAAAGAGAGAGAGAGAGAAGAGAGAGAGAGAGAGAGAGAGAGAGAGAGAGAGAGAGAATGAGAGCGTGCTCTGTAAGACAAGCCAAAACCAAATAAAGCATTGAGTTTAACAACTGGCAGTTTTAACAAATAAATGCTCTTAGGCTACTATTTAACACCATGATCCTAACCAGACCATATGAAAACACATATATCAAATTTATCTGCATAGAAAAATGATGGGAAGGAAATGCATCAGAACTCAATAATTGTTTATCTCATGAATATGACTTTCTTTTTTCCATTTCTGTGTTTTTCAAATTTCCACAAAGAACATGTTAGATTTGCAGTCTGTAGAATTAATACTAGATAATAAGAAAATAATAACAGGTATTAAGGAAATAAATATATATTTCTGCAGTGAAATGTATTCTCCAAATACATCAGGCAATGCAGGACCCTTTGAAATGACTAGTGTGATTTGTCTAGTCTGGTGAAATGTGTTTAAGAAGGTTGCCTGAGCTGGCCTGCCTGCAGGGAACTGGTTTGTGGTCATAGACTAGTGAATGTATACTGAGATTTGGCTCACAGATGCGCTCATGTTAGTTTATATCAAACTAGCAACAACTGCTGCAAAGGATAAAAAATAAAACAGATGCAGATACAACTGAATGAGAGGATGCAGCTCCTCACAACCCTCGTTTCTTTCTGAGGCACACCCAATGAGAGTTACCTACAAGTAGTGTGCACAGCCTCTGAGGTCACAGGCGTCAGAGCTGTGGACTGGTTGTCTTTCATAACTTTGGGGGTCAAATCACAACTCAAGACTTACCAACTGTCATATAGGACATTCTTCGCTGTCCACAAGTACATGCTTTCTAAATCTATTTCTTATCATGAACTCTGCAGGTGGCCTTTTACAGTGTGGTCTATGGAACTTGTATGTGTCTACTGAAGTGTTCCTGACCCGTGTTCTGTCTTACTTGTTTTGTATCTTACATCCCTCATCCCTTAGTTCTCTTGACTCTTTGGACTATTTGAGTGGAACTATGATAAACTACTTTTTTAAAATACAGATCTCAGTACTAATCATCAGCAGCCTCTTCTCTCTCCTTCAAACCGCTTTCTGCCATACTATTTGTAATGAACTTGGGTTATTTGGAACTTTCTTACTACAAATGAAGGAAGTGCAAGGTAACAAATAAAGAAAAAAAAGACTTTTTAAATAAATATTAATTTGATAATAAAATAGACATAAAGATAAAAAGATCACTTAGGATCTCATATATATACCAATAACTGTTACTGTTGTAACAATAATAGTTGTCCCTCTTAATAAAAAGCAAAAGCAAAACAATGGCTATAATGACAATGAGCCTCAACCTGGATTTCTAAAATATCAACCTAACAGTACATTTGAGTACTTGGATATGTTGAGTAGGTTATATTTGCTATGACTCACATAGACCGTAAAATATTGTTTAATATAGTATAATGTATTATATGAACTAAAGAATATAGGTAAATTGTATTATGCCAGTCAAAGGAACATCAAGTGGACTGGATACAGGGAAAGTGATTTTTTTGAAAACTTTTTAAAATAAAATGTTTTATCCATGAGATTTATACCCAAACACAAAGTAGGTTCATAGTAATTCTTTTCTATTTTGGTACATATATTTTATATTCATTCAAAATTAACTTTGCTTTTCAAGAGATTTTCATTCCTACTAATGAATAAAGGTTCTTGCTCCACCCTCTGAATCTCATATATAATACTTATTGGGTGTATATCTATGAAGAGTTTTTCTTTCTACCAGACATTTTATCTCTAAGAACCAAACTTTGTTAGTGAGTTAGGGCAGCTAACCATAACTTCTCATTGATATTTCAGCATGTGTTTCATAACATTTCTTCTAAATTAGAATGAAAATTTGTGTGCAGAACTTAAGAAAGGAAGTCTACATGAAGTCTCACAGTTAGTAGCAGGACTCTTGCCAGGGGAAGAAGTACCAAGAGGTGAGAATGGAGAGAGATCACAAAAAATTACAGGGGACAAAACTTAAAGAGCATCATCTGCTTTTACAGTAGCAGCATTAGAAAGAGTGGGTGAATTTAAATAATAAACAAAGAAAAATTCTCAGTGAAGAAATTAGTCAAGTTTGTGGGACTTTTCTGAATAAATTCATTTTTCGGACTCATACTAGTTTAGTTTATTCAAGGAGCCCTAGCGCATTTTGGAACCTGAACAGTCTTTATTTCATTGGCCAGAAGATGGAGCCATTGTATAAAGAATTTTAAAGCATGCAGCCCAAAATGGAACCACAGTTTCTTTTTACTAAATTATTATTTTCAAACATCTTATGAAATTTGGATCATCTGAATAACCTCTTGCTCTTAACAATAGAAAGGAAGTAACATGTTTTAATCATATATATGGAGAGAAGTACTATATTATTAGGTAACTGACACCTAGTTAATTGGGCACATACACAGAGGATCCATTGCTTCTGTCCTCACTGGGTGAATAATATAAGGAGAGACACCCACAAGGTAGAAGAAGCTGTTACAGAACTAAAACATAGATTTATAAATACATTGGTTACTTTGGACTAAGGAAAACTTTATCAAGCAGATGGCGTTTGAGCAGCTTTTCTCTCATATTCTTATTTGAGATTTTCATATAACAGGTAATCTGGAACTGTATGTTGAAACTAGGAGATGCTCTAATTTTTTTTGTCCATTGTGTGCCATAAATAAGTGCCACTGTCATCATATCTATTGATAATAATTATCCTATATGACCTTTTGAACTTTCCAAGCATTTTACAAGTTCTTTTATGCACTGCTAATAATAATCTATACTATTAATAATTTAGAACAGGAGACAAAGGGAAGTTAAATATCACTCTTCATTCAGTAAGATCACATAGTCAGTAGCAGAGACCGAGAACTAAATGTGTGCTTCCTAACTCATAGCTGAGGCCTACTGGATCTCTCAGTTGGCACTGTAACTTTGCTGTTCAGCACAAGCTTGGAACAAACTAGGAAGCTGGAGAAATGGGTGCTTTTTGGATGGGTAAGTTTTAGAAGGGGATATTGGGTAAGAATATAGAACCTTCGAATAAAAATGTAGAGCCATTTCCATTAGTTATCAAACTTAGTTACATATTAGAATCATTCTGGGAGATTTAAAAAATTCCAATACCCAGGCTCCACCTCAGACTAATTAAAGCAGAATCTCTTGGGTGGGACCCAGGCACTGGTTTAATGTCCCCACAGTTAATGATAGGAATGTGTGTTCAAGCCTGAAAAGCTGGGATCTTGACCAGCATTTTCCCATCTGTAGTGTATACACAAATCCTTGGCATCTAGAGAGTCCCTACTCTGTGTGATTATTGGACAAAAGCCCCAGCATTACCTAGAAACTTATTAGAAATGCAAATTTTGAACCCCGTTCAAGATCAATTTACTCAGAGAATTGGATGCATGCCAGCAGTCTGTGTTTTAAGGATCTCTAGGTCAGCGGTCCCCAACCCCTTTGGCCTGGGGCCGGTTTTGTGGAAGAAAAGTTTTCCATGGACTGCGAAGACAAGGGGATGGTTTTGGTTTGATTCAAGTGCATTTCATTTATTGTGCCCTTTATTTCTGTTATTATTTCATTATAATACACATATGAAATAATTATGCAACTCGCCTTAATGCAGTAACCCTGAGTTTGTTTTCCGGCAACTAGACAGTCCCAATCTGGGGTGATGGGAGACAGTGACACCCAAAATATGTTGCTTACGTCCAGTCTACTCCATAATCTCGTTTTGGTTGCTGTCACTGCAGAAAATCCTGTCCCTCAGGCATGATATTGGAAATGGAAGCAGACTTTTCAGTGATTTTGTGGCGGTTTCAGAATATTCCACATTTACTTTCGTCTAGAATGTATGGAGACTTGAAGTTGTCTCAGACATACTTTTAAGGCCACTGTTATTTGAGATCTCAAGCAGTTGATCCTCTCCTAGCACAGACAAAGTCGACTTACCCGGCTTATTTGTAAATGGGTTGTGGATCAATTCCTTCCCAGTTCAGGAGTCATTTGTGGTCGGGAAGTAATGCACAAACTCTTTTGACAGCTGAGATAGGTGATCATGTACCAGCTGGGAGACAGAAGGCCTTGACTCCATCTCTTTCTAAATCTCTGCTAATGTTTGAAACATGTCAAAAATCCTAATGGTTCTCTCATCACCCCCATAATTCCAGTTTGGCTTTGAATGTAGACACTTGAACACAGTGGTCATTCTCCCCTGCAGTGACAGATTGAGTTCATTGAACAGGTTAAATATGTCACACAAGTAAGCAAGTTTTGAGATCTATTCTGTACCACTGAAATGTGATGCCTGTGGTGACTGTTTTTCTAGAAGAAATCTCTGGAGTAGCTCTTGTGACTCCAAAACTCTGAGCAGTGATCTACCTTTAGAAAGCCATCTCACTTCTGTGTATAAGAAAAGATGTGTGTGCTCTTCATTTACCTCCTCATAGAGCTGTGTGAATAGACATGAATTAAGGACATGTACTTCAATGTGGTTGGTCATTTTAATCACATTCTGCAAAACATTGTTAAGCTCAGGCGTCATTTTTCAGCTAGCCAGCATTTTTTCATGGAGGACACAGGGTGTAGACTCACATTCAGAAGTGACCTCTTTGACTTGAGTAGTGAAACCAGAAAGCCATCCAGTCATGGCAGCTGCTCCATTCATGCATATGCCGACACAAAATGACCAGTTCAGTTTTCCTGATATGTAATCGTTTAAAGATGTGAATAGTTCTGAAGCTGTGGCATTAGTTGGCAACAAAAGTGCACATAATATATCCTCATGCACATCCTCCTGACAAAAATATCACACGAAAACAAGCATTGTTGCCTCGTTGTCAGCATCGGTAGATTCATCAACCTGGATTGCATACCATGGTGACTCATTAATCCCCTCTAACAGTTGTGCTTCAATATCCTCTATTTTACCAATTCATCCAGTTATGGTGTTAGCCAAAAGAGGAAGACGCGCCCCCTTTTGAACTGCAGCCTCTCCTAAAAGTTCTTGGCAAATGATCTTAGCAACTGGCAGGATCGACTCTTCACCGACAGTAAAGGGCTTCTTAGCTTTAGCAATGCAGCTAGCCACTAAGAATGATGCTCTCAGTGCACACATTTGATGAAATGATAGTCTTCAATAATTGCTTCTGTCCTTTGTGTTCACATTATTATTTCTTTTGAAAAACTCCAAAGACTTATCTTTTAATAAAGGGTGCTTGGTCACCATGTGGTGAAGCAGTTTTGAAGGTTTCATGGCTTCATTGGATAGCAGGTAGCCACATATATACAATATGGATTGTATATTGGAGAATGTGAATCACCTGTTACAATGAACCTGTAATTTAAGTAAGACTCTTGTTATTTTCTTTTAAATGCAGCTTTCTTTTTGTTGGCAGTCTTAAGAGTCTTCTGCTGCCTTACTATTGGGTCTTTCTTCCTTTTCAAAGAAGCTTTCCAGTGGTGTTTGTTTTTTACCCATTTTGGCTATGACTAGCTTATGGACTTACCAAAACTGTGACCTAGGCAAGGGTGCAGTGCAGGAAAGAGGCACGAATGGAAGTGTTACATAAAATAATGGGAGAGCCATGCGTAAACTAAAGTAAGTGTTGGATTCTGACATAAAGCCTGCCACCAGATGCAGCTGTATAATTGAAGTACATCAAACTCTTTCCACTCACTGATAGGGTTTTAATGTAAGTCTGCAGCAACTGATTTATTATGGTCTGTGCAGTCAAACCTCATTGCTAATGTTAATCTGTATTTGTGACCACTCCCCCGTGCTAGCATCACTGTCTCAGCTCCACCTCAGATCATCAGGCGTTCAATTCTCATAAGAAGTGAGCAACCTAGATCCCTTGCATGCACAGTTCACAATAGGGTTCACTCTCCTATGTGAATCAAATGCTTCTACTGATCTGACAGAAGACAGAGCTCCAGCAGTAATGAGATTGATGGGGAGCGGCTGTAAATACAGATGAATCTTCGCTCACTTGCCTGCTGCTCACCTCCTGGTGTGAGGCCCGATTCATAACACACTATGGACCAGTATTCATCCTTGGTCCAGGGAGCTGGGGACCCCTGCTCCAGATGATTCTGATGTGCACTGATGCTTGAGAATTAATATTTAATTTGGGGCCAATCTCTTCTGCCTCTTTATTGCTGACATGTAATAGTGACTCCATCTTCCAAGAGGAAGGAACTTTACTAGCTTACTGGCAGTTTTATCTTGGAAACTGATATATCTTTTGCTTTTCACCAGAATTGCTAAATAATTAGGTACAAGCTGCTTGCTTTTGAGTCACTTTTTCTTTCCATGGCTGCTCCCCTTGATGCCTAGAATGTTCATATTTTGGAAGGGAGGGGTGTCAAAAAAGAGAGCTAGCAAAGAAGGGAAGAAAGAAGAGTAGAGAAAGGGTTTCCAAGTTTTGGTTGGTGCTCTGAATTCTGATTAATCTTCTACTAGGATTCTCATTTCATCTAATTATATACTCTACACACAGTTGTTGTTAGGAATAAAGTTTTCATTATCTCTTGGACATTCAGGATATTCAGAAAATGTTCACGATCTTAAAAAGCAGTTCAACACTTAGTGATATGTTTGTTGTTTTATTTGTTGTTGTTTTGTGGTTTTTTCAACCATTACGCCCTGAAACAAGTGAAAGAAGTGTCTCGGGAGTCAGAGAAATCTGAAATTGATCACTTGTGTGACCCTTTTATGATGTATACTCTTGAGCAAGTTATCCAAGATTTTTTATCCTCACCTCTCACATATGATTAACAAATAAGTTTTATACGGCTGCATTTAGATAGAAGAGACTGAATATAAAATGCTTCGCATAATTATTGGCACGGGGTAGATGTCAGCAGTGTGCTGGAGCACAGCTCCTTCCAACTGTATGTTCAGTGACTTCAGGTTGTTTGATTGAAATTGGCCATGGGATGAGTATTTACAACATGGAAACAGGCAGAAGGTACATAAAAATTAGAATTTTTTTTCTCCAGGAGAGATGATTGCTAAACATTTATCAGTACATTATTGAGAGACATTCCTATTATGGCAGTCTTCTGATGGACTAATTTTAGAGGTAATTTGCTTTTCTTTTATGACATGGACAAAAATAGGAAAGCATAACCCAAATAGATGATATGAATGGAAGCACTCCTAGAAAGCCTTTCATGAGATCCCACTCATGCCATATAGCCATTATGTATTTCCAGAATTTCTCTCAAATTCACAGAGTCATGACAAAGCTAACCCTAAACTCTGAGTAGACACTGATCTTTTTATGAAATTTGTTCATCACAGGTTTTCCTTTTAAGCCAAATTGACAAAGCTCAGGAGTCTGAAAAATTTATTTAACTAAAATAGAACTTACTGAGCATCTGTGGCTATCAGGCCATGTAGGGAAGGAAATAGCTAAAACACATATAACTTATAGGATTACCCTTATCAATGGAGAGGAGAAAAATAAAACATGTAACCTAATTGCAATAATTTCAGGAACTAGTAAATGGTAGACAAAGATAAAACAGTAAATTTTGGTAGAGAGTGACTTGGGCAGCAGTGTTGCTTTAAGCAGGTTGATCAGGAAAAGCCTCTCTAATAAGAAAACATTTGAGCTGAAATCTAAAATGATATAGATGTGTTTTGAATCAGAGGAAAATTCCAGGTGGAAAAGAGCAAGAGAATAGTCCTGAGGCAAAAATAGATTTATTGGGCCTAGAACAGAAAGCAGGTCAGTGGAACTGAAAGCACAGGGAGTTTAAGAAGAGATTGGTGTGACATGAGGCAGTACAGTTCAGCAGGGGCCAGGTCGTGTAAGGCTTTTTTGAAAGCTAAGAAATCTGGCTTTCATGCTATGTGTGATTGGAAGTTCTGAAGAACCTTAAGAAGAAATGGAGTAATGGGGACAGTGGCTTGATCTAAATTAGAATTTTAAAAGATCACACTGATTGCTCTGTGAAGAATAGATTATAGAAAATCAGAAGTGGAGCCGAAAGACCAGTTAAATGGCTACTACAAAAGTCTAGGCAAAAGTCAGTAGTGGTTTGGACTAGGGTGAAGGTGGTTCAGACGAAGAGGAATGGGTAGATTTGGGAGATACGTTAGAGGTTGAACCAATAGTGCTTGCTAACAGAATAGATATCTATGTGAGGGAAGGGAACAAGAATATGCTGAGGTTTTGTTTCTTGTCTGTTTGTTTTTAATTTTAGGAACAGTGTAGATTCTATGTCCATCAACTAATTTTTAGGCTAAAGTAGGTAATAAAGAGATTGAGCTCTCTAGGCAATGAATAAAAGAAAAAACTTACTGCAAGTTGGAGAAAAGAAAGCTGTTCATATTGCATCTTTTATTTCAGGCCAAAGCTCCAAAGATGAATGATTAATGCATTTATGATACATTTAAGTTCTCAAATGACTTTGTGTTGTTTGTAAATGCAATTACAATGCAGCAGGAAAATAATGTTGCAATTAGATTACTAAATAAATTACTCTTATATAAAGAATTAAGACATTATCTAAATTTACAAACTTAAATCTCAAGCTTAATGAGTCTTCCTGAATATTTATTTTTCCATATCTCTGCTATTTTCAAAAACCATTTCTAGTAGTACTCTAGGAGGCTTTAGAAAAGAAGGAGAAAAAATTATTTTGGAAATCAAATCCAAGTTTCATTAAAATGATTTTAGTTTTTATGTTTCTCAATGTTATAGGAAATTCCTAGACAGAAATCATTTAGTGTCCATTTAGTTACCCAACAACTAGATGACCAGATAGCCTGGAAAAATATCATGATATAAAACATGGGTTGAGTAAAATTTAATAAATATATTTTTAATGCAAAGCTGAGTTTATAAGAAATCAAAGGGAATTCCCAGGAACAAAAAGCATAGAGAAGCAAGAAGCAGCAGTAAGATGACATTGTAGCCATCTGGGCATGGTGGCTGATCTCAGTCACCCAGAGGCTTGTTGTTTATTGCTGTGTATTACTCTATTGTGGCATACAATAGAGTAATAAATATTGTACAATAAATAGTAATAAAATTGTACAATTCAAATATACAGATGTATTCTCCTAGGTTAATATTACTCAGGTACAAAACATTTCCAGTACCTAACATGTCTCCCTTATGCCCCTCTATGTCATAACTCCCCAAAGGTCATCACTCTTTTGACTCTTATTAGCATAAACACATTTTGCTTGTTATAAAACTTTATCAATTAATTCAGATATATGTAATCTTTCAAAGTACACAGACATAAGGTAGGAACTTTAAACAATTTATTATGCATTTTTTAAAGTACCTTTCAATCTAGGATTCAGTAATCAATTAAATAAAATGATATTGAACATCTACTGTGCCTTGGGATAATTAGTCAATGATAATAGTACTATGCTATATTTGCATATTTATCATGAGAACATGATGGAGAGGTACTCTATCTAGCCAGGGAAGGCTGAAACTGGACCTTAAAGACTGCATAGGTGTTAGTGTACCTTTTCTATGTGTAGATATGTAAAAAAAAAAATAGAAAAATAAAAACCAAGTAGAAGTTAGTTTAAATGTGTTAAATTTGTACTATGGACTAAAGAAAAGAAGTCTTAAAGGCAATTGGATACAAAAATCTAGAGTTCAACGGAGACTTTAGGGTCAGAAACACATATCTGGGAGTCATTTCTTCCCTGTGGTGGTTAAATCCAAAAAGGAATACTAAGTACTTCCAGGAAGAGTATATGCAAGGAGAAGCACAAAAGAGTTTTAAAGAGAATGAGTATTAAAAAGGAGGAAGTGATCAGCATGACAAAATGGTAGAGTTGTCAAGCAACTAAACACTGAAAATGTCTATCATTTAGTTTAAGCATTCGGGCAGAATGGTAGATTCAAGTCTCATTGCATGAGTCAAGGAGAAGTATGTTAAAGCTTAAAACGACTATTATCCAGCTCTCATAAAATCTACCTCTTCATTACATAATAGGGCAGATATTATAAAAATGGGAACTTCAGAAGTAAAATTGAATATTATCTTTTGTGAAGTGTATCTTCACATTTTCCCCCATTTTAAATTTTGGCATTCAAGACATCAGTGGAAATATCAGAGTAAGTATTTTGTCAGTGGGAACACGGGCAAAAGTTATCAAAACCAATTTCCTTCAGAACTCTGGGAATTAACCAAAGGAGCACTTATTCAGGGAAAATGGCTGAATCTCAGTCAGAATAGCAAGCTCTGCAGTAACCTTAAAAACCAACAATAGCGCTAAAACCAACCACAATACAGTGAAAATCTGAAGCCTAGAAGCCACAGGAGGAAGCAGAACAGATCCGGAGTTCCCTAAAAGTTTTGTTCACAGAAAAATGCCATTATTTGACCTGTTTGGAAGTTCCCTAGAAAAACCTCTTTGCAAAGCTGTCTATATTTGTCTTGACTCAGAGCTCACTCAATGCAAACAGCCTTTTCCCTGGGGTTTGCAATAATTTTACGTTGCAGCTGTCTGGGTAGTGATAAGAGTTGGGTAAACAACAAGAGGATCAAATAATTTATGAGAGAAAACTGGAGGATGAAATGTCCATAGTAGATCTTGTAATGTAACTCCCACTCAGCCTTAAAACTCAACTCTAAGCAGGGCTCGGTGGCTCAGCCTGTAATCCCATGCCTTTGGGAGGCTGAGGTGAGTGGATTGCCTGAGCCCGCGGGTTCGAGACCCGCCTGGGCAGGCGAGACCTCATCTCTACAATAAATCAAAAAATTAGCGGGCGTGGTAGCGCGCGCCTGTAGTTCCAGCTACTTGGAAGGCTGAGCGGAAGGATTGCCGGAGCCCAGCAGGTCGAGGCTGCGGTGGCCGGGAGCTGCCATTGCACTCCAGTCTGGGCGACAGAGTGAGACTCCAACTCAAAAAAAGCAAACAAACAACAACAAAAAAAACTCAACTCTAGGCTTCCCTGGCTAGATGGAGTACCTCTCCATCACATTCTCATAGTAAATATGCAAATATAGGACAGTACTATTATCACTAAGATCCTCAATATCATTTTACTGAATTTATGACAGATTCCTAGACTGAGAAGTATGTCCAAAAATGCATAACACATTGTTTAGTTTTAAAATTCCGCCAGGGGAGATGGCTCATGCCTGTAATCCCAGCACTCTGGAAGGCCAAGGCAGGAGGATAGCTTGAGCCCAGGAGTTCGAGACCAGCCTAGGCAATGTAGCAAGACCTCATCTCTACAAAAAATTAAATAATTAGCTGGGCGTGGTGGTGTGTGCCTGGTGTCTCAGCTACTTGGGAGGCTGAGGTTAAGGATTGTTTTAGTCCAGGAGGTCAATGGTGTGCTGAGCCATGATTGTGCCAACCTACATGACAGAGACCCTGACTCAAAAATAAATAAATAATAGCTCCTACCATATGTTTGTGTACTTTGGAACTAAAGTGCCAATCTTTTATAGCCAAAAACAAAACAAAAAAACTGAGGCTCAAAAAATATAATATGCTGTTCAAGTTTACGGTCACATTGTTAGTAAATGACAAATATTTAAATTCATGATATTATATAATATGATGCTGCTTTGTATATGTTTGTATATTTATGTTTTTTGACATTTCCCAAAGACATGATAAGATAGTGTTACATTCTGAAAAGCAGATCTTAAATTTTTTTAACATTATCAATGTCATGACTAATTTGCTTTATTGACCTCATAAAGAGGAAGAGATTAGTTTTGTTGACTTTAGGGCCCAAGTTGACAGAGGAAAAGGAAAAAGTTAAATTACACTAGAAGGAAATAACTAGACAGAGGAAGAAACACCATGGGGAAAAAATGCCAATAGTCTACCATTTTAAGCTACCAGAATGTTACCTCAGTTTTGTGCAGATCAAAGAGCTCTGGCTTTGCGTCACAAAACCAAAGTCAATTGCTTCTCTTATTCTTCCTGGCTCCCTCCCAGATCTCTCTTTGCCCATAATCCTGCTCTAAGTGGTATTCTGGCTGAGGCACCCCCACTTGTATTTAAAATAAATGGACAATGCATTTCCTTAGGGATAAACATATATTTTCTTTTATTTGCAAGTACCAGGCCAACCAGGTGATTCTAAACCAGTTATCAATTTTTGTGCTGAATTTAGGATAGATGTGAGATGGTTGGGATAAAATGAGTAAATAAAAGGAAATAAATTAGACAAGAAATGAAGCATGGGGGAGTTATTTCCTCACTTCTGTTTCTTCATAATCCTCTCCTATCAGAATTTTATCACAATGATCCTATGGAGGTCATCAACTAGAAGTAGTATATCAAGATGAGTTGACTTGTTCAGGGTGTTACAATAGAAATTAACCTCTATATATTTTTAAGAGACCCCAAATTAGATTTTGATATTTAGAAATTTGGTAGTTGTGACACAGGATATTTAAAGAAAAAATGATATTTTCTGTGATTTGGTATATTTTCTTGTCATAGAATTTTATTACACAGCTAGTTCATGATAGAGAAAATCATCAAGGATAATTATAATAAGCTATCTTAAGCCAGAAACACAAATTTTTATTTAACCATAAATTTTAATCTTTATCTTGTCATTAAGTGTTTGGTCAGAACTGTCAAAGTAAAATGCATATTTTAACCTTTTTTTTTCATAATGTACTTCTGTAAAGGAGTGATAAATAAAATAACAATTTAAAATAAAAAGCTGATCAGTGATTATATCTGGCAAGCAGCTTATAAATTATTGAATTGAAAGACTGAAGGGAATATTTCTGAGTTTCAAAACTGTATAAGTCCCAGGCCCTAGGAAACCTGTATCTCTCTCTTCTTCCTAAGTAGAGGTTTCTCTGACTTGTTTTGGACCAAAGCACATTCAGTTTAAGTGATGTCTACTTGGTGGGCCCATGCTGAAAATAAAGTATTCAGGTCACGTTGAAGGAAAATTTACAATTTTTTTTTCACCAAAAGCACAAGAAAACTTAAGCATGCATTTCCATATGTAATGAAATGAAACTCCATTTATCATTCATGTAGGATATAAACAGCTGATTTGAATATTGTAAATATGAATAGTTTTCCTGTAAAAAATTGTTTAACTGTTTTAGAGTACAAATAACAACAAAGTACTAACACTTAGAGTGTGAAAAATCTCCATGTGAACAAGTGACCCTGTCTCTGTGACCGTTCCATGTAACTATAATAAAAATGACAACCAAAACTCTTGATTACCTGTAGGAAAAATTATCAAGTCTACATGTGCCTAAAGCTTACATCCCAGAAAAAAGGGAAGCATCTAAATTTAAGGCTAATTCCCTAGATTGCTCACAAAGACTTAACATTTTGTATTTCTAGGTTTGTTTTTTTTTTGTCATGCCTCACTTTGTTGCCCAGGCTAGCATGATCACAGTTCACTGCAGCCTTGATTTCCAGACCTCAGGAGTTCCTGTGGCCTCACCTTTTGAGTAACTGGAATTACAGGTACACACCACCACACCTGGATAAATTTTTAATTTTTTTGTAGGGATGAGGTCTCGCTATGTTTCCTTGGCTGGTCTTGAACTCCTGGACTTAAGCAATCTTCCCAACTTGACTTCCCAAAGTGCTGTGATTACAGGCATGAGCCACTGTGCCAGGCCAAGTGAGAGAAGATTCTTAATATTTACTAAATATATATTTTTCCATAAATTCTACATTTTAAATATCACTAAAAATAGAAACAAATCGTGATGGTATTTTAGAGAAACATTATATTATCATAAAAAGAATATTCTTGAACTAACTTGAAGATAGTTTATTTTGTAGGATATAAAAATAGGACATGCCAACAAATATTACAACTGAAACAGAAATAATTTTTGCTCAATTTTATTATGCTTTCAAAACTATCAATAAGCTCTGAGGCTTTTCTATATACTTTTTTATGCATTGTTTTATTATTTTCATTTTTTATAAAAATATATTAAATTAGACTCAAGTTAAAGCACACAATACAGACATGGCATATTCCTTATAAATCTCTTAAAATTAGCTTTTTCTCAGACAGATCAATTGTTTATTTTTCTTCAACAGCTGTATTGAGGTATAATTTACACACTGTAACATTTATCCTTTGAAAGTATACACCTCTAAATCTGCAGAGTTGTGCGCCCATCACCACAACCAAGTTTTTTTATTTGTCTGTTTTGTTAGGGTACAATTCAGGGTCAGGTATACAAATGCTCATTATGCAGGTACCCTTGTTGATGAGGTGTGACCTCCCCACTGGTAGTTTCCCTCCACTGCCAATCCCACGCCCTCTCCCCTGGCAGTTTCCATATGTTCTCACTCATAAGCAGACCTTGAACAATTATGATATTATAAGAAAGGGATTGGAGGTAGTGGGAAACCGCCAGATCAAGTTGTTAATGTAGGTATGGCTCTCAGAGAGATGGGGAGTTGAACTAAGTGTAGAATGTTTGCTCTATTACTTGTTTATAACTATCAATTATTCATGTTTCATTTCCTGTGTGACTCAAATGCTGCAGCAAAGGTCCTCTCTGCTCTAGCTAGAATGTAATTTCTCCCTCCCTTGAGAGAGATTATCTTGTGCCCTGTAGCTAGCTCATTTTGCTTGGGTTATAGCATAGTGTTCTCTATAGCATGGAAGAATTTTGCTTTGTTCCTGTGGAAAATTTATATTCATGTCAATCAGTTATGGTGAAATAGATTCCAGTATCATTCAATGACTATAATTTTATTTTTCAGAGTGGTTATCACTCAGTGCAGAGGTCTCTAGGAATATTCTACACCTTTTTTACATGCTGTTATAATAGCACACAAAGTTGAAATAATGTCTCAGTATTGTAGCAATTATTTTTAGTGTATCTATTTAAAGACCATCAACAGCTCACAGCTAAAATAAAATAGAGGTTTGTATTAATTATTTAGCTAAATATGGGAACCACCACTTCCAGTTATTTTCTTGGATTAAGGTAAACTTTTGTAAATGTGCACATTTCCTGATTTTAGCATGGTGTTTAAATTAAAAAATCTCAAAATTAGCTAAATTTTGAAATATTTTGGTGTATATTTCATATCGTGAAATATTTGCTAACTATTAATGAGATGTGTGAACTCTTTGGGGCACTATATTTACACCAAGCCATAAGAAACTGAGGAACTATTGTAAATTTATTTTTTTTTTGAGTTGGAGTCTCAATCTGTTGCCCAAACTGAAGTTCAGTTGCATGATCACAACCATCGACCTGCTGAGCTCAGGTGATCCTTCTGCCTCAGCCTTCTGAGCAGCTGGAACTATAGGCTCACACCACCACAACTGGATAATATTTTTGATTTATTGTAGAGACAAGGCCTTGCCAAGTTTCAGGAAATCTTCTCACCTCTGCCTCCCAAAGTGCTGGGATTACAGGCGTGAGTCATCATGCCTGGCCCGAAACTATTGTAATTTTATTATTATTATTATTATTATTATTGACAGGGCCTCACTCTGTCACCCAGGTTGGAGTGCAGTGGCACAATCATAGTTCACTGGAGTGATCATAGCTCACTGGAGCCTAGACCTCCTGGACTCAAGCAATGCTCCAGCCTTAGCCTTCTGAGTAACTGGGACTACAGGTATAAGCTGGTACACACGACTAAAAAATATATTTTTAAAAATTTTGTCTAGAGACAGGGCCTTGCTATATTGCCCAGGCTGGTCTCAAACTCCTGGCCTCAAGTGAAATTCCTGCCTCGGCCTCTCAAAGTGCTGGGATTACAGACAGTGAGTCACCATGCCTGGCCAAATTGTCATTATGTAATATTCATGAAGAGTGCATTGTGCTCCTGTATGATACAGAGATAGCCTGGGTTCTTATATTTTTAGTAGCAAACTGTCTGACACATTAACTACTACTGCAATTCATATAAACTCTGTGTTGTCAGACATTGCACTTACAAGTATATTGTGAAGTAGTACTCTTCTCATTTTACACATAAGGAAGCTAAGGTCCATACAGGTTGAATAATGTATTCAACGAACTCAGAGGGTCATGACTTAACTGGGATCCAAATATAGTTCTGGTTCTATAACTCAAATTCTTACCATTATGGATGCTGCACTACCTCTCAATGCTGTTACACAAAAAAATATATACCTCGTTTTTGTGGCTAGATGACTGTGTATCTTCATTTCCTGTCTCAATTTTGTCCCACTGAACAAACCTTGTAGTGGATTTCAATAAGTTGCTTTGGAACTCCAGATTCTTTATCCTCATCTTTTCGATCCAGGAACACTTCTTATAGAGGATATTTGAAGCCGTTCTTTCAATTAAAAAAAAAAAAAAGCTATCCATTACTGTAACTTATTTAGAAATGCACAGAATTTACACCCAAAGGTTATTCTTCCTGAAATGGAAAATACATGCAAACATGATTTTATTTTTTTATGATTTTATTTTTAGATATTATTACAATGTCTAGGTTCCAAGTATAACTACAATATAATCTATGACAAACTCAAACATTTTGAACATTCAGAGATCTATGAAATTTGTGAAGAATTCTATGTAAACAGCATTGCTATATTCATGGCTATTCATATTTTCATGAAGCAATTCTTGGTTGTTTTCCTCAAGAATATAATAACATAATAAACCACAGATATTTAATAAAATTGGTGTCCTCTATACATAGGTACTAAACTTAGGCCGTTCACCTGGTCATCCTAATTTAGCTGACTCTCATTACCTCCATTAACATTTACCTGAAATGGCTATTTAGGACTGCTTTATTTTCATATGCATTTTGTTTTCACTCTTTTAAATAAACTTATCAAAGTTCTATAAAGTCGTGCTTAACGTTTTAGGTCGAGATTTTCAACAATCAGCATTTAGAAACAGCCCACAATCACTTAAATCTCTTGTAAACTAGGTAATAATAAAAAAGCTAAAACGAGTCTCCCATTTTCATCCAAATTGAGTGTATGGATTTGTGTTCAAACCTATTTGCTTCTATTTTATTTTAGTTTAAAAAATTTCCCTGTAATTGCCATTCTATAGTATTAGGTGCACTAAGTTCAGTGATTATGTAATTTAAATATTAGTATGACAGTGCCTTCTCATGGTTGATATTTCATAATCAGTATAAAAGTAAACTACATGAAAAGAAGTCTAATTTTACTTCAAGTTTACATTTAATAAGCTCTTAGTTCGAAATATTGTTTTCATCAACAAAAAGTCAAAAGTAAACATTCCTGGAGCAAACATATATATAAAAGCTAGCCATGTTATGTTTTTAAAGAAATATTGCTCAGCAAGAAATAGGAAAAATAAAAACTGTATTTTTTTGGAAATGCTAAGTAGAAATTGTCTTGAGGAACTAGTTGCCAATATTTTTTATTTTACATAAAAATCTGGCCAAGTAAAAGCAATAGTAGATCACACATAAACCTGCCCACCAAACATCTTTTCATACCACGTTATATAATCACTCACAATTAAGTTATACTTATCACTTTAAAATAATTATGTACTGAAATTAAAGTTTAGGTAATATTTATTTCCTAACTGAATGTATTAAAAACCTTACAAATGTAATATATTTTGTACGGGTCTCTAATTAAAGTGTCAAAACCTATTTTCAACATGCTTAGCATGTATGTAACACAAAGCTCTATATAGCCTAAAAAAAACACCGCATGGTATCTTTCATATTAAATTTTAAAGTGGCTCAAATACCTAAAATGAATGATTAAACAGAAGTGTAAAGAATCTCTGGCCCTAGATTTAATTTTATACATACTGCAGGCTAAATATCATTGACATCACAATTTAAAAACATTCTAGACTTGTTTAATTCTCTACCCATATTTCTTTGTCTCTAGGTATATTTAAATCTTTCTTTTTAACTAGCCAAAACAACACAAAATATGCGCTTTAAGTACTTATATAATATAATTCACTTGTTAAATTAATTAGGGAATTTGTGAAATATGTTTTATGTATTTGCTTCAAACACTCCCATGAAATCTTCCAAATAAATCTACTTTCCACTTGTTTAGCTCAAATTTTTGCCTGTGCATAAAGGATTTTATAGAATAAAGATCTCATATTCCTGGGATAAATTCATGAAAAGATTTATCGTGGCCATTTCTTTTTAATTACTAACTAGTTTAAAAAGAAAAAAAAAATTGATGTCCAATCCTGATTCAAAATGCATATGTGTTTGTTAAATTATAAGTCTGGGGTACTTGATTGATATAAAATATATATCATATCATGGAATTTTAAAGAGAAAGTGATATCCTCCTAATTTTATTGATTAAAGAATAGAGGCTCAAAAAATTACTTCTATAGTTTAGGAAAGTAAATTAGTGGCAAGAAAGCAAGTTGGCAAGGATCCCTATTTGAATGCTCTATCTTTCATCCTAAACAAAAATCTGTGTTGAAAACCTACTGTATATTTTGACTTGAAATCTTGACAGACACACCTAGGATGGCATATAAGTGATGCAGTAAGTACTGTGCCCACGTCATTATCTGCCTAAGCATGTATGATGGTCAAACATCTACCTGCATGTCAGGAACCATTTCATTAAAAATCAACTTTGCTTACAGCTAAAACGCAACCAAACAATACTGCATAAGAAAGTAGGAAAATGTATCAAAAGAGATTAAGAATTAGGCCATTATCAGTATCTGGGCAGCACAGTACAGTGCTAGATTACATAAATAATAGTAAATACAACTTTTACAATTGCTTTTTTCTTATTTTCATTTTTTTTTATTTTGAGGAATGTGATATACACTTGGATAATTTTTCAAGTTCTGTGGTTATTATATAAACAATGAGGGATTAAAAAAAGACAGGCTATCAAACACAATACTCAAAAGTAACTCTTATTCTGGTTGGTATGTGTATCAAGATGAATGAAAAAGTATTTATTTTAATGAATAGCCTATATATATTTTTAATCTCATGGCATTTTATAGGTACATATAAATTGGTTCTGATGTAATGTAGAATAAATTTGAGCACCTCAAAATAGAATAACCTCTGTACATGAATAAAAAAATCAAGCTCCCTAATATGAATATGTTTTAACTAAACATTCATTACCAATATCCGTTAGTTCTATTAAGCATTTCATTGCAAAGCCAAGGCAAAATACTTTTATTTCCAAACAATAGATAACTAATAGATATCTTCTGTGTGTGTGCTTGTATTTACATGGGAAACATGAATAATTACAATCCTGTGAAAAGATGACAAGGCAGATTTAAAAATTTTCTACATGGTCTTCTGATTTATGAAAAACAAAAAAATTAAATCACCTTTGTTTGCTATAATCAATAATCCCTACAGAGTTACTCTTACAATTCTTACAGAATCATCAATGCAAAAATAGCCATCTGCTAATGCTGCCCACCTATCTCAGGGAATCAGAGCTAGTGACTGCACTACCTTTGAGAATATTTTGATAAAAAGAGTTTTGGCATAGACCTTCTCAAAAGAGTCTTATCAACACAAAGAAATCACCTTCACAGACTGTAAACAATATATTAAAAAATGGAGCTCTATTTTATTTCCTTGCCATCTTTGTCTTTGTCTTCCTTTTCTGATCTGTCTTTTTCATATTTCTCTTTGTCTGGCTTTGTTACACTATCATATGATGGTGGAGAGGTGGTAGATGAAGTTGCATCTGTTTTTTCTGGACTTGAGTTCTCATGAACGTTATCAAGAACCATGTCTTCTTTATTGGGCAAGTCATCATCTCTGTCTTCATCTTTTATGCATATGCTTGATATATTTTTGACATTTTGCCGT
This sequence comes from Cephalopachus bancanus, assembly GCA_027257055.1. Classification (NCBI taxonomy): domain Eukaryota; kingdom Metazoa; phylum Chordata; class Mammalia; order Primates; family Tarsiidae; genus Cephalopachus; species Cephalopachus bancanus. The sequence continues at coordinate 15,120,917 of JAPVLO010000035.1, forward strand.
AAGCAATAACGTCTGTAAGCACGTTGAATGATAGTAGCAGACACATCCTCTTGTTTTCTTTTTAATGTAGTTGTGATGGGTTCATAGGACACTTTAGAAGGATTTGCAGACATAAACCTTTCTTCCATCTGTGAACGAAGAGAATCCATCTCTCCACTTTCACCCAAAACACGCTTTGTAAAAGCAAATAAAATATCAAGGCAATGAATGCGGTCACCACTGACCATGGGTAGATCCATGGCAATGAGCTGGACTTTGTTTGGTTTTGCTATGAGAAGAGGAGGATCCAGAGCAGCAGCAAAATCAGAGAGTTTGCTAAATTCTATGAACTGAGTTGCATCTGGATCAAACTTCTCCCAAACTTCATAGAACATCTCAAAGTCATCCTCACCCAGAGGCTCAGTACTTTCTTCAGTAGCAACACTGAAGTTCTCCAGGATGACAGCAATGTACATGTTCACCACAACCAGAAACGATATGATGATGTAACTGACAAAATAGAAAATCCCAACAGATGGGTTCCCACAGTCTCCTTCAACTGAACTTCCAGGATGAACTTTTTTGGGGTCACAGTCAGGTGGTGCACTGTTGAGAATAGGTGCTAGCAATCCATCCCAGCCAGCAGAGGTGGTAATTTGAAACAAGCAGATCATGCTGTTGCCAAAAGTCTCAAAGTTGAACATGTCATTAATTCCAGCTTCCTTTTTAACATAGGCAAAGTTAGACATTCCAAAGATGGCATAGATGAACATGACCAGGAAGAGCAGGAGGCCGATGTTAAACAACGCAGGAAGGGACATCATCAATGCAAAGAGCAGAGTACGTATCCCCTTTGCTCCTTTGATCAGACGAAGGATTCTGCCAATCCTGGCAAGGCGGATCACTCGGAACAGGGTAGGGGACACAAAATACTTTTCTATCATCTCTGCCAGAAACATACCTATGTGGGGAGGAAAGGAATAAAAATGAAATATTTCAATAGTCATGCTATGAAAACTCATACTCTAAAAAATTTTACCCACTACCTTGTTTCTAATGAATTCAGGACTGTTAGTTTATATTAAATGCAAATTCTTAAAAAAGGATTAAGCGATTCCAAAGAAAAAGTATTAAAATTACCATTGTGACATTCCCTCCTCTTTACTGAGTTTATGGATGTTTTATTTCCTCTATGATATTTTCATTAATTAAAGGGTAATATCTACTCATATAGAAAATTCAAGCAATATATTAAAATATTTTAAAAAGGAGATATAAATCGCTTAAAATATTACCATCTATGACTATTATCAATATTTTGTTGAGTATCACTTCAGACATTTTTCTATGCAAGCTAATGCACACACATACGTTCACACCAAGGTAATCATGTTTATAAGCTTTTTTTTGTAACCCATTTTAATCATTTTATATGTCATGGAGATATTTTCATACAAATGACAATAAAATAACTTCTTATAATTGTATAATGTTCTGTTGAAATAACCACTAATTGAAGAATAGCATTTATATTGTTTCTAGGGCTTTTTTTTCCTTGAAATAAATATCTAAATAGATTTGTTTTTTTCTAGTTGCATAAGTTTTTGATAATGCATTAATAGAAGCTGTGTCAAACAGTGTGTATATATATATATATATATATATATATATAATAATATATTGAACCTACCACCAAAGTATCTGTACCAGTAAATATTTCTAATGGCAGTATATGAAAGTGCTCATAATAAGTTCATTAGTTCTAGGTACTATCATTCGTCTTTACAATTTTTACCAAAAAACCTTTGTGACATTTAAAAACTATTTAAATTTATTCACATTTTTTTGAAAAAAATTAACAATTTTTATTGTGTATTGGATATTTTTTGTCCTTATTGCTTGTTTTTAATTTTCTGTTTTTGGCCTAGTCAGGTATTTGTCCATTTTCTATTTTGCTAGTCTGATGTTTAATAGTTTCTTATTAATTTATAAGGACTGTTTTCTTTTGAAAGTGTGGATACTTTTATTGGTCTTAAGTGTTACATTTAAATTTTCCTGTTTTTTGTCTTTTATTTGTGGTGAATTTTCTCTTATAGAATATTTTTATTTTTATTCAGTGACAACATTTTTTTTTCTTTATAAACTCAGGTTTGTGTTATAAGTAGAAAGGACTGCTTGACTTTATGGATAAAATTCTATTTCCACTTATTTCATACCAGAATCTATTAATTTAAACTTAACTCTTTGATTCATGTACCTTTTTTTAACTGGGTAAATTAGTATTTATATATTAATGTTTAATTTTGGACTATCTATTCAAATCCATTAAGTTTTTTTATTTAAACAGTTTCACTTTGCTTAAATATTATAATAGTCTTAATATTTAATGAAATAAGCCACCTCTCACCTTCCTAATTTTTCTTCCTGATCAATTTTAGACTCATTTAGGCTTATATTACAAATCTATCATCCCCACCAGATAAAACACTCATTGATATTTTTGCTGAGTTTATACACCAATATATAAACATTTTCTTAATTACAATGGGAGTCATCTTATCCAAGTACAATATAAATCTTTCAATTATTTCAGTCTCCTTTTTTATCTTAAAGTTGTTTTCACAGAAGTATTATATGTTAAAGTTGTTACCAGATATTTTACTTTAATTTTATTGTAATTATAACTGAACCTATTTTTTAGTTGATTCTCTTTCATTTTTCAAGAATGTCATTATATTATGAAGATAAAGATAATTTACCCCAATTGTTTGAGTATATGTAACTCTGTTATCAAATTGCACTGACCAACACTGGTTTTTTTTTATGTTTGTGTATTGTTGTTTTTGAGTTAGATTCTCACTCTGTCACCCAGATTGGAGTGCAGTGGCATGCTCATGGTCACCACCGTCTTGACCTGCTGGACTCAGGTGATCCTTCTGCCTCAGCCTTCTAAGTAGCTGGAACTACTGGCATGTACCACCAAGTCTGGCAAAATTTTTGATTTATTGTAGAGACGAGGTCTCACCAAGTTGTCCAAGTTGGTTTCTAACCACTGGGCTTAGGCAATCCTCTTGTCTCTGCCTCCCAAAGTGCTAGGATTATAGGCTGACCAATACTGGTACAAGCAGAGGTGATAGATACACACTCTTATTTTCCTCCTAACTTAATAGGAACATTTCCAGAATTACTCTTGTTGTTACTATAACATTTCCACCTAAATTTTAATTAGCTTTTGTATATCTTAACTTTAGTGCCACTTTTGGTGATAATATTCTTTTTAAAAAAATATTGATTATAATGCCTGTTCTTTTATGTGGCACTTGGCATTGTGGTTGTTGGTTATGTAACTTTGATCCCTTCTGGACCTGTTTTATCATCTATAAATTAAATTTTATCAAATAATCTTCACAACCTTTCCCCATTTACAATTTATAATTCTCAACATAAATGCAATTCTAAAATATTGTGCAGGACATATGAAGATAGTGAAAAATCAAGAAGATAGAAAAGTAACTACAATATGAAAGGAAAGGAAGTATAAAACCATGTTTTGTGATTTACAGACATGACCACGGTTGGTTGAGAAATGATTGGCATTTTATAGACGTACCAAGTATTAAGCCATGAGAAATAAAACTAGCATTTCTGGAGACTTTAACTTCACTTCAAATTCAGAAAGAATTTACACAAAGTCGCAGATATTCTGGCTGTTGATATTATCATTAATCAAAGGACAAGTCGTGTTAAAACTGAAAGCAATTTCAGATTATGCATTAATCTTTCAAGATACATCTACATATTTGTGGAGAGTAATATTTAAAACCAAATATCAACAAGTATAATGTCCTTCCAACAGATAGAAACATTTGGCTTTGAGGCCTGTGGTGTAAACCCAGGAACACTGTAGTGTGAAGGGTGCGACATTGGTTATGTGTTGTTGTTGTTGTTGTTGTTGTTTTAAGTTTGTTCACTCTTTCATTATGCTAACTTACTCCAAAGGAAATTTACATTAAAAATTTCAGAAACTTCTCTGAGCACAGGTGGAGCTTAGTTTTATTAAAAAGTCAAATCTAAATAATAAATGATCTTACCTACAATGGAGAGAATCACAACCACAAAATCAAAAATGTTCCATCCTACAGTGAAGTAGTAGTGCCTGAGGGAGATGAGTTTTAGCACACATTCTCCAGTGAAAAGGATAATAAAAACCAAATTTATCCAATATAAAACATCTGTCATATATTTACTTTGTCCCTCCTTTTCTACCATCATGGTTACCATATTGAGGCAGATCAGAACCATGATAGTAATATCAAAAGCTTGATTTGTTACTAGGTCAAATATACATCCTTGGAATTTGTTCTGCAAAGAAAAAAGAATAATATAGAATGTAGGGTAATTTTTTAAGTAGTATCCAGAAATTAAAGTTGTGCAGTAAAGATAAATTAAAATACACACACACACACACACACACACACACACACACACACACACACATCTTTTTTTTTTAACTTTTACCCCTGGCCGAGGAATTGGCTTTTGTGGTTTCTTGGACCCCAACTTTTTCATTGCATTATAGTATTTCTTCTGTTCTTCTGTCATAAAGATGTCTTGACCTCCAAGGTAAAGAAATAAAAAAACCAAATCTAGTTAAAACCAGAATCATTATCTAGATCTTTCTTCAGATCACTAGAGACATGTTAAAAATGTATTAATATAAAAATGAAATGGATTTTATTTATGTTCATGGTAGCTATAAATAAAATCTGTCTTAAGGGGTTATCTATGCATATAAATATGCATAACATACATACTGTAAATTGCATGTATAAAATATGTGTATTACATATAATAAGAATGGGCTCAATTATCTTTTAATGTAGACACCAGTGTTGTTTTAAACTATTTATTAGTACTTTATTTTATCTGCAATTTGTCCTACCTTCCATTAACTGCAAAATTACAAATATATTAGGAAAGTTCCTAAGAATTAAGAGTAGTGAATATCTTCTCTGATATTTTGCTAATATTTAGAACTTTTATAAAAGTATGGGCTAAAAACAATGAAATTATATTCATTTTAATATGCTATCATTCCTTTAGGAAAAAGAGCATAAAATAGATTGATAATACACATTTCTATATCTATATTTCATAAGACTTTTTGGTACTCTCTTTAATTCCAAATAAGGGAATTTCAACATAAACCCTTTTTTGTGTCAATATTATGCCTGATAGAGTTCTAGGTACTGAGGAAGTTATCAATTATCAGGTCTGAGCTGAAGGAATTTACAATTAATTTTGTACAAGAAAATGTAACTTTTATAATTTAATAGTAAAAAGTTAGCATCTAAATGAGGTTTTTGATCTTCCCAAACTGAGAAAGCCTAAATCTCATGAAGGAGACTAGAAGATTGGGTTGTTCTTTTAGTCTCTGTTAATTTCTTAAAATTATCTGTAATTTCTGCAAATTTATTTATATTCTACATTAGTCTATATTACTTTTTTAGTCAAAGAATAAGTTAATATATTCAATGTAATTAAACAGTTATTTTCAAAAGTTTATGGTTCTGAAATCCTAGAGTTAAAGGTGACCTGGCTATGGTTTCTTTTATTCTCTTTGATTAGGTGATATTCAGCTCCTTGTTACATTGCCTCTTCTTATTCATCAAATACCTAAAAAAAAACCCCATGAAATCTAGGTAGAAGGTATTCTGTAAGTCAAACTGCTTTTTCTCTATGTTACACTCTATGTCAAGGCTTAACACATAGTAGTTGACTTCACTTCTAGTGTTAGGTCATCTTTGTTCAAATCTTATTCCTGTTGTCCTTGGGTAAGTTTCTTAATCTTTAAGTAACATTATCTCATCATTATAAGAGTAACTATCTCATTTGTTTGTTAAAAAAAAGATCAATTGAGATAACACATGGAAAACACTTAGCATAAGTACATGGGTACATGGCAAACCGACATAAGATTTGGGTTACTATCTCTGTTGTTGCTATTAACCTTCCTAGCAAGGCTACAGTTACTGAAAGGAATTTTTAAAAAATCTTTCTTTTTCTTTTTATTATAAAAATGTGGGAAACAATTCAGGGTTAGGTATACAAACATTGATTATGCAAGTACCCTTGTTGATAAGGTATACCCCTCCCTCCCCTAGCAGTTTCCCTCAACTGCCCATCCCACCCAACCTCCCCTGACAATTTCCCACTACTGCCAATTGCTTAGGAATTGTTGTCAAACTTAACACTTACTTGTAGGTACTCAGATCTGTATTAGGCATTTGTATAACTATGTTACATGATTTTCTTTTTTATAACTTGAACCCATTAACAGCTTATATTCTAATTTTCAGTAGTGTGTTTTACGTCTAAGTATTGAAAACCAATTATCACATGAACTTATAAAAGATAAAAACAGTACTTATAAGGATGATGTAGTTGGGAAAACGAATTAAGTGGGTGTGGTCATTAGAAAGAAGTATAGTAGTTGGTAGAGCTACAGATTGTGACCATATCAGTGAACTTAAAAAGCACTAAGCGCCAAAATTGTATTGCTGAAAGAATATGGGTTTTGTAGTCAAACAGACATTTGAATCTTGACTGTGCCAATATCCTGTTCTTGGTTTGAAACAAATTTATCTATGCCAGTTTATACACCTGTTCTTGGTTTGAAACAATTTATCTATGCCAGTTTATACACCTGTATAAAGATAACACTTTCAAAGGAGAGGGAAGAGTATCTTCAATATTCCTGAATTTTAGGGTGTTACACCAAGGGCCAATTCATCTCTTGTCTCCTACAGAACACTAACAGAACCAGCATAATCCAAACACCTGAAACAGCTGAAATCAGAGGAGAAAGGGCAAGTAGACAGCTGTTTGAGAAGCTCCCAATATCTCTAGCCAGTGATGGACAGAAGTTTTTCCCTGTCAGAGCCAGTTCATAAAGATTCAGTTGGTGTCTGTGCACTGGAAGGACAAGTAGCTGCTCTTCAAATGCACAGAGACCAATGCAAAGCTCCAAGAAACAGATTGAATTAGGAAAACATGACATCATGAAAGGAATAAAATCAATTCCCAGTAATTAACTGACTCTATAGAAATAAAAATTTATGAATTGCTTAAAAATAATTCAAAATAATCATCTTAGTGAAGCTCAATGAATTACCACAGAACACAAATAAAAAACTAAACACAATTAGGAAAATGATACATGAAAAAAGTGAGACTATCAATAAAGAAATAGTAACTACAACAAAGAACCAAATAGAAATTCTGGAATCAAAGAATACAATAAATGAACTGAAAAATTATCTAGAGTGGCTCAACAGCAGATTTGATCAAACATTTGAATAAAGTATCAACAAACTCAAAGACAGGTCATTTGCTATTACTCTGTTATAAGGTCCAGAAGGAAAAAAAGAAAAAAGAGTGAAAAAACCTAAAGGATTATGGGACATAATTAAGTTAAAGAATATACACATTTTAAAGATGAGAGAGACACACTATGAAATTCACAGAAGGAAGAGAGAGGGGGAGAGAGAGAGAGAGAGGAATATAAAACTTATTTAAAGAAAAATGGCTGGGGGTGGGACAAGATGGTGACAGAAACTATAGGAATTTGAGAGTCTCTGCATGGGTGAGCGTGTATAAAGAGTAATCCTTGTCCATCTGTGTGTACAAGCGAGTGAGCAAATGTTCAACCAAGGCCCCCCTGCTGAAGCAACTGCAATTTGCTGCTGCTCTGAATTCAGCGGCCATTGCATACAGAAAGACCTGCCATTCCCAGAGTACCTCTCAGCAAAGGGCAGCAGAGATTAACGTCTCTTGACACCTGGCACCTGGCTCAAACCACCACCTGTGGCAATGTCCAGATACTGACAGAGAAGATGCAGGGAGGATATCTGAAGCTGAGCCCCACCAGAGAATAAGATGCTGGTGGATGCCATTTTGATGTCATTTTCTCTGTCCGGAGCCTTCTCTAGCTCCCGCAATTCTAGGCAGCCTGCATCCAGTGATCTCCACACCCCTCTGGGATCACCATCCTTTGCCTAGAGAGAATGATCCCAGTGTACCATGCTGGAGAGACAGAAGCCCCACCCCCACACTGGATCAAGCACAGACATGGGTAGTCAGAGTGGAAAACCTAGCAGCAGCCAAGTTGGGGAGAGTCCTGGAGTTGCCCCCTTTCCTCAGCAGTCCATGGGGCATCTGAGCCATGTGGAGAGCAGCCCCAGCAGCCTGCAGGCTAGAGTAGAGCGGAGGGGCTAGAGACTGGATCCCATTCCCTACTGCAGCCAAAAGCGGCAGCACAGGGGAAACACCAGTTAAAAAACCCCAACAACCCAAAGTTCCAGAAACGGCCACAAGAAGGAGAACTTTCTTTTTAATTTTAAATTTTGTCTTTTTTCTCTGCTCTCTCCACACATAGCTTTCTGTAAGAGTCTTCTGTTTGACCTGCCCCTATTTCTCCCTCTTTTTTCTGCATATGGGTAAATTTGAAGGAGAGTATGTCTTTGATTTTGTTTGTTTGTTTTGTTGTTTTCTTTAACTGTTTTTCTGTTCATTTGTGCACCTGTTTTCTTTCCTCTTCTTTCTCTTCATCTCTCTTTGTCTCTCTTCTTCATTCTTTTCCTTTTTCTTACCTTATTTTGCTTTTAGTGGGCATACATATGCCCCTACCACATAGATAAATTGTAAGATAGGAAGTAGGTTACAGGGGACCCACACACCAGTCAGTGGATACTGTGATCTGCAGATAGCTTCTGAACCACAGCGACCCCCATCACACCTTAATCAAATTTCAAAACTGCAAAAAGATAGCCCCTCAACCCCAGTCTGGCTTCAAAATTGAACAAATCCAGAGGATCGATATAAGGAAGAATAGCAGATTGAGCAAACAGAAGTAAAAGCTATTCCCTCTACCACTGAGCAATGGAATTGAAGTGGGGGTTGGGAGGGGGAGGAAAACTATCACAAATGAAGAAGAACCAAAGGAAGAACACAACCACCATCCAGACTCCTGGGAAGACAGCAACTTAGAATACAGACTTTGGATCTGAAACAATGCAGCACCACCAGAACAACTGGTCTCAAACCATAAACCCAGATATCAATATATTAGTGGAGAGAATAAATAGAAATGAGGAGAAGCAAGAGGAAAGAATGAAGGATTTGATAACTGAGATGATGGCAACAATGATTACAGTAAATAAAATAAATAACTGACAAGCATGGAAAGCAGAATTAACCAAGCAGAAGAAAGAATCTCAGAGTTTGAGAATGAAAATATGGACCGACCCAAACTGTTAAAAAACATAGAAAAGAAGCTTTAAAACATAGGACAAAGCCTCCATGAGATGTGTGATTATATCAAGAGGCCAAACCTATGCCTAATTGGCATTCTTGAGGCATATAGAGAGATAGAGGCCACCCTGGAATAACCATTGCATGAAATTATCCAAGAAAACTTCACTCATCTCATCAGAGATATGACCATTCAAACACAAGAGATTCAGAGAACACTTGCAAGGCATCAGATGTGAAGACCAACTCCTAGACACATAGTAATTCACTTACACAATGCAAATATAAAACAAAAAAATCCTAAAGGCAGCAAGAGAGAAAGGTTAGACTACGTGCTGTGGAAGACTAATTAGAAAGGCAGCAGATGTATCTATAGAAACACTACAGGCTAGATGAGACTTGAGTCAAATCTTTAAAGTTGTCAAAGATAAACAATTCCAATCAAGACTTTCCTACCCAGAAAAGCTAGTTTCATCAATGATGGTGAATTAAAATCTTTCCAAGTCATTCAATTCCTAAGAGTTTATGCCACTTCCAGACCAGCTGTACAAGACATGCATAAGAAAATATTAAGCACAGAAGACAGAAAAAAGAACAACTATGCTCTTCCCAAGAATGCACCCCAAAATCAAAAGAAAACCAACCAACCAACAAACAAACAACAACAGCAATAACAACAAATTCTGTAAGAACCTCATGACAAAGGTAAACTCTCACATCTCAATAATTAGCCCGAACATAAATAGACTAAATGCACCACTAAAAAACACAGAATGGCAAACTGGATTAGAAAACATGATGCAACAATATGCTGTCTCCAGGAGATGCATCTCACCAGAATGGACACTCATAGACTCAAAGTTAGAGGATGGAAAACATATTTTCAGGCAGATGGAACACAAAAGAAAGTGGGAGTTGTTATCTCAATACCAGACAAAATAACCTTTAAGTTATCAAGAATTAAAAAAGATATGGAAGGTCACTGTATATTGATAAAGGTTTCCATCCATCAACAAGAAATATCTATAATAAACATATATGCACTCAACATAGAAGCACCAATTTTTATAAAGTAGCTTCTAGGTAAACTATAAAAAATATTGATTTAACACTATCCTAGCTGGGGACTTAAATACCCCACTAACAACCCTAGATAGGTCATTGAGGCAAAAAATCAATAAGGGGATCTGAAACCTCAACTTGACACTTGACCAAACGAACTTAATAGATACCTACAGAACACTCCACGCAACCATGGAATATATATTCTACTCATCACCACATGGAACATACTCCAAGATTAACCACATCCTTGGCCATAAATTAAGCATAAACAAATTTCAAAAGATAGAAATACTGCTATGCACCTTTTCAGACCACAGTGGAATAAAAATAAATATCAACAACAACAAAGCTCCCGCCAAACCAACAAAGACATGGGCACTAAACAGTATGATGCTGAACAACTCCTGGGAGAACATCAAAATCAAAGCAGAAATTAAAAGATTTCTGTAAACAAGTGAAACTAAGGATGCATCCTACAAACCTCTGGGATGTCACAAAAGCAGTAATGAGAGAGGAATTCATTTCTTTATGAACACACATCAAGAAAATGGAAAGACCACAAGTTAACAGCCTAATAAATCACCTAAGGGAGGTGGAAAGACAAGACCACCAAAACTCTAACCTCAGCAAAGTATCCAGGTCACCAAAGTAAAAGCCCAAATATAGGACATAAAGACAAAAGTATCATAGAAAAAAAATTCATGAAACAAAAAACTGGTTCTTTGAAAGAATAAACAAGATTGATGGATCCTTAGCCAGAATGACCAACAAAAAGAGAGAAAAAGCCCAAATAAATACAATCAGAAATGCAAAAGATCAAATCACAACGGACTCTGAAGAAATACAAAAAATTATCAGCAATCACAATGCACATCTGTATGGAAACAAAGTCAAAAACCTAAATGGAATGGAGGACTTTCTTATATCACACCCCCCTCCTCAAAGGTGAAACAAGAAGAAATTGAGACATTAAATTGACCAGTAACAACCCAGGAAATTGACTCTGTCAAAGAAAACTACCTACAAAAAAAAAAGAAAGAAAGAAAAAGAAAGAAAGAAAGAAAGAAAGAAAGAAAGAAAGAAAGAAAGAAAGAAAGAAAGAAAGAAAGAAGGAAAGAAGGAAAGAAAGAAGGAAAGAAAGAAAGAAAGAAAATCATGAACCAGACTGCTTTCCAGTAGAGTTCTACAAAACATGCAAGGACAAGTGGATACCAATCCTACTGAGAGTATTCCAAGCAATCGAGAAAGATGAACTCTCCCCAGATCACTGTAGTGGGAAACTGCCAGCAGGGAGGGTATACTTCATCAATAAGCATCTCTGATCTCAAACTAGGCAAAGTGGGGACCTAAGTGACCATTTGTGTACTTAATCCTGAATCATACCTCACATCTTTAAAATAAAAAAAGGCTAAAATTTCTCAAATTTGGAGAAAGAAATGGACATCTAAATTTATTAAGCTCAAAGAATCCCATAGAACAACTCTAAAGAGATCTCCATTGAGACACATTATAATCAAATTGTTCAAAAGTGAAAGAGAATTTTGAAAGCAGCAAGAAAAAAGTATTCTGTAATGTACAACAGAGCCCCCATAAGATCAACAGCAGATTTTTCAGTAGATATCTTGAAGGCCAAGTGAGTAAAACGAAATACTCAAAATTCCAGGGGAAAAGATAAGCAACTGTCTACCAAGACTACTGTACCTGGCAAGTCTATCCTTTAAAATAAAGGAAAAATAAAGATTTTCCCAGACAAATGCTGAGAGAATTCATCACCACTCAACCATTCTTACATGACATGCTAAAGGGAGTTCTTCAAATTGAAACAAAAGAATACTAAGTAGAAGCATAAGAGCATATGAAAGTATGACTCTCATGAGTAAATGTAAATATATAGACAAATATGGAATACTATAATACTCTAATAATGGTATATACATTGTTTTTATTTCATTTATAAAAGTTAAATGACAAAGGTTTTTAAATAGCTATAACTACAAAAAATGTGTTAGTAGATATACAATATAAAAAGATGTAGATTGTGTAATTAATAACAAAAAGTGTGAGGGAGGTATTCAAAGTGTAGATTTTTTCGTATGTGGTTGAAGTTAAGTTGTTATCAGCTTAGACTGTAATAACAAAAAGATATTTGTGGTTGTCTCATGATATCCATAAAAAAATACACATAGAATACACAATGAAAAAGAGAAAGGAATCATAGCACATTGTCACAAATATCAACAAACCACAGAAGAAAACAGTAAAGAGAATAAGACAGGCAAAAGAATTACAAAGCAAACAGACCAAAATTAACAAAATGGCAATATATAAGTGCTTACCTATTGACAATTACTTTAAATACAAATAAATTAAGCTTCCCAATCAAGGAAAAAGAATGGCTGAATAGTTTTTAAAAATAATAAAGTCTATGTAGGAAAAGTACACAGCTAGTATCATAATTAATTGCAAAACAGTAAAACACTGGAAGCTTTTTCTCTAATATCAGGAACAAGACAAGGATGCCTACTCTTGCCGCTGGTATTCAACATAGTACTAGAAGTCCTAGCTAGATCAATTATGCAAGAAAAAGAAATAAAGACATCCAAATCTTAAAGAAAGAAATTATATTGTCTCTGTAGATGGCATGATCTTATACAGAATACCACAATGACTCCACACACCAGAAATATGTTAGAACAAATAAAAAAAAATTAGTAAAGTTGTAAGATATAACATCAATATACAAAAATCACTTGTGTTTTCATACACCAATAATGAACTACCTGTGAAGGAGAAAACAACTTATTTAAAATATTATCAAATATTATCAAAAAGAATAAGATACTTAGTAATATACTCTTAAAAATGATCACAAGTATTGGAAAAAATATGGAAAAATTAGAATCCCAATACATTGTTCATGGTAATGTTAAATGGTGTAGCTGCTATGGAAAATCATGGAAGTTCCTCAAGAAATTAAAAACAAAACTACCATATGATCCAGCAGTCCCACATCTGAGTATATTCAACAGAACGGAACCAAAGATCTTGAAGAGGCATCTACACTCCCAGGTTCATTTCAGCACTATTTACTATGGTGAAAATATGAAAACAACCTAAATGTCCATTAATGAATGAGTGAATAAAGAAAATGTGGTATATACACACATAAACAACAATATACCACTCAGCCTTAAAAAGAAAGAAATTCAAACACCTCTTATCAACAGGGTGCCTGAATGAAACGTAATTGTACACCTAACCCTTAACTGTACCCCACAAAACCATAATAAAAAATACTGATTAATAAAAAAAAATAAAAATAAAAAATAAAAAAGAAATTCTGTCATATGCCACAACTTGGATGAAACTGGAGGACATGATGTTAAATGAAATCACAGAAGGACAAACACTGCATAATTTCACTTATATGAAATATCTAACATAGTCAAACTCATAGAACAGAGACTAGAATGGAGGTTGCCAGGGAATGAGAGGAAGAGAGTAAAGAATTGAACATCAACAGGTACAAAGTTTCAGCTATGCAAGATGAGTAAGTTCTAGAGATTGTCTGTATTATACTTTGCCTGTAGTTAACAATACTGTGTGATATATTTGAACATTTATTAAGTGGGTCGACCTCATATTAAGTGTCTTTACCACAATAATAAAAATAAGAAAGATAAGAAAAAGGATATTACTTTTATTTGTTTGTTCTATGGTATAGATGAGTTCATATATACAAAACATATAGTACCTACACCTACAGAGCAAGTGTTAATTAATTGAAGAGTTGGCCCTGTCTTTTCATAGAAGAATGGAAAAAAAAAAATTCCTGTATTTCAAAAAGGACCAGAAATTAAAAGCTATGCTTAGATTGTAAGATAAAATACTGGAAGGATTATAGGGGACAGCAGTAGTTGTTAGTGCTTCTAAGTCATAACTTCTGACAGTAACGATCATCATAACAATCTATCCTATTTCCTGCAATGTTTTAAGAATAACATATATGAGTAAAAAAGATTTAAGTCAGTATGGCTGTGGCTGTTCTATTCACGGTCATAATGCTTTTTCTAGATATGTATTTAATTTATCCTTTGCAAGGAAGACTGAGGAATCTTTTGTGTGTGCTTATATATTATATACACACACATATATATATATGGACCCCCCAAACCCCCTGGAATTTATTTATAAAAAATTGTGTATTCATTCTTACATGTCTAAACTTTAGTCACCTTTAAAGTACCCTACACAAATACATTATAGTATTTGGGGATTCAGCATATTTGGGGATACCTATTGAGATGCCTTGTCCACTGCCCAAAACTGTTTTGAATTTCTCAGTTTTGATGTCTTCTAGTGCTTCTGCCATTTTTTGTTTCACCTCTTCCACATTGGCAAAACGTTTCCCGTGGAGGACTTTTTTCATTGAGGAAACCATAAAAGTCACTTGGGGCAAGATCAGTGAATAGGGAGGGTGGGACATGGAGGTCATGCTGTTTTGGTCAAAAACTGTTAAACACCCAGTGTGGTGTAGGGAAATGGACAAACATTCAAAGAATTTCCAAAAAAAAAAAATATTTACTGAAGTTGAATGCAGTCTCTCCCAGCAACACTAGCTGGTACACTGAAGCCTATGGGCTCCTAGAACACTTACCTAAGTGGGACGCTTGTACTACATGGGGCCCACCCTCCAAAATATAATTCCTTTTTGGGGGTAACCCCTTATATGATGAGAGGGAACAAAAAATTCATATACACATCTAAGGGTCAAACTTAGCATGCACGTATATACATATATACACAAATTTAGCATGTATGTATGTGTGTGTGTGTGTGTGTGTGTGTATGTGTGTGTGTGTATACACATGCATGCTAAGTTTGTAAACATGTATATATGTATATGCTTGCATGCTAAGTTTGACCCTTAGATATAAAAGATGAGAATAAAACATGGGGTTTTTTTGAAAAGTCTTTGAAAAATAAAATCTGTATTGAAAATGTAAGCATAAATAACATAACATTTACTAAATTTTCTTCTGCTTGTGATGTCTATTATGCACACTAATGACATTTCAGTGCATATACATTTGTCTTCTTAGATGCTAAGCCAGTACCTGAAATCATTATTCTTTCTCGTAATTCTATCTCTTATCCTCCAAAGGTCTCTTGTAGGTGGTGACACTAAGTATCTCAGTTAATTGACAAGAAACCCCAGAGTTAACTTTATTATCTTGCAAATCACAAGAAATACTATAGATTCTACCTCCAAAAAGTCTAACTGGAACAAAGTTCCTATCCTCCATTGCCACATAGGACTAATTTAGAGACTGCTAAGTGTGGCTTAATTGGCAGGTAAGGCAGGGTCTGAAATAGTTTTTGGTCTCTCGTTCTGTGCATCAACTACAGATTAACTTTTATTAAAACCCAGTTTCATAGTCTTTGGAAAAGTAATTCTGGAGTTAGTCATAGTCTTTAAAAAAAGCAGTTAGTAGAAAGTTCTGAAACTACTTTCTAGCTGTTGGACCTTATGCAAATACCATCATTTCTCTGAGAGGTTAAATGGGTATACTATGGTTTCTAGACTTATGGTAAGACTTGACTAATATTACATGTGTGAAGTACTTTACCCAGGATCACACATATCATGCAGTCTTAATAAACATCAATGTCCTGCTCATATGTTTTCCTTGCTCAGTATACCTCAATGACACATTAGCTCCTACTGAAAAATGTCTAATATGACTTTTCATATCTTTTCACAATCAGGTTTAAACCTCATCCTTTAATATTTCTTTAAATCTTAAACTTCAAGATTTAAAGAATTGATTGCTCATCTTCTTGAATTGCGGCTTCTTTTATCAATACATGGCATGTGCTCAAACACTTATGTCCCCCTCTGTGGGGGTGATCCATCCTTTTGCCTTTTACTTGCTACATCTTCTTACTCATCTTCCAAAGCCTGCTCAATTTTCACACGGTTTACAAATCATTCTATAGCCGCATCTATTTTTCCTGCCCATATATATTTCTTGATTGCTGTTCTTAATTTTGTATTTATCACTATCTCATGTTACAGTATTTGGGGATACAGCATAGTAGGAGGTCTAAAATAATAGACTAACTACACAAGATATACTTGGTATATTACTGACCCTAACCCTAACCCTAACCCTAACCCTAGACTCTATCACTTACTAGATGTATGACCTTGGGTAAATTCCTTAACCTCTCTGTGCCATTCCTCATTTATAAGTAGAGTATATAATAATATCTTTTATGATAGATATTATGTATTGAATTTTGTGCATCCCCAAAACATGTTGAAATCCTAACATCTAGTTTCTCAGAATGAGACCTAATTTGGAAACAATGTTATTGCAGAAATAATTAAGTTAAGGTGAAGTCATACTGGACTAGGATGGACCCTTATCTACTGTGACTGGTGTCTTTATTAGCAGAGGAGAGAACACACAAAGAGAGGATGGAGTGTGACTACAAGGAGATTGAAATTATGTTGCCATAAACCAAGGCACACCTGTGGCTCAGAACAAAATAACTTCTTACAAAATGTGTTTTGAATAAATTATTAGTGTATTAACTTTTTAAAAATTATTAAATTCTCTATAGGGAACATTGGAAAAAAACAGAATAGTTGATGTATTGCTTAAAAAGAGTTATGATTCGGTGGCTCAGCCTGTAATCCCGTGCCTTTGGGAGGCTGAGGTGAGTGGATTGCCTGAGCCCGCGGGTTCGAGACCCGCCTGGGCAGCGAGACCTCATCTCTACAATAAATCAAAAAATCAGCCGGGTGTGGTAGCGCATGCCTGTAGTCCCAGCTACTTGGAAGGCTGAGGCGGAAGGATCGCCGGAGCCCAGCAGGAGAGGCTGCGGTGGCTGGGAGCGGCCACTGCACTCCAGTCTGGGCAACAGAGTAAGACTCCAACTCAAAAAAAAAAAAAAAAAGAGTTATGATTTAGGAAGTTATTTTTTTTGTAGACATGAATGAGGGTAAATATATGTGTAATTGTATATTGGTCAATTATTTGAAAAATCAATGGAGTTCTAATTAAACAAACTGCTAATTAATATCAAATTAAGTTTCACTTTTTAAAAAAATAATTGTTCATTCTTTTTATTATCATGAAAAAATGCTAGGAATACTTATCTTCTTTTTCTGTTGGTTGAAATTGTCTATGATGACACCAATGAACAAGTTCAAAGTGAAGAATGACCCAAAGATGATAAAGATGACAAAATAAATATACATGTAGAGGCTGTATTCATATTTCGGCTGCTTGTCTACCTATAAAATAGCAAAAGTTATTTGTTAACAAAAGTTAGCATTATGTCGACAATAGCATTTATCAGTTTCTTTACCACATGGTTTGACAAGGCAATCTAAATAGTGCTATCCGAGGTAAACTTGGTATTTCAGGAGCCATAGCATTGTTGAGGCTTAACTTAATCATTTAAAAAAATGTATTCAACATTAAGGGGGGAGGCACACCTCATCAACAAGGGTACATGAATAATGAACATTTGTATACCTAACCCTGAATTGTACTCCACATCTTTAAAATAAAAAGAAGAAATAAAAAAAAAAAATTCAACACTAAACAGTTTTTACATAATCACTATGTACATAAATATAATCTTCAAATGACCACAAAGGGCCTAACCTACGCAGTATTTGTTTTCAGCTTTGCAGGACAATTTCACAATTAAGTGACCTAAAGTGTGTTTTTTATTTTAAAATACTGTAAAGGTGACATCATATTTATAAACATTTTGTTATTTGTTTTCATTTGATTCCAAATATGTCTTTAATAGATCTTGTGACAATACAAACTAGCTAGCAATCTTCAAATTTTCTTCGCATGGAACTTATTCCACAGGAGTTCTTCTAAGGTGTTTTAAAATAGAAAAACAGTAAAAACTATAAATAAAAAGCATTTCATTTTTATTTTAATAAGCAAAAATTTACTGACCCTTTAGTTTTGCCAGCTTGTGCTAAAGGCTCTATTTGCATCTTCCTTTTTTTTTAAGTTTTAAACTTTTTTTCTTTTCCTCCCTCCCTCCCTCCCTTCCTCCCTTCCTTTCTTTCTCCCTCTCTCCCTTCCCTCTCTCTTTCTTTCTCCCCTCCCTTCCTCCCCTTCTCTTCTCTTCTCTCTCTCTTTCTTTCTTGCTGGAGTCTGTCTCTGTTGTCCTAGTTAGAGTGCAGTGGCACAAGCCTAGCTCAATGCAGCCTTGAATTCCTGGGCTCAAGTGATCCTCCCACCTCAGCTGGGATTATAGGTGTGAGTCAGTGCATCTAGCTACTACTGCATTTTCTTGTTGAATCCTCACAGCAGCACTGTGAGGAAGACACTGGATAGCTATCTTTTTATAGTTGAGTAAACTAAGTCTCATAGAGTAAAGTAATTTGCTCAAAGTCGGTTGCAGAGTTGGGATTATGCAGTAGAATCAGAATTTACATCAGGCTGTTTCCAACCTCTGCACTTGTAACTACTAGTCTACTATCAGGTGGAAGCTCTTCATTGTTTTTGTACATCCCAAGGGCTCCAAGAAGCTATTGTTTGAAAACCACTGAAGTAAACTAAGGAGCTTTTTAAAATGGTAAGGTTTAGTATTATTATGATCAATACTTACATTAACAGAATCAACTGCTGCATACATAATATCCATCCATCCTTTAAATGTTGCCTGTAAATATAACATGTGTAGAATCTGAATGTGAAGCTTCTACTCTAAATTAGCCATAAATATAGCTTTGTTTGGTTAATGTTACCATATTCAGTAATATTAAATTAGTAAATAAGCTATATTTCAAAATATCTGTTTAATATAAAGATATCATTTTGTTTAAAAGGACACATTCCAAGTCACATTCTAAATTTTAGTTCTAGCTAATTATTTCCAAATTGTTACAACTGCCTGTGAATTTTATACATTATCTTTTATTTTTTCAAAGGTGGAAGATAATTTTTTGAAAACAAAGGTGTATTTTTTCTTCATTTCTTAAGTATTTTATGTGCCAGTGGGAAGACTCTCTCATTCTTCTATAGAATAAAGCAGGAAGTCCTATAGTAACTACTCATTTTTGAAGCAATATTCAGATGGGGCAAGGTAGGGGTCCAAATGACACCAAAAACTCAATTATACGTTAATAATTCTCAAATGCAACAGAACCTATGCTTCTTAATTCCTGTAGGCACACATTCTAGGAAAGACTCTGGTTTTTGTTTGTTTGTTTTGCTTTGTTTTTTGAAAGCAGGATTGAAAGGACAGAAAAGCTCCCACAGTGGGAGGGGACCCCAGGGGCTTGCCCAAGACTCTGTTTTTAATATACAGTACTTTATCTTTAAGTTTCAATTAATAGATTATTTAAGGAATGACTTGCATCCTTTATCCCATATCCATTAAAATACCAAGCATTCATGAAAAAGGGGTCACTTACAACTTGAAGCAGAGATAGGTAACCAAGTCCAACGTTATCAAAATTCACTTTCAGGTTTTTCCATCGTACATTTTGACTAACATTCATAAGGGCAAAACAGTCGGAACGATTTTGAACTTGATTTGTAGAAAACCGTGATCCATCTGTGGTATTAATACACTCATAGAATTTGCCAGCAAACAAATTTACTCCCATGATACTAAATATTAGCCAGAATATAAGACACACAAGTAGCACATTCATGATGGAAGGAATTGCTCCTATGAGTGCATTTACAACCACCTAGTATTCAGAAGAAAGAAAAGAATGATTAGGATTAGTAAAAAATGGTAAGCAGTCAACATTAATGATCCCAATGTTGACTTAAATAAATTAGAAAAACCACCCTTAAACATGTAAGATCTCAAATCAACCAACAGACATATATTTATTGAGTGTGGCTTAACAGTATGTCAAGTAAGACAAAATGAGATATGAGCCCTGTATCACCAGGCTTACAAATTATATGATTATCATACAGCAAAATATAAGACAAAAATAACTGAGATGATATGATAGCTTAAATAAGTGAAAACATAAATTAAAAAAAAAACATTGATATTGATAAGGTAAAGTTGTAAAATCTTCACACTCTGGGAAAAAAATTATAAATATAAAAATAAAAAAAAACATGTACATTTAAATGTTCATGATCCTAGAATTGCCAGCATTAACGATTTCCCCATATAGAGAAACTATTGGTTCATATTAAATGGAATTAAGATTGAGAGTCATGCAATGGTTTGAACCCCTTAGATTTGGCCCATTCTATAAAATAAGAATAATCTTTTTGAATTGCTTATTCTTGCTCAAAAAATACTTTAAATGTAAGTCCTTGGGGTAAATATAGACAGTGCTAGCCTCAATTAAAACAAAAATTACATTTAGTTTTTAATACTTCCTTTATTTCTACATTTCAACATTCCTACTGCTATTGATAATCAGTGTCACTTATCACTCCAATTTTTAGCATTTAACACTCTCCAGATTTCCTTAATTATCCTGTCCTTCACTGTCCTTCAAAATCTACTTGTCTTCTTATATTTTAGCCCTCCATTCGACTACAAATGTGTTAAAGATGAATTTTTTTTTAAGAGAAGTAGCATTGTAACCTCTCTTTCCTGCAATATATTCATGAGGCTCTCAAGACACTTCCAAAAGAGAAAATATTAAGAATCTCTGACTACTTGTCAGATTGTCCAGAGCAGGGGTTTGCAAACATTTTCTGAAATATTTTTAGGCTTTGCGGGCTATATCTCTACTGCAACTTTTCAACTCTGCCATTGTAGCCATAGGCCATACATAAACAAATGGGCATGGGTGTGTTTCAATAAAATTTCGTTTACAAAAACATGCAACCAGTCCATGGATTGGGGTTTGTTGACCTCTTGTCCACAGCCTTGACTAGTACCCTGGAGTCCATGGACTTGTAGAGGTTCCCTGGGGCACGACATTTTAGGAAAAACTTGGTCGTTCTGTCTTTCTGGAGAGATGATTCTTATTTTTTTTTCTTTAAGTTGGAGTCTCACTGTTGCCTAGGCTGGAGTGCAGGAGCATGCTCATGGCCACCCCAGGATTGACCTGCTGGGCTCCAGCTATCCTTCTGCCTCAACCTTCCAAGTAGCCGGAACTACAGGCGCACGCTACCATGCCCTGTTAATTTTTTTTATTTTTATTTATTGTAGAGATGAGGTCTCGCCAAGTTGTTCAGGCTGGTCTCAAACCTGGGGGCTGAGACAATCCCTTTACCTCGGCCTCCCAAAGTGCTGGGATTACAGGCTTGAGCCACTGCACCCGGCTGACGATTCTTACTGTCAGCAGATCTTTAGAGCATATGTGATTCCCCAAAGGGTTTGGAAGAACAGGAATACAGAAGTTCAAAGTAGCCAGCTCTTGGTCAAGCCTACCTTTTCATCCTCATTTCCTGCTACTCTCCCACTTAAGCTTATTACCTAGGCACACTGATCTTTCCAGTTATTGATCAAGCACACCTTGCAAGCTCTGCTCTGTGCCTCCTTACCATGTGGCATTGTTGCCTGGAATGCCTACCTGCCTGTGATGTGGGGGGGGGGTCACTCTTTCAGTCATGAAATGTCTGAAATGTCAGCTCCTTATGAAGCCTTCCCAAACTTTCCCCAGGTAGCCACTCCCTCCTACAGATCTCTGTAGCATTGTATGTCCATCTGTCTTTCCTGTGACCACGGCCCTACTCACTCTTGCAGATCTGGGGTCTATGTACCATTGTACTCTGTGGTTTTTGTAGCACAACAGCTGACACATAGTTGATGTTTAAAATGTTCTCTGAAAAAATATGAGTAATGATGGGTCTCTGGGAAAGATAGGTACCTATTGCTCTGATGAGAATCCAGTTAAAAAACTCAAGAGCTTTAGGACTCAAACAGGCTGACTACAAAATGCCTCAAATACATGATTCATTTATTTTTAAAAATGACCCAAAGCATTTTTAAAAACCTCCTTTTGCCCCTCATAATATATTAAAACATTTTCCTGCATCCAATTTATTGTATTATAGATAAAGAACAAGGAACAGACAGGGTAAAATAATGGCCTGGCTTAATCACTAAAGGAAGTGGTTTTGTAGGGGAAAATGTATTCTTTGTACATGAAAATGCAGTATGCTGTATGCTTGAATTCAGGGATCAGTAAGTTTTAGATAGATTGTAACATTCTACTAATGCTGAAAAAATTAAGTTAATGTCAATGAATTCTAATACCACGTTTTTGCATAAAGTGAAACTTGAAATTTTTAAATTCTTCCATAAGAGATTATTTGAATCTTGTTTATTAAATTTTTTTGTATTATCACGCTCTCTCTTTTATACTTGGGAACAATGGATACATTAAGTAGTAGAGGTTACAGTCATCATTAGGTTGGCCAGGATCATTATAAAGATCTGCTAGGCTGAAAGATCTTTAGTGTTAGTTAAATTAAGGATGATAAAAACACAAATTTCTCAGTACCATCCAAGAGTTCTGATTAATAGGTTTGGGATGGGGCCCATGAATCTGCCTTTATAATATGTTTTCCGATAATGCTGACAACTGGTCAATAGACCACACTTAGAGCACCAGTAAGCTACACTAATCTCCAGATTAAATTGCTCAGAGACTGTGAGGTAGAGAGGCAGTTAGGTGGGCAAATAAGTAAAATACAATATCATGAGGGTTTC
The DNA here is from genome assembly GCA_027257055.1 of Cephalopachus bancanus. Lineage (NCBI taxonomy): Eukaryota > Metazoa > Chordata > Mammalia > Primates > Tarsiidae > Cephalopachus > Cephalopachus bancanus. Next base: position 15,143,963 of record JAPVLO010000035.1, read on the forward strand.
AGGTGCCTGAACAGAAAGAAAGAATGCCCAGTTATGCCTGCTGGTGAATAGACAAGGCAAATTTAAATTGAGCCTTAACGGATAGGTAGGTGTTTTTCTGCTATATTGATGGGTTAGGGATGAAGCAGGGTAGGGAGAAGCTTTCCAGGTAGAGAAAACAACAAAGGCATGAAAAAGTATAATCTAGAGAATAAGAAATTTAAGAAAAGTTGCAATGCATGAGAATATAGATGAATTACAGACAATAAGGTTGTATTTTATGTATTATCCACGTATTTTATAAAGTTGCTGGTTTAATACAGCTCTTAAAGTTAGGTAGGTGGTAGTTGTTCCTTTTTTTAAACTTGTTTGTCTCTAGTCAATGAATATCTTTTCAGGCACCATGCAGCCTAATGCAAATTAAGTAAGCTTTCAGAGCTGTAGTTTTCTCAAATGTAATTTGGATATAATTTCACGTACTTTGAAACATTATTTTAAGGATGAAATTAAATGTGATAGCTGATGATAGTTCTTTAAACTATTAAAATATAATTATTATATAATAATATAATAATAATATTAAAATATTATTTGAGCACCTGGTATAGGTAAGTCTTTGATGACTTAGGTATGAGAGATGGTGTCAAGACTAAGATTAGTGTCGCCTTCACTTGAATTTCCTAGTAGGGAAGATTTCCATTTAAAAAGGGAAAAGTCACTTATTTTGATCATTCTATTACCTAACAATGTTAGATAAAGTATGTATTACTGTTTGATTTATTCCTTTGTTAAACAATATGCACTGAATTACTGTGTATATGTGCATATACGTATGTGAAAATATAGACAGTTCATAATTTCTACATACATATTTTTTCATATTTTTATACTCCATTAAAAAATAAGAAGACATATTAGGAAGTTTAGTATTTTCTTACCCTCATTCCTTCAAATCTAGATAAGGCTCTTAGAGGTCTTAAAGCTCTAAGTGTCCGAAGGGATTTAATAGGGCCAAGGTCTGAGTAGCCAAGAGTGTTTGCCACCAAAGTAACCAAAGAAACCTATAAAAAAAATTTTTATTAGTTTTGTCAGTAAAATGATAAAATATAAAAAGTGAATTCGGAAACTCATTAGAGCAGCTGCAAAGGAACAATATGATTTTTATACATAAAATTATCTAGTCAATGCCTCAAAAAATGGGAGAGATAATTGGCTTTGTAAGGAAACAGCTTTAAAAGGAGGTTGACCAAATTAAGAAGAAATGATGGAAGGAAAGTAGGTTATTTATTCTATCTGAATAGAAATAATACATATGCTTTTCACACTTTTGTAGCCAATAGTTATGTAATCACTTGTTAAATCTGAACATTTATTTAGAGCAATAATCCACATTTCAATTGAAATAAAACTGAGAGCAAAAGTGTCTGATTATGAAGTTAAACCATAAAAGTGTGGCATGCATTCAACTAAATCTAAATTCTCGTATAAATCTTAATCAAAGAATCATGATTTTGAGATGGGTAAAGTCTTAACAAGATTGCTTCTGCCCTAAAATTTCTCAGGTTTGGCATCGAATGTCTACCTGGTAATAACGAAAAGGAGAAAAATCTCATTTATACTAAAGAGAGAATGAAAGGAAGTAATCTCACTGACTTCACAATCAACATGGATATAGAAGAATCTTATCATGTTAGATAGGCCAGCCATGATTACCATAACCAGTAACCAAGAAAAGTTTATGTTCTTCTCATAAATGATCTCAGAGGAAAGAACATGGACAGAAATACAATCAATACACATTTCAGTAACAGAGCAATGAGCTCCCCTATGACCTTAGATCTGGATCTGTAAATGCATTCACTCCCTGAATTAGTTCCATTTAAAGTATTCATTTGTTTCACACTCTGTGGCAGGAGACAATGTTTAAGAACAATGCCGAAAGGCAGTTCTTCATTACAAAGTAAGGTAGTGACTAAAAGATCAAGTTTTCAAGAAAAAATAGGAGTACAAGAAAGTCAGCTTACTAGTATTTAACTATTTATGGAGTAGAACAATTCATTGCTTACAACAAATTCATTGCTGCTGCTATCAGAGACAAGTAAACTGACTTATAAAGCAGGCAGGGTTAATGTAACATTACATTTTCTTTCTAATTCCTTAAGCATTAAGCAATGAGAGAAAAACAAAGGTTTAAAATGTCTTGTGCCTTGGTGTGGTGCCTCACTCCTATATAATAATCTCATCCCTTTGGGAGGCTTAGGTGGGAGGAATGCTTGAACCCAGGAGTTGAAGCCTGCAGCGAAATATAATTTCACTACTGTCCTCCAGCCTTCATGGCAAAGCAAGATCCTGGCTCAAAAATAAAAAGTTGTGCTGTGGTTTGAATGTTTGTCCTCTCTGAAATCCATGTTGAAACTTAATTCCCAATGTAACAGCACTAAGAGGTGGAGTCTTCAATAGGTGACTGGATCATGAAGCCTTTGCCCTCATACGTGGATTAATCAATTCATAAATATGGAGTAAGGGATTAATGGTATCACAGGAGTCAGTTAGTTATCACAAGAGTGGGTCTATTACAAAAGCAAGTTTGGCTCTCAGTGTACCTCTTCACCATGTGATTCCCTGCACCACCTCAGGAAGCTACAGAGTCCTCACTGGTAAGAAGGCTACTAGATGTAGCCCCTTGACCTTAAACATCCGGGCATCCAGAACTGTAAGAAATACATTTCTTTTTAACATAAATTACCCCATGTCTGATATTCCGTTATAGCAACAAAATAGGTTAAGACACATTTGTTTTTATGTAAACAGCCCTTTAAAAAGTGGTAGACCTGGGTGGACAGTTCTCTTATTGCTGTGCCAACTATACCACTATATTCCTTGTGGCATACTCAATAAACCTGTTTTTCTACTAAAAACTAAAAAAAGTAGCAGGCCTATTCTCCAAACCACCGTTAAGTGAGTTTTAAGATGTTAAATATAATATATGCATATTATTGATAAGACTATAGTATAATATACTCAACATCTTATGCATACATGTGTATATATACAGATATGTGTCTAATATTACTGGTAAATAATGCTCAGTCCAAGTAAGTTTCAAATAATCAAGAAGCCTGCAGATATCAGATGGATCCATTCTCTGAACAGCAAATCATATCGGTTGTTCTAAAACATGAATATGCACCAGAATCATCTGTAGAGCTTGTTACAATAGTCTGATGAGTCCCAACCTCAAAGTTTCTGATTCAGTAGGTCTTGAAGGAATACAGAGAGTCTGCATTCCCATGTTCCCACCTACATGTGCCAATGCTTTTGGTTCAGAGATCACTTTTTGAGAACAGCTGCTCTAGATAATGTTACCAATTTTTGAAGGAAAAAAAACCCTCCCCCATATTTGCCTCCCTACATTTGCATCTTTATCAACAGGAATATTGTGTGGAGCCTTCCTCTCCATGTTTTGCACTCTGTTTGTTTCCAAAATATTAAATACTACTTCAAATTGAAGTTATATACCTCCCTGAATTCCACATCTTACATACTCATAAACAGGATGTTATGTCCATTGAGAATCACCGGTTCAGATTTTAAATACAAAATAAAATAATATTTAAAAATAGATTTGTTATTAAATAGCAAAATCTGACTGCAAAATAAATTAAATTTTACTTGTAAAGTTTTTATTTAAAATAAATTAAATTTTACTTGTAAAGTTTTTATTTTAATCTTTTTATTTAAACTTTAATTGTAAACTTTTTTCTTTTTCTTTTCTTTTCCTCTTTTTCTAAAACATTTATTTATTTATTTATTTATTAATGATCAAGATGTGCAGTACAATTCAGAGTTAGGTATACAAACGTTGATTATGCAGGTACCCTTGTTGATTGGGTATGCCCCTCCTTCCCCTAGCAGTTTCCCTCAACTGCCAATCCCACACACCCTCCTCTGACAGTTTCCCACTACTACCAATCCCTTTCTTATAGTATTATAATTGTTCAAGGTCCACTTATGAGTGAGAACATATGGTACTCTGTTCTTTGTGTTCTTTGTTTCTGTGTTGCCCGTCGAAACTAGACTGGATTAAAAATAAAACCCTTTTTATTTCTTATATTGAGTGCTGAAAATGAGTATGTTTGTAATAATATTTTTAAAGTTTTTAAATATCTTAAATATTTTATAAATTTTGGAAGACAATATTATTTAAAACTTAAGAGGAAAAACTTACATTTCTTCTATCACTTTAGTTAGTCTTTCTTTAAAACTGTTATATTACAAAAGCATCCATTTTACCATTTTTTAAGATAACTTGATATATAAAAGGTTAATAAAAAATAAACAATATGAAATAATTTAATATACTCGAGTTATTAATATTCAAAAATTAGAATTCTCATAGAAGAAGCACAAGAGAACATATGAGTTGTATTGTCTAGCTATACTTTGAAAACTTTTTTTACATAACCTATGTAGAAAATAAAAATAATCTTGCTTTTAACATTTAATATATTGTGCTGTTAAAAAATTTAAAATTTACTGAGCTTTTAATAGCAGTTGAGAAACTGTACTTTTAAGTCATGACTAGTTTGGGTTAAATTTTGCAGTCAGATTTTGCTATTTATGATTTTGCTTATTTATACTTTTCTTACCCATGAACGATGCTGTATTAATTTACCTTTTCTGAAAAATATGATGATGCAAATCCTTGGTTAATTAAAGCACTTACTGGCACATAAAATTTGCATGTTGACCTCTAATTATTCCAGGAATTATATAAAAACAAATCTCTAAAAACACTGAATGGTTACAGGATGCTTTTACCTAACCACAAAGGCTAGATTTCTGAAAATCTAGAATAATTATTAAAAGATGAAGGACATATTATTCTAAAAAAAACAAGACTTGGAGAGTGTATGCATAAATTAATTCAATAACTCTCTTTAAAATAACATAAGATATACAACAATATATTATTAAATAATATCATAAACATTAAATAGAGTACATTCCATAAAAATGAATGGGTAATAATGGGTGTTGTACCATTAATTTCCATTATATGCCTTGATTTCACCAGCTGTTTTAAGTTTTCTTTCCTGATTATCTTAACAAGAAGCCTGTAAAAACATTTTTGCTTTGCTAAAAATAATGCACACATTAAAAATTCTTATGCATTTTCTATTATCCAAATCTTCAAAAGTTCTTTGATTTTATTATGTAAAATTATTAATGCCTACTTCACTGTTCCATTGCCATTGAAGACACAGTTGTGTCTCCTTAGGTTCAACCTATCATTGTGACTAAGACAAATATTTTAAAATTTCATGCCATCTCTTCCCTCGAATACATAGTTAGCTTTAGCTCTACCATTTTTACATAAACTTTAGCTCACTCACTCATCAGACAACTTGATATACCCCTCATCCTCTTTGATCTTCTAATTTTATATTGTGAAATATCAGTGTTTCATCTCTTTAATCTGTCTCGCTGCTCTTATCTCTTTCCATCCCCTAGTGTTTAATTTTGTTCTTGTTCCTAACAGGAATGATACTAAAATAATGTTGTTGTTGTTTTAAATCACTCTGCTCCAATTTCAGAGAACATTCCAAAGTCAACTATAACCACTAGAATGGTACAGAAGAGAATTTACATTTATTAAAGAATTTCTGTTGCAATATTCCTTGCAGAAGTATTTCCACTGGCTGTATTACTATTTCTAACAAATATATAGCCTGAGCATACATGGAGCTAACCGAAATTAAAATATGATAATATACAACATTGGTGAAGCTTTTTCAGAACATTTAGTAAGAATAGATCCTCTTTTAAAATGCATTCAAAAATACCTACATCGACAATTAAGAAATCCAGCCAACACCAGGCATTGGTGAAGTACGTTTTATAACCATATGCTACCCATTTTAGAAGCATTTCCAGGATGAAGATATATGTGAATATCTTGTCAGCATATTCCAGAATAATCTTAATGGTCTTTTTTCTTTCAATATATATGTCTTCAAAAGCCTGTAGAATAATATTAAAATTTCAGTCATGCACAACTTAAAACTTATGATTCATTACACAGACAGGATAAGTACACTTCTAATGCTGAAACCAGTGAAATCTAATTCTGATGTGGGTAAGCTGACTTTTTCTGGTTTATGACTACTGTGTAACACTTAGCTCTAGCCTTCTCACCAGTGCTACTGCTCTTCACCAGAGGTCAAGAGAAAGAGTGAAAATGAATGAAATTACTTTTAATCCACCAAAGAATCACAACATCTGGCACCTATAGGGATTTCCACTTTAATCTGACTTCTCTTTTTTCCCCCATTCAGATTGAATAAATCCTAAAAATTTAAGACTGATCTGAGGGTCTTTTATAAATCCTTCTCATCTAAATTTTCCTTTGAACCCATCAGTAGGATTTGGAGTCACTCTTTCAGCTCTCATGGCGTATGTATCCTGGTGCCTAGCACCATGTCAAGAACCTTTCAGGAGGCAAGAAAGATTTGCTAAATGAATGACTGCAGTAGCTTATTAGGGTCACCAAACATAAAGGATGACTTTTTCCTTTGAATTCTGCATCCACATTTTATCATTCAAAGCTTAAACTTTTAAAAATTGTTGTATTCACTCCATGAATATGATACCTTTTAATACTCTCCAAAAAATTTTGACAGACAACAATGTTGTGGTCATAGCCACAAGTTCCTTGGCAAATGATTTGTCTGGATTTTCAGAATTCGGCTCACTGAAATACTGAAAATGATTGCTGATCTAAATAGTTCTAAAGTATTAGGATTTTCTCTTCCAGGCTGAAAACTATTTACTTTGTTGGAGGAAATGAAAATCAAAGGACCCGTATCCTTAGTGGCTAACATTGTATTACAAGTCCACAGTCATGTGCTATTTGCAGTCTATTTTAACTTCTACAGTCAATGCTTGAAAAATTATCCTTAGCACTTTTCAGAAACTGTTGGTATGAATATTGAAGAAAACAGAGAAGTTGAGGCAGAGAGAAAGGGAAGACCTACTAAGATGCAAAAAGAAGGTCCCAGCAGCTGACAGAGGGTCTGAAAGTCAGTAGCACTGAAGTGCAGAGGAAGGCTTCCAGCCCTCAGGAATTTCCTGCCCTCTTCTCCGTATTCTGGAGGAACCATCTAAACAGAAACTATGGCAATGACTCCGTTCTTGAAATACAAGGCAAGGAAGGGGCTTAGTCACACAAACACACAAAAAGAAACCTGTTCCTAGAACTAGGGTGCAGGGTGAGAGCAGAGATAGCTGCAAATCTTGATGATTAGAATCAACTTCTCTGCCTGAGTATACCTCACTCTGATTGGTCCCAGAGCCTCAAACAGGATTCAGCCCACAGGGGTCTTGGCTTCCAGAACCAATTTTGTGGATGTGGGAACAAGGAGGCAAGGATGACATGTGTGCTCTACTGATTTCAGTTACCACTCATTCACTTCTATGTGAGAGGAGCCACAACACTATGAAAGCATATGTTGAATTTGACTTTTGACATCAGTTAAGTTATAGCTGTGTCATTTACTATCTTTAGGACATTAGACGACTTTTAATATTGTGTTCAGATTTATCATTGGTAAAATAAGGAAAACAGTATAATCTCACAAGCTTGTTTAAAAATTAAATGAGAAAATCTAAAAAAAGATTTTGAAAAACAATAAATATGTACTAAAAGAGAGCTATTACTTCCCATTTACTTTGTAGACAGATATTTTTAAAGTCTAGCTTAATTGGCAAACTCCCTGAGTACAAACACCAGCTTCTTGAAATATCTTCCCCTTTATTTCTCATATGATTCACTTGAAATCCAGTTTTGAGAATGACCTTCCCCAAATGTCATCCTCCTTTTTTAGACATTTTGAACAATTAATTTTTCTTTAAATTTTTTTGTAAGTTCCTCTCAGAAAGTCTCAGTCATGATAAACCTTCGTAGTTATTAGTACAAGATGCTGTAGACACTATCAAGATTTCTACTTGCATGAAACCAGGGAAGTAGAATAGTGCTTTTCCTATTATGCTTTCTGTTTCTCAGAGATGAAACTTGTTATGAGAGATATCCTTGTGGGGCCCTGAGGGCCCCTGCAGGTTCTTGCCGAGTATGCCAACACTGAAACACCCTGACTACTCTTTCCCTAGGCCATTTCTCAGGGTTGTGTTTTCATCAAGTAATCTTGGGATGAGACAGTGTTTCTCTCAGGGACAAAGAAAGGTGGCTTACTGCTTTGTATAAAAGGACGGGTTCCCTAAGTTCAGGGTTCCTCGGCTGTGATGTCAACCCACTGTGTGTGTGGCATTTATTTATGCCCATATCATGTCCCCATGAGACCTGTAGAAATGGGGAACCAACACAAACATGTTAAAGCTCATGCTATTTTCTGTGAATGAGTAATTAAGTCTTTATCTCTGACCCAGGTACTTCATATCTCTGCCAGCATCCACAGAGCCCTAACAGGTTAACCTATTAGCCCACAAGTACAGTACAGTCAAGTCACAGATCCATGAAGACTATCTATAAAGCAATTCATAAAGTTCTTGAGTATTCTGTTTTCAGTACAACTTCCAGTGATCTGTCTAACTGGATCTTAATGGCTTCTAATGGTTCATCTTTGTTAGGGTCTGAAGGCAAAAAGATGATCAAGAGAAGGTTCGGGAAGCTTGTAACTCTCCCAGATCTCTTTAAACTCTCATAGTAGGTGCTTGTATATGTGCAAGAATAAGAAACTTGTCCCACCTTCATCCTAAAACTACAATGTGTTTTCCTTTATCATAACATGCAAGATGCTTCATAAGTTGATACTGCCTATCTTTCTCACAGTACCTCTAGTCACTTGTATATATGTTTCCTTCCATAACACTCACTACAGTTCAGCAACTTTTAATTTTCTGAATATAGGATGTTGTGTTATGCATCCTCACCATTATACACTTGTTCCCCTCAGCCTGTCTTGCCTAGATGGAAAATTTCTATTTATCTTTTTAGAACTTGTGATGACCCGTTTACCTTTCTGAAATTGCAAGCAGACAGTTGTTCTCCTTACTACAGTGCTTTATCACACATACACTACACTAACAAATGCATACCAGGTCTACTGTTACTTGTTTGTATTTCTTCTCCACTGCTCTCTTAGCTTCTTGAGAATAATACTTGGATCTCATTCACCTTTGCGTTGTGGAGGTTGATCATTCAAATGGAATAATTCTTGTCATACCCAACTAAAACACAATCGATAAGACAGGAAGAAAAAGCACCTAGGGCATGAAACATTGCTCCAAGAATGTAACTGTTTGCAAGCCCAACTGCTGAAGCTGCTTGTGGTAACCTGAAACCAGTTTCATCTATAGCTTCTGAGATAGCTTGCAGTAACTCTAAGACTAATTTGGCCATCACTGTTGTTCACGAATTGAAACTTGCATCTCCTCAAACCCTTACTAGTGTCGATGAATTTTCTCAATGAGCAATACATAACACTCTTTTTTTTTTTGAATAAAATTTCTAGCCTTCTCTTCATTCCTGAGAAAGCACTTTCAGTTTATGCTGTAGACTATCTCTCCCTGGTTTGCAAACTGATTTTGCCAATAAAGCAAATTCTCTTTTTTACTATCTAGGCATCCCAGTGGCTCGTTGGACAATAGCATTCACACTAGCGAGGATAATGCCTAGCATGTAGGAGTGCTCGACAAATATTTACTGAGCTTAAATAAAATGTTGTTCTCGGTACTAGTCATAGGGATTAATACTAGGTAAACTGACTTGCCATGATATTTATAGTTTTTTGACTCACTTATTAAGGATATTGACTTAGTCAATTTATTGACTAACTTATTCACTTACCAGTGCACCACTGCTGAGAAGGATCATGAGAACAATGAAGCTTTCAAACCAACTGTGTTCAACTATCCTATAGCAGGTTTTCCTGATGTTCCACCAGAATTTTCCTTTCCCTGACTCTATGTTAACTTGGCAGCATGAAAACCTCCGTACACAGCCTGGCAAGAAAGACATGCATGCAAAATCTTGATATTCAAAATAAATTAAATTCTTAGTACATTATTTAATGTAAAACATTCTCTATGACAATTCCTTAACCAAATAACTTCAACATCTATACCCTCAGTTTTAGATAGATTCAATTTGAATGCTGCCTTTTCTCCCCTTCTAATTCATCATGCTGTTTTCTTAATACTTATAAATTGTTTTCAACTTAGAATGTATTTTCATCTTCAGTAATTTTCTGATTTTTTAAAAATAAATCTTCTCCATAGTGTTTAAATCACTTTTATTTAATGTAGGAATGAATGAATGAATGACCTAAAATCTGAAGATGGAATGAATTGCAGGACCTTCTTTGCTGACAGACAAGTTTTCCTGGGTGTGGATCTATAATATGAGAGGCTTCCAACTCTTCTGTTAAAAATTTTTCGAAATACACATTTCTAAACAATATTAAGAAAATCAGTGGAAATTTCTGAAATTAAGTTCAAAATAAATTAACCTTGATTAAAGATGCAGATGAAACTGTTTCAAATATTTTAAGTAAAAAACAAATCTGACTTTGAATTTTAGGTATAAAATACACTGTTATAAAAAAATTGAAGAAAATTCTATTCAAAAATTTTTAGGTTTATTTACTCTTTAATTCATTCATTTTCCCACTAAACCTTTATTAAGTATCTTCTATGTACTAAGTTCTGTCTATGATTTCCTCTCTTTAGAGAATTTATTCTTGGTTTTGGTTATGTAGCTAGCCAAGGAAACAAATGATTATAACTATATAAAGCAACTAAAATGACTGATATATAAGGTTCAGTTTGGTAGCTTGGAAAAAGTACATCTAACATGGCTTGTTGGGAAAGAGAGATCAGACTCAGAAAAGAGAGATCAGACTCAGAGGAGGCTTTCTGGAAGAGCCTGAGATAAATCAAAGCACAGTGTCAGTAAAGACAAGTTTGGGTGGAATTCCCGGCAAAAAGGTAAGCAAAAAGTGTTATGCAGAGGAATTAAAACCAGTTCAAGATTGTGATAAAAGTAAAATGCACACAATAGGCAAGGGAGACAGAAGACTTTAGAGAAATTGGTCAGATTATGGAAGGCATTTATGCACACCTTGAGGAGTTTGGTCTACATCCTAAAGAGGTTGAGGAGTAAGTGAAGGGTTGTAAACAGGGAACGATACATGCAAATTACAATTTAAATAGATGCCTCCAACAGTGTGTGGAGAATAGAGAGGAGTAGGAGGTTAGGGAAGACCCAGAGCCACAAAACCATCTCAGATTCAGGTTCAGTATCCCTGTCAGGAGAGATAGATTAGGGCAACTCTAGTTAGGAGCTAGAGCAATAACAGATTCAAGACATACTTGGCAGATAAAATTGGCAGAGTTTGGTGACTGATTGGATATGGGATATAAGAGAAAGAGAGGAGCCCAGGATGACTGGGTGAATGCCAGTGGTGAAATGAAGGCCTTAGGGGAAGGAGCTGGTTTGGGAAGTAATGAGTTTGAGATATCTAGGAAACGTTTAAGCACAGATATCCTTAGATATTCAAGGTGTGAATCTGAATCTCAGAGAAAAAAGTCTGGTTAGAAAAGAATACATAGTAATCATTTGCATATATGTATCACCTAAGGTCAGGATTGTTTTTGAGGTCACACAAAAAAACATTTAGGGTGAGGAGAAAAAAAGAGCCAAGTCTAGAATACCGTAGATCAAGACTTTTAAGGGGAATAATTTGATGGAGTGCTGAAATCAGTCCATACAAATTCATGATAGCTCATTGTTAAATTGTCAGAAATTCTTGCTAGTCTGTTGTTAAATGTAGCAATTATTAAAATCAGATTATCTAAACTTAGAATTCAATTACTTACTTCAAGAAAAAATAATAAGCACTAAAACAACATCACTTCCTAATTATCTTACCGTGTTTTACAAAACAACTTTAAAATATTTTAATTAATTTTTCAATAATTATCTTTCTGGGCCTTTTACGTTTAGGGCTCCGTTCACCACTCCTCATGAGACTTCTTATTTCTTGATTTCTGCAGCCTCTTGGCTCTCGGTTTACATGTCTCATCACTCTTATTGTCTCTTTCTCTTTCAAAGTTTTTCTCTTTTACTTGCTTGAGTGGTATGCAGGTAAAGGTGTATCAGCTAGTTCTCCAAGGAAAAGAAAGTATGCATACCTATGTAATTTTATCATAAATATTACTGATATAAAGTATGTGTTGCATGCAATTTACAGATAATAATAATTCATACTTTTTAAAAATTGCACACTTCACATATCAGATTGTTTCTCCCAGAATACTTTTGTTGAAATTTTCCAAACTTTTGTATCTATAGACAACCTATGATTGCAACTAGTGAAACTGCTTTTAAGGCAATTTATATCTATTATATCTGGACCGTGGAAGTTTGTTATTCTACTGGGCTACTATGCTTCTCTTCTTAACTCCACATTAAGCAAAATCACATTAGTAGATTGAAATCAACCATGAGGGGAATTTTTACACTATACAAATCTTCAAATGTTGTAAGTAAAAGCTGCTTGATTTTTCTGGACTTAAGGAAGTGATGGAGGAAATGTTAATAAAACATATAAACAGTAAAAGTATATTGTGTCTATAGCCATTACATTGTGACTAACACACAAAAATTGATTAAAATCTTTTCAGTGTTCAAACTCTATTATCTAATTTGACAATAAATTTCCCATATTATTGAAATGAGTGAAGTTCTGACATACAGCATCTTCATTTCACTTATTAACATAAATGAAAATACCAACTAACATTCATGTTAAAACTATACTTCTTCATTAGTTGCAATCATACAAAAGCTTGGCAAAATTCAGCAGAAGCATTCTGGGAGAAACAATTTGATATATGAACTGTACAGTTTTTAAAAAGTTGTATTCATTATTATTATCTGTAAATTGCATGCAACACATCCTTTATATCAGTAATATTTATGATAAAATTACATATGTATGCATACTTTCTTTTCCTTGGAGAACTAGTTGATATACCTTTACCTGCAACTACTAAAGCAAGTAAAAGAAAACTTTGAAAGAGAACGAGACAATAAGAGTGATGAGACATTTACACTGAGAGCCAAGAGTCTGCAGTAAAAGAGAAATCAAGAAGTAAGAAGTCTCATGAGGAGTGAATGGAGTCCACATGAGAGGCCCAGAAAGATAATTATTGGAAAATTAAATTAAAATATTTTAAAGTTGATTAAACAACGAGAATTAGTTTGTAGAAAAATAAGTTTTAAAAAGTAACAACAATTAATTCCTCTCATAAAATTTTTGATGAAAAGCCTCATTTTGGATGAAGGTAGGAAGTGGGAGAGTAAGAATGGGCAACACTTCTTTGATACCTATTTCAGAAGTCTGCGTTTTAAGCACTTAAAAAAAAACATACTTTATTACAAAACAATATATTTCATTAAAAAGTTTTGAGGTAGGTACAGTGGCTCACACCTGTAATCCCAGCACTTTGAGTGACCGAGGCAGTAGGATTGCTTGAGGCCAGGAGTTCAAGGCCAGCCTAGGCAACATAGTGAGACCTCATCTCTACAGAAAATAAAAAAATTAGTCTGGCATGTTAATACAAACCTGTAGTCTCAGCTACTCTGGAGGCTGAGGCAGAAGGGTCTCCTGAACCCCAGAGGTTGAGACTCTCGTGAGCCGTGATCATGCCATTGCACTCTAGCCTGGGTAACACAGTGAAACCCTGACTCGAAAAAAATAAAAAAAATAAAAAATAAAGAAAGAAAAGAAAAAAAAGTATTGAGCTTTTCAAGTAAAAACTTCAGATAATCATAAGCTGTATTCCCTGAAACAACAAAACTAGAATCCTCTTGATGAGTTACACTTACCAGATGTCTTGTATTGAATTCTTTTTTTTTTTTTTTTTGAGTTGGAGTCTCACTCTGTCGCCCAGACAGGAGTGCAGTGGCCGCTCCTGGCCACCGCAGCCTCGACCTGCTGGACTCCGGCGATCCTTTCGCCTCAGCCTTCCGAGTAGCCGGAACTACAGGCGCGCGCTACCACGCCCGGCTGATTTTTTGATTTATTGTAGAGATGAGGTCTCGCCTGCCCAGGCGGATCTTGAACCCGCAGGCTCAGGCAATCCACTCACCTCAGCCTCCCAAGGCGCGGGATTACAGGCTGAGCCACCGAGCCTGGCTTGTACTGGATTCTTTCATGTTTCTGAAGTGAAAATAGTGCATTGATCCAGCTGATGTGAAGTATTTCCTAGTTCCTTAGCACTTTAATTTCTACCTCTACAGAAATGTAGCAACCTATTTTTTTTCCTCTTCCCAAGTCTGGTATTTTTACTATCATGTATATTTTATATGTTCCTGTCCTTTCTTTCCAGAAGATTCTAAATTCCAGAAGCTAAAACGGGTGCCTGTAGCACCCATATTTTCTGCTGACCATACTTACTGTATTTCTTTACACAGTTTAATATGCTGTGCATAGTTGATTTTAAAAACAGTTAATCCCTTAAAGAGTTTTATAGTCTTCTAAGCAGTTAGTAATAATTTGAAAGAACACATCTCTGTGAATTCTAGAATTTACATAAAGATTAAGTAAGAAAAAAAAACCCAGGGTGAATGGAATATTTACCCATGGCTACATTTATTCATTGTTAACTACAGTTAACATGATATTAGACCCGAAAGGATGTATCATCATGGCACTTAAAATGATTATCTAATATCTCAGATGCATTTAGTAGAAAAGAACATTTGATGAAATGATATGAAATCAGAGTAAAAGGCTAAGGTCAAAAATTAGCTCAGAGTTAATCTCTTTCAGGATAAAAAAAACATCAGAGAGTGGAAAAAATTTGAGATGGATTATTTTAAAATATTAATAATGCTTGAGACTAGAATTTATCTTAAACTTAAAATCAAAGATTACATGCAGAATAGAATCTATGTGCCTTTGGAATAAATTATTGAATTAGAAAATTACTCCTTTGGTTAAGAAGATTCTACTCTCTGGGATTTATCTTTGTTTAGTCTTAAAATTGAAGGGAAGCATTATTCTTATGATTGAGGAAAGTAAGAAATAATATAAATTCTAATTAGAAAAATATGTAAACGTTTTATTGGAGATAAAGGTTCATAAATATTGCCTTCAGAGTTTGTCACACCTCAGAGAGTTTCTCTCTTATTTTGAGGCAGAAGTGCTTAACCGCTATCTGGCTTTTGTGCTAAGGCACATCCCAAGAGATAACCAACCTAACTGGTTGGCAACATTATCACACTTTCTCTTTAAATGGATTATTAATGAAATGTAAACATAACAGAGAACCTCTCAAACATTTTAATGGGTCCCACTGAGTAAATGCTATTTCTTTTGGGTGGTTTCATTAATTTGCTCTCATGATGCATTACATAAAGTCTATGCTGGGTTTCATCATATAAAACCAATGCTCTCAAAAAAAAGAAACCACTGATCTCTTCAAAGGCAGACTACCCATTAATAAAAATATAACAGCACAATCAGTAAATGTAAAAGTTGTTTAAGAAAACAAACTTAGCTGGGCTCGGTGGCTCAGCCTGTAATCCCGTGCTTTGGGAGGTTGAGGTAAGTGGATTGCCTGAACCCGCGGGTTTGAGACCCACCTGGGCAACTTGGCGAGACCTCATCTTTACAATAAATCAAAAATGAGCCGGGCGTGGTAGCGCGCACCTGTAGTTCCAGCTACTTGGAAGGCTGAGGCAGAAGGATCGCCAGAGCCCGGCAGGTCGAGGCTGCGGTGGCCGGGAGTGTGCCACTGCGCTCCAGTCTGGGCAACAGAGTGAGACTCCAACTCAATAAAACGAAAAACGAAAAACAAACAACAACAACAACAACAACAACAACAAAAACTTATCACTATTTCTTAAAATTTCTTTAATAACATCATAACCAACTCCTTTGTGCCTTTTATTTTTTCTTTTAAAGAAAAAATAAAAGGCACAAAGGAGTTGGTTATGATGTTATTAAAGTTAAAATTAGTTATTATTTTCAGGAAGTTGATGAACTCAAAACATTTTGGGGGGGAAGATGAGTTGGGTCTTCCTACCAAGTTAACAGATAGTATATTCTTTTATAGGAATGAGATTATCCTTTTAAACTCTAATCCTGATTATATAATTTGCTAATTACATAATCTAAAAGTGGTGCAACATAAAACCAAGTAGAAAATCAAAAAGTCACATCATTTTCATAATTATACAGGTTGACAAGACGTAGAATTATGGATAGTGAAGAACAGTGCAAGATCTGGGAAAGGAGACTGAAGACTTAGATTACAAAGCAATAGGAACAGAACTAAGAAAAGACATGGCATAAGAGGGATGAGACGATGTGAATAAGAGGAACGAGGTTCAATCAATAAACACATTAGTTGAGTCATAGTAATGAAGTTGAACAGGGTCAACAGATGTGAGACAATGAGCAACAAAATCATTTTGGCATTTATCTCCAGTGAAAGCACACTACTCTGGTTTAACTTGTCTTTCATGCTTCCTTTAATTTTTCTACTACCTTTCGAGTAACAAAATTCTTTGGAGACCAGATGCTGCTGTGAACTGTAATTGGGTTTAGCTCAGTTGTTGTAGACCAATTATGAGCTTGTAAGTCATTTCCAATATAAGTGAACATGTTCATGATTTTTCATACTGACCATCTCACTCTTCTCAAAGTCTTTATGTTGGGAGACTGTGTATTCCCAGTTTCTGAACACCCCATATCCAATCTGTCAGCAAATTCCTTCAGCTCTAACTTCAAAATATACTCAAAATCTCATACTTGCACCATCCCCAACAATACTAGTCTAAGCTCCCTTCACCTCTTATCTGAATTTTTGTAGCAACCTCTAAGAAACCTCCTAGTTTCTGTCATTGCTAAACACCCATTCACTCTTCAGATTACATGCTGTGAGATTTTAAAATCAGATAGATCCTTATAACATACTTCAAAGCTCTTATGATCTGGACTCTCCTATATCTCTAACTTCAACATTTAACAACTCTTCCCATTTCTCCATGTGCTCCATGCATGTCAGCTCCTTGATTTTCCTTAAATATTGTACACATTCTTACCTCAGGGTGTGTGTCTTCATTACTCTGCCTAAAATATTTTTCCTTCATATATTTGCATGGTCCAACTCAATTTTCTTTAGGTGACTGAACAAATGCCACCTGCATAGAAAGGCATCCTCTGACCCCTATATTTATATGATAGTAGGTTCTCCATCTCAACTCTTTCTATTCCCCTTTTCTTCTTTCCCATAGCACTTTACACTTATCTGACTTACTGCGTATTTACATATTTCTATGGTCTAGGGGACATTGTTTTGTTCACAGCTCTATCTCCCTCCAGTGTCCAAAATTGGACCTGGCACACAGGTGTTTAATAATTATTTGTTCCATGGATGAAAGAATGATTAGGTGAATAAACAGTTGAAAGATTGAGCAAATTGGTTGCTCTGTTGAATTTGTTAGGCTGAGCCTCTTAGCCTGGCAGGTCCAGAAAATGTATAAGTCTCCATTGGAATACATCAAAGTGATGTGACTCAGAGATATGTGTTCCAACAATAAGTTTTCAATGGTTCAGGCCAAGGTTCACTTGAAAATGTGTTTCCATAATAAGTCTTCAACACTGGCCTCAATTTTGAAGTTATAGATTATCTCAAAGTAATCACAAAAGTGTTTTCACTGATGTTTTATAGGATTGAAAAAAAAATTTGTAAAGTTCTATCTTACTATGACAGTACCTACAGTCTGAAATAGCATATTATTTATACTTTCTGTAAAGGGTTTAAGTGTTACGAAAGCTCTATTCAGGTTTGAAGTCTTAATTTGTTTGATAAGCTCAACTTCTTCCTAGTTATCCTAGAATTTTAAGTCATGGTCATTCATAAAGTGAATAGAGAAAGTCTTAGTAACATCAGTACAAATTTAAGTCTACATTCTGCTAATCAGTTTATTGAGAAGCAGGTCATACATGTTGATGGAATCCTTAAAAGTCTATACTTTTAAAGCAAAACTTTTTAAAGGAAAATCTATTTTCTCTGCTTATGGTACTAATACAGCAAACACAAAATTATATAGAGTGGGTATCATATCCCTTTACTTCTTACATAAAATAATATTTGGTATATATTTAAAGAAAATTCATGTACTCATTGTAGTTTTCAGATATCCTGATTTGCCACTCATTTTACTTAATGCATGACTGTTATAAGAGACTGAAAAAATTGTACAATGAAAGCAAGTTAATAATTTCTACAAAAAATACTGATGCTAAGAGTAAACTCTTGACTAGATTATGAGTCATTAATATCAAAGCTAGCTTAGCTTTTATATAGGATTGTTAACAAAACCCTTGAAAGATAAGGAAAGACGAAAAAAGAAGATAGGTACTATGCTAATTAATTTTATAAGCATTATCTTATTTGATCCTCTCAACATTCCTGTGATATGGATGTTGTCGTGATTGTTGTAATTCCCATTTTACAGGTGAGGTATCTGAATGCAAGATTTTAAAATGTGCTCAAGAGCTCATAGAGACTCAGTGGTGGGCCAATTAGAACTCATCTTTATCAGGTTTCAAAGCTTGTACTTTGTACTAATGTACTTTGCTGCAACCTTACCTAGGTTTGTGGTTTTACATAAATGATATAATATTTATTCAGACAATACCACATACTTTCCTAGATCAAGATAAAAGTTACCATTGAGAATAAAATATTTGGCAAATTCCAGGAGAAGTATGACATTCAGTATGGCAGAAAGTAAAAAGGAGTAGCCAAATGTAAAGAATTTTACATGCTAAATTAAGGACTTCAGACTTTATCCTATACACCAGGATTCTTAAATTTTAGAGTACCTAGAATCCTTTGGAGGGCTTGAGTTTCTGATGAATTTAGGACTTGGAAAAAAAGAGTTTAGGGCTATCTCAGTCTTTAGCTTGAGGGGTAAGGTAGATTATGCCATTAATAAATGAAATAAAGACTAAAGGAAGAGATTATATGCAAAAGACCACACTGAAGCTTGTTTTAAAGTTACAAACTTCGGGTATTTTAAGACAATGGTGAAGGTGACCAAGGTGGAGTTGTAGAGGTCAGAGGTAAAGAGAACTGTAAGACAATAGCCCAGAAATGGATATTCAAGCCAAGCCACAGGTTTGGATGAGAACAACTCAGAGCTTCAGAGTAAGAACAGATACTGAGAATCGAAAGGAATAGGGAAAAGAACTGGGAACTCTAAAACAGTTTACTGAGAGTGAGTAGCTTCAATTTTTGATAAAAAGGACAACAGTACTATTTTACTAACTTGTGTTCTTGATTTCATGGAGCTGGAAATATGAATGAAACCTCTAAAATAATAAGCAGTAGAGTGCTTTACAGTACAACAAACTGTTATTGGAAATTAGTAGAGTATCATAAATGTGGAAACTGTAGCTTAGAGAACTCCAGTGTCTTGACTTTAGTCATTATAGAGCCACAGTGGAATCAGGGTAGAATTTTAGTAAACAACCCCTGGTAAGTGTGAGGTATTAAAATAAAACCCAAAACAGTAATAAATGGATGCTATGCAACGTCTTGTTTTTTTCTTACCATCTGTAAAACAGGCCTCTGGCTCATCAGAATTCACAGGTTCAGCCTCTGCCTCCTCTCCTTCTCCAGGTAAAGGGTTATCAACTGTGCTGCACTCTGAGGAACTGGATCGGTTTAATCTCTAAAAAGGAATTTACCACCCCACCAGATAGTTCATTCAGAGTTTATTCACATACTGCATTTGAGCCTTATTTAATAGCCAGAGTCATGCAAAGTATTATGAAAAAAGATTAATAGTATGATGATCATAAAAAAAGTACAAACACACATTGAGGTCAAGTAACCTTACAATGCATCTATACTTGATCTTTCTATCTACATCATTCTGTGAAAAATAAACTTTATTATTTTCATAATGCTAGCAAGTAAGCATTTGGACAAAATTAGCATCAGGCAATATTTTGATATTAACTATCACTTTTACAAAGTACTGACCACATGTTATTTTTAGCTTTTATATTAGATATAAATTTATAATTGTATACGGACAATTATTATTTTAGGAAAACCTAGACCCTATCAGCAATATAAGTGCCAAATTGCCAACACCTGATAATTGAAGATTCAGATCTGACAGGTGGCAAAAAAAGTTTATTGATATCTAAGGTTTAAAAAAAGGTTCGTTTTAAAATAAAATTCAAATGTATTTTTTTATTTGTTTTTGGATTTAAGAATATGTATCAGGATGATATAGATAGAAGTTCTTTGATCAAGACAAAAAAATCAAATATTGTATTGGAATCAAAATGCCAACAACCATACCAACATCAATCACTTTAGACATAAAATTTAGCATATTGTAGAAAAGATCATACAGTATTATTTATAATGTCAAGAGAGTGGCTACCAAAGTAAGCACCACATGCAAACTCTGAAACAAAGATTTAATGAAATTAAACATGGTGGACTTACACATGGGAGTAATGAATTCATTGTCATTATGATCACATAGTTGATCATAACACAAACAAGTTTTTCCCACCCAGGACTATATGATTAAACATGATGTTTACATACATATACACATCAATTTTTAGAAAAAAATACATACAGCAATTGTAGCAAAACTCTGCCAAATTTTCCTAATACTGTTTTATAAAGGAATAGAGCAGTGTATCAATGAAAGTGTTATTTTTCCATTCTCATTTGCTAAGTGATGTAAAAATATTGAAAACTACTAGTTGTTATAATACATGCTTCTCTTATTAAGTTTACAAATTTTTAAAAATAGTTCAAGCAAATGCAAATATTAAAAATGAGAAAATGTTAATTTCAGTTAAGTTGATTTTTCAGTCTACTCATTTGCATTACTATTATAGGTTCAATTTAAGGTATTAATTTTTAGAGATCAATTGGAAGCTAGAAGTATCTTGATGGGTACCACACTAAATTCCCAGTTCTATTATTATCATATGGTATACAACATCAATAAAAGTGGCATTGATAAAGTATTGTACATAGAGAATGATAGAAAGCAAAGTATTTTTTATAACTGGAGTAAAGAATTAGGAACATCCTATTAAGTGAAATCTTCTAATCTATATTGGTATAGAGACATTATTCCCGTCAGTTCTAGATGTTTGATAATATTGTTATGAACAGTATTCATATAAAATTTCACTTAAAAACAAGTTATTTAAACTGACTGAATTTATCTAACTTACTTTAATGTAAGAAAGGAAAATAGAGTTTAATTATAACTGAATAGTCTATAAGACTTAAGGAACTTAAGGAACAATGCTAAAGAAACTCATCACTATTAATATGTGCTATTGTGCCAAATACCAAAAAATTTAAAATGCCCTATTTATAAGACTACAATTTTTGATGGTTTCGGTTCTTGATAAGGTCTTATGATTCTGCTGAGACCAAGCCTTTCAACCCTAAAAAATTATTGCCCGGATTTTTAAAAAATGTATTTTATTTTAAAGATGTGGGGTATAATTCAGGATTAGATATACAAGTGGTCATTGTACAGATAAAGTTTGGGCCCCTTTGGTATCCATTTTGCCTGGTTTAAATATAAATTGAGTAGTCTAGACCTTATTGGAAATTGGGCTGTATGGCCTGTATTTTAAGACAAAGAAGTGGGAGGAGTTTCTGATAAAAAGAATACAAAGCACCTCCTTGCTATTAGTCAGAATCTTAACAATAGGAAATAGTTATAATGGTTTTCTCTCAGCTGGAATTGTTTAAATAAAATGATTCTTATTTGCAGAATTCTGGCTTAGGCTTAATTAATGAAAACATTTTCAGCATCAATATTTAGTTTTCTCACTGTTCAAAAGTTCATTAAGAAAGACTTATGCCAAGTTAGAATCTGAGCAAGTAGAAATTCATGTGACTTTATGTAGTGTATTCTGGCATGGAAACCTTTGGGGTTTTTTTCATATACAACTTTTATGGTAATTTTTGTCAATTAAAATCAGTTTGCTTTAGGTTTTATATCATAAATTAAAGTTATTCAATATTATTGTTCATGGAACATAAATTATCAAACTATTAAACAAGAATTGTAATTAATTTCTACCAAAAGCCAAATTATTATGACTAATAGATTTTTAGAAATTCAATGTTTTCTTCGGAATGCATTAGGTATTCAAACAATGACTATTTTAATAGTGTATATAAAATTAAATATTTATATGCTTGCCCTAGCAATATAGACAGTTTGGTTCTGGTCAATTCAGCCTTTGAAATCTATACTTGTAACAGTTGAAGTTTCCTGAGAAGAGTCCTAAAATAATGCCTTTAAATACAAAGGCTAATATCTATATTAATGGCTTTTTCCTTGAAGAAAAGTTCATTCAGTTTTCATGGAAGGTATCACTAGATTTTAGTATTGAATCTTATTTTTTACTATACAAAGACAATCGTGTCAATCATTTGTATAATTTTATATAATTGATTTTATAATAATTTTCATTTCTATGAAGTAGATCATCTGTTGTTTAGTTTCCTTGTAATTTTGAAAGTGGAA
Source organism: Cephalopachus bancanus (assembly GCA_027257055.1). NCBI lineage: Eukaryota > Metazoa > Chordata > Mammalia > Primates > Tarsiidae > Cephalopachus > Cephalopachus bancanus. The sequence continues at coordinate 15,166,575 of JAPVLO010000035.1, forward strand.
GAATGAATATATAGATAATATATATACATATACAGAACTGAAATAACTTACTATAAAAATTTCCTTTTGATATTATAAGTAGGACAATCTATAATTTTCAGATGGATTTGATTTTAATAAAAAGTGAAATATACTTCTTCTATCATTAATTTTCTTGTCAACAAAGATAATTTTTTATTTTTGGAAACCTATATAAAAAATAAAAATATGTGTAAGCCTAGAATAGAGAAGGTGGACTCACTGGTATTAGGAATAAGTGTGCCGTAATTAGCATCCCTGCCTTTTTACTGAAAAATATAACATCGACCATAAGTACCTTCTAAAATTTTGTCTTTCTTTTCTTTATATATGACTCAAAATTTTAAAATGTATAATATCATTTATACTGCAAAATAAAAGTCCTCTCCACTATTATCTTGATTCTACTTCCTTGAGGTAACCACCATACAGTGTGTGCAGATGTGTGTGTGTGTGTGTGTGTGTTTTGCATATCTTTCCATAGTCTTCAATGTTCCACAAAACACTGTAGTTCAGAAACAATCCTTATCTTGATTGTAAACTTATGTAGTTATTTAAGAAACCCTTTTTAATGACTGAAAATATGATCAAATTAAAAGCTGTATTGTTCGTCATGATTCTTCTTTTAATTGCCTTGGAGTTTTGTTTCCTGCTATGCTGCAGGTGAGTAGAAAATTTTAAATATGTGCCATATTAGAAAATACCTTAATTTAGTCACTTAGAAATGTATTACTGACATTTCCCAAGATAGGTACTAATATTGTAAGTCTATTTCATGTTAGCATGAATGGCGGTTAACACTAGTTGGTCATTTATTGTTCCGAGAGGTGTGAAGTAGGATTGTCCAGTGACATGATAATCTCCACTCAAAAGCAGAAAACTATCAAACTTATAGCAGAACTGAGGAAAACACAGGACTCAGAAAAAACCTTACTCAAAGAGGTAGGTTGATATTAAAACTTCCCAAAAGTGTTATATTTAAAGACTACCATAACCTGCTTCACACAACAAAACAATATATTCTTTAAGGAGAAAGCCCAAAATAGGTATTTCACCTGGCATCAAAACAAAGACACTCAAAGGACAGCATAAAGCTTGAAAAAAGCAAATCTAAAGGAAGAGATGAGTATAAAAAAAGAAGAAAAATTTTAGGAGACGTTAGTGATAAACTAAACTCCATTATATGTCGATAAGCATGATGTCTAAACTCTGACTTTTTTTTTTTTCCCTTGCCAAATTGCTAACTTTTAATGCAAGCTACTCTTCAAGCTGGCTCTGGCAGATAAAGAAAGAAAATCAAAGTATTTTATGATCCTGTAAAGCTGTCTTTTGGGGACTCCAGAAACTTTTTTTAACAATTTTATTTTAAAGATATGGGGTACAATTCAGGGTTAGGTATCCAAATGTTCATTATGCAGGTACCTTTGTTGATGAGGTGTGTTCCATCACCTTTTAAGACAATTATCTGCACTGTCTGAAGTCAGCCTTATCCAGACACTCTGCTCCCTTACCTTCCTCAAGCTGCCCATTTCCTTTAGTGCTTTCAAAATCCCTTAGATAAGTCTATGCCCCATCAACATGGCAGCAATCATGTGACTAGCACACCCATCTATCTGCTATCCCTCATCTGATATCAATACTTAAGCTTACCTGTCCCCTCTGTGATGACAGGGAGCAGACCACCACCCAATCACCTTAATGACCTGTCCCCAACAAAGAGAAGGTTTAAAAAACATTCAGCTTCAGGCTGGGCTCAGTGGCTTGACCTGTAATCCCAGTACTTTGGGAGGCTGAGGTAAGTGGATTGCCTGAGCCTGCTGGTTCCAGACCAGCCCTGGCAACTTGGCGAGACCTCATCTCTACAATAAAATAAAATAAAAAATTAACCAGGCATGGAACTGTGTTCCTGTAGTTCTGGCTGCTTGGAAGGCTGAGACGTAAGGATCACTGGAGCCCAGCAGGTCGACGCTGGGGTGGGCCTGAGTATGCCACTGCACTCCAGCTGGGGTGACAGAGTGAGACTCCAACTCAAAAAAAAAAAAGGCATTCAACTTCAAACAGCAGCTGCCACAGTTTTGTTAAGCACTGGCCAGGCTAAGTGTTCTTAAGCTATGGCCACCATAGTTTTTTAGCTTTGTCCCCCTCCCCTACTTTGAGGAGGTGAATCTCCTCTCTCTCTCTCTCTCTCTCTCTCTCTCTCTCTCTCTCTCTCTCTCTCTCTCCACCCCCCACCCCCGCATCTCTCCCTCTCTCTTTCTCTCTGTCTACTTGCCATTGCTCTGTTAAACTCTCACGTGTCCACATGGCTCTTTGAGTTATGGCACCATGTTTCCTAGCTTTGGCCCCTTTCCTCTGAAATAAGCTAAATCAGTTAATAAAATCAAATTGCTAGCAAAATAATATTATTAACCAGCTTACTCCATTTTGTTTAAAACTTTCATCTTAGTTACCTGCCTGACCTAAGAATCAATGCCTACGTGTGATTACAGTAATGTTCCCATGACCACAGACCCCCAGATTTGTCTCTTTTGGGCAGGTTATGCTGACCATTGCCTGCTGACCATTACAGAACTCCTTCGCCATAAGTTCCATGTGATTGTATGCTTTGTTAACTGAAATCAAATGTTATGCTTTGACATTTTCATAATTTGTTCTTATATTCTGTTAGTAACCGAACCAAAGTAACTCCATTGTATAATGATTCTTCTTCCTTTAACTGCCTTAAACTATATCTTAATGGCAGAACTCCAGGGACTTTCTGGACACTGGCTATTCCGAGGACACGAAATTAATCAAAGCTCCCTAACAATCGAAGTTCCCATTTTGGTTGCCAAGTTGTTAGTTAATAGCTGCAATGGTCACTAAGTTGCTATGTAGCCAAATGCTGCAAATTTTACCTAAAAAAGCTTGTCAAAAACTGCACCAATTTGTCAGGAGTTTTTGTTCCTATTCTTGACCTGCATGTTAATAAATTCATAATTAATTAAACTCAATTTGCTAGCTTCCTCTCACTTACTTGGTCATAACACTCTCTCTTGGGGAGGTGAATCTCCACTCTCTCTCACTCTCGATTTCCTTTCTAAATGAACTATATTTTCCAATCTAACTTCTGTACAATTCTTTGCATCTTTTGCACAGCACCGGATCACAGACCAGACACCCTCATATCAGACCTGACTTAAATTTTTTGGAGGTTCTGCTGAGATTTTGACCTAACAGAATTTTTAAGAATATTTTCACAGATAGTTACTGTGTTGTGTAAGTCCCATAGTTTCCAAGTTTACTATTGTATTATGGGAGAGCTTGATTTCTAAATATTACTTTATGGTATAGAACCAGAATAAGCTTTCCTCAATCTTGCAATTGTTTTGGGCCTTTTTTCTCTTGCAGAAATGGAAATATTATCTTCTTATAGCCTTTTTAAAATGGGAAATCAACTATGATATTACCATGTGTGCTTTCTATCCTGAGTGTAATGATATTTCTAGATACGATTTAGCTTTCTGGGCCCTTCAAGGTCCCTGCAAAATTTTTTTTCTGATCGAAAAATTTCTTAAAATTCTTTTTTAAAAGGTGATGTCTCCAATTAAAAAATACTTCACTGAAGCTAAGGAATTTCGGGGAAAAAAATAGAAATAATTAAAAAATATTCCAAATATTTTTGATCAATGGAAAAATCAATAGTATTTTCCTCTCAGTTGTATGAAAAAATTTAAATTAGTTAATTATTATTATTTTTTTAAGAGACAGTTTCTCATCCATGCTGGATGTACAATAGGACAATTATAGCTCACTGCAGCCTCCAACTTTTAGGCTCCCGTGATCCTCCTGCTGTTACATGAATTTTTATACTACTTCCACTCATTTAGCAGACAATTGTCAGTTCATTTACCAGTTGCAATAAAATCTTGGTTCACATTATAATTGTGGACAACTAAGACTACAATTCTTTTTCAAATAAAGGGCGGTAAAATAACTTTTTTCTCACCTAGTTTTCTTTGTTTATTGCTACCAGGGGAACATTGTGCAGGCTCTTGGGGGAATGACTGCTCATTCAGAGGAAATGCACTTAACAGTTTAATCACAGGATCAACACCAACAGAATACATACTATTCTGTTGGAGAAATAATGAGGTCAGCTCTCAGCCATCACCAGGGACATTTAAAATAAAGCCAATGATTTCATTGGACAGTTCTTATTTTCCCAGAATCTTCTACCTAGGACTCCTTTTAGCCAATAATATGGCAACTTATGTGGCTAAATGATAAGATCTTGAGTATAAAAACAAACATATAATAGCATCAACATTTGGCCACATAAGAAAGCTAGACTGGCTATAGATTTCTCAGCCAGATCCTACAGTATCATCTTGAAGCCCTTTCTATCAAAAAGGCAGGGAGCATTTACCAAAAAGGGCTTGGAGTTAAAGTTATTATCAGTATTCAAATGTTCTGTGCACTATCACAGAACTGCTATGCTGACTATTTGCAGGGAATAGATATTGAATAGCTGGAATGCAGTGAGACAAATCAGAAGTGACTTAAAAACCTTAGAGACAAACATTTAAACAGTTCTACTATTAAGACCATGATTGCAACAAGTAGACAAACAAGAATTGGAACCTAAGCAAGCATAAAAACAAAATGTAAGGTAAGACTCAAACTTCTTAAGTATTATATAATTTTAAAATAAATCAGAATGACAAACAAAAACCAAGCCATCTTTATAATTGAATCATTCTGTTATCCCCAATACTACCCACAATGGGGAAAGGCAAGGAAAAAAATTTTTCAATGAATGATATAATTATCAGTTTTTTAAACATGTAGATTTCTAATACTGAAAATGCAATGTATAATATACATTTCACATGGATAAAATGTTTCTCTCCTAACTTTTATGTAGGCAGTTTCTTCCAAAGTGCCATATTTCAAGTCATTCTTCACAACTGAAATATTCAGTTTTTACTTTATCAGAGAATGAGCATTTGGTTAACATGTACCTCATCTTTTCTAACAACAGTTTGGTTTATAAAAAGTAACAATAATTTGTGAATTCAAATCACATATATGCACATGTTTATACATATATGTATATATGCATATTTCTAAAAACAGTTTTCTCAAAAATCATATTTTCCCTATTTTTATGTAGATACTATTGTATCTACCAGGGTACAAAAAAAATTGTATACACATGTTAAGAGATTTATCTATGTATTACTCTTTGAAGTTGAATTGAGTTACAGTAGCAATGTGTAGTATGACATTTGCTCAAAATATGACATTAATCAAATGAATGCTAGAATCACCATGCGACAGGCAGGATGGCCAAAGAAAATGGAGGCAGAACAGTTGTCACTGGAGGAGCACAAGACCATTTTGAAGTGGTATTTGAAATTTGAGAATGTTGTGGAAGTACAATGACAATGGAGGCATGAGTATGCAACAGAACCTCCAATCCGCCTAACAATTGCAGGCATTAATGATAAGTCTGAGACACATGGTACTGTGTGTGACGGGCACAGGGGAAGATCCAGGAGGCCTTACAGAGCAACAAGTCCTGCCGTAGTTCGCTGTAATCAGAAAGGTTTTCACACTGATGGTAACTACTTTGAGCACCTCTTGTGGTTGCAGAATTCAAATGTTCTTGTATTCATCTTTTGTGATGGGTGTATATACAGTATTACAATTTTAATATAGTTTTTTCCTTTCTTAAAATGTGTATACTTCTTTTGGTACCCTCTATATATGCATCTTAAGTTAGTCTTTAGTTGAAGGAAATTTACTGCATTCTGGAATAAAATGGTTTTCTATGACAATATTGCCTCTAAATTATCACCAAATTTGGAATAGAAAAATATGTATTTTATTTAGGGCAGCTGTAAAATTAACTTCAAGTAATCTGGAACACTAAAGCAACTTTTTTTTTCCATTTGAAACTATTAACATTATTATCCCTAGAATGTTTCAATTTCAGGATAAAGTGACAGAAATTCAAAACATGAACTGGTTTTTTTTTAAAAGGCATGATTGTTATTAACATGGATCCTTTCTCACTGCCCCCCAGGAACTATTAGACTTTAGTCATTCAAAAAGGTATACTAAAATCAAAACAAATAAAACTGAGTAGTAGTATGCTTTTCTTTTAGACTTTTTAGGAATTTCCAATTAGGCAATCCATATTAATTTGTCTCTAATTTCAGCAAAAACACTTTATATTTTATTGACAGATTTAGTGTTCATAATGTGCTCTATTTAAACATCCTAAGCTTCTTTCTGGAAGTTTTTACTACTCTGCATATCTCCTCATGAGATAGCTTCTCATATATTTAGTGTTCACTTCATAATATGCTCTACTTAAACTTCCTAGTTTCTAGAAGCTGCTCTGATTATGTGTATAATCTGAAACTTATTCTCATCAGTGAGTAATATTGTTTCTGGAATAAAATGAATATTTTAGACATATCCTCATTCAAAGGCAAGGCCTATTAACTTTTAATTAATGCATTATATATAAGCAAATAAAATCAAATGCTAATTACTAAATTGATTTAGAAAAATAAACTCCTAGTAATCACGGGGCTAAAAACCCTTTCAAAATGTCCTCAAAGTTTAGACTAGAAGTTGGGTAATTTGCCTATGCTCCCATCTTCCTAGATGTGTGCTGAGGAGAACATAAAGGTCTCAGTTTTCTTATCTGTAAATACAGAGCTAAAACTACAATTATCCTTTCCTGCTCTGAGATTTTATATTTATGCCTCTAATATTTCTTTCACAAAAAATTTTTAATAGAATCTTAATGTGATAAATTTAAATGTGACAATTTAATGTGATCTATATCTATATATATTAGTAAATCAAATTAGAAAGGGAAGGTTGATAGAAGTTTTCAAATTAAATGTTGCTTTAATGGCTTCTCTTACATTTGTATTTTACTTTTAACATCCATCCAATAAAAATCTATAGATCATGCACTTGAAATCACCTAAGGACAAGATGGATATGTCAAGGAAGTCAAGAGAATCACAAAAAATAATGGCATTGCCCTGATGACATGCTGTGATGTCAATTCATCTATGAAACAACTGTATGTTTCTACTTTCTTGCAATGAGTCAGGCAGAAAGATTTTGTAGCTGAACAGCATGCAAGACACTGAAAAAAATGTCATATGTATGATTTTTTTTAGGTAACCTGTGTAAAACTGGTCACATATGTCTCTGCTTGGCTAAAAGCACAGAGCTGCATCCTTGATTGATCCAGTTTGATATTACTCCTGTGAGAAGTAAGAAGGTTAGGTACTGAAATTTAGAAAATCAGCATGATGAAACAGTTTAGTCAACTGTAATTCAAAATGTTTCAGGTTGTATACCTGTAAGTAGAAATTAGTCATGTTTGAAAATACCTGCTATATACTCAATGTTAAACAATATATTTAAAACACAGTAATAAGATTAAATATCATTCAGCACAGACTTAAAAACAATTTATGAAACAGTTATATAATCTGTTATTTAGGAGATGTATTTAAATATTATAATATACTAATGCAATTTTTTGCATTTTACTTGTTCTTGAATATAAGCAGCATTTAAAATTAAATAATTTTCAATGTGAGGGTGGGCTGGAAGTTAGAGTACATTGTTTAAAAAAGCTTATTCTAAAATTGGCTATTCCTTAATTTACTTTTTATTTTCATACTTAATTTTAACATTTCAAACATCACTGAAAGACAGTGATCATTCCAAATGTATCAAAATATAGAGAATAAGACATGTTCATTTAAATATGTCAGACCAATATTTAATTGCTTTTAGACACATTAAACAAATACAATTAAAATGAATTTTTTACATAGTTTGGAAACAACAAAAAACTTGATCTAAGTAAATTCTACAGAAGAGTGCTTTTAAGAAATTTTATGTGTAAAATATAGGATTAAAGGCTAATCTCCCAATAACATAACTGTAACTAATTCCTAAATCTTTCCAAGTAAAACACATTTCTAGAAAAGATTATATTTTCTAAATTCTAATAATAAGCAAAAATCTAAATTGCATTCTTAACGTAGGCAGTACCGCCTCTTTGAGGAGAATACTTTGATTAAATATCTAAGGAGAGAGAGACCTGATAACAATGTAATTAAAAGAACATAAAATATTTAGCCTTGAAGACTGAAAATATGTAAATAATTATTTATGAAATAAATAAAATGAATGCATTTCATAAGTAAGCACACATAAGTCTTTCCAAAGATGACTTTGAAAATTGAATACTGATAGATGAATAAATGAATGAATAAATGAATGAGTAAGAGTATGAATGCTTATTTCTCTGCCTGAGATTTTCTTCTGCACCAAATCCACCCAGTAAAATTATCTTTATACTGCAGGGTTTGGCTCAAGAGTCACCCTTCATGTGCCCTCAGTTTGACATACCTTGATTTATGCATCCTTAATGAACAGATTCATTGTCCTATTATGGAATGTGCTTTGCCCTGCTGTGTGTTATAATTGTTTGCATATTTCTTTTGGGTGCAAGCTATTAGGCTATAAATGTCTTGATGCTAATGCCTGCTTACTATTTGCCTTTGAAGTGTATTAAGCTTTTAGTGTGGTTTTTTTTGGGGGGGACCTGATACTGATAGAGGGCCTAAAATATTTGATAAGTGTAATTTAGGAAGAAACATTTTACGTCCATGATAATGCTGGGCACGTCGTCATTGAAAAGGTAAATGTATTCTCTATTATATACAGATACAAGAAATGAGTAAAATTATGGTAACTTAGTACTTATATGATTAAGTAGTAAAGATTATATAGGTAGAATGAAGTTCATGAAGTATATTTTTGTTTTATCTTTATATTACATTGAACTACATGAAATTCCTATTTTTTTGTAGCTAAAAATGTTTGACTATTAAATTTCTTAATGTTCAACTTAGTGTATTCTTATTTTAATATATTTTCTAATTCAATGAGTAAAAATTGACATTAATTTCTTGGTAATCTTATATCCAATAACTTCTAAATGTAATATTATAATGAATGCACATTGTTTTCTCAATGTATTCCCAGTGTCTACATCTCTTAAAACATAAATTACCTTCCTCCAATTCTTTTGAAATTTCCATAAAGGAATAAAATAAAAATAAAAATTAAAAAAATCATTATATATTGGCAGACCTTATTAATTCTTCCAGTGTACCTTACTAAGAGAGTCCAGATTTTATTCAGGGTGCCAATACACCCAGATAAATGTCTTGCCTCAGCCTGGCCACATTGTCATTAGGGGCAGCCATGTCACACTGTTCTTGTCAATGAGACGTAGGCCAAAGTCAGCTAATGATCTCTGGGGGAGTTTTGGCTTTCCTCAGGCAAGTGTGACAGGCACCACTTCTGCCTCTTTCCACTTCTTTCTCTATCCTGTCTTGGGATTGAATATAAGGATATAGCTGGAATAGTCATCCCTGATCATAGGCATCAAGAGAGAAGAAAAGCCAAATGTGAAGATCAGCAAAGAGTAAGACAAATGGAGCTTAGGACATAGAAGCCATGTGCATTGCTGAACTCTGGACAGTTGAAAATATGAAAATAGGGCCAGGTGTGGGGGCTCATGCCTATAATTCTAGCACTTTTGGAGGCTGAAGAGGGAGGATCACCTGAGCCCAGAAGATCGAGGCAGCGGTCAGCTGTAATCATGCCATTGCATGCCAGCCTAGGTGACAGAGTGAGACCTCAATTCAAAAGGTTAATGAAATAAAATATGAAAATAAAACACTCAGTCCAGTTATGACAATGTAGTTAAGTTTCTGTTGCATGCTGTTAAACAAAATCCTGACTTATACATAGCCAAAATATCAGCATAATACAAAAGAGTTGCATAAATTTCTCATGTACCAATAAGTAAAATACATTTATTTAAATAACTAGGATCTGAACATATAACATAACTAGAAGTGCAATATTGAAATCCCAATGTATCAGCAAATGTGCAATAGCATTATAATAGGAAATTTGATCCTGAATTGCACCAATATAGAGATATAACAATGTAATTATTCTGACTCACTCTCTTACCTTTCTATGGAATGAAGTTTAGTTAAAACTTGAAGATCAAATTTAGTAAGTCCCCCAGACACATCTGCAAACACAGAATCTTTTCTTAATATTTTAGAATCTTAGCCATCTGAAAATATAGATTAAATATATCTACTTTCTGGGGTTGCCATAAAGAGGAAAACTATATCCTATGGGTCAAAGGGACTGACTATATACATTTTATCTTTGTTTTGCATGTGTTTTCTTCTTTTGTAACCACCTCTCAAGTGTTGTAGTTGATTGATTATGTCCTCTTACTCTCTATGGTTCTGTAGTATAATAGACTCTGTAGGGCACTGCCCAATCCTCCTTTCCAGTGAGCCACTCACTCCTCCGACTGCCAGAAGTGTTGATTTTTGACAACTCACGGCTGCGTCTCACTCTGGGACTTGTCATGGCAGAATAGAGGTGCTTCGACCAAGGTTACACCCTCTCCCTGGAAGGATAGAGGGAAAGTCTGCATCCAATGACTGATTGGTGAGGAATACAAAGGGCTGAGCCTCTTGCTTCAATTTGGGACTAATCCAAAGGGTCATCACAGCACCAGAGATGCTTATAGGATCAGTGGATGTCTTTGTTATAATTGTAGCAGCTCAACTTCCCTCTCTGCCCAGTTATTTTGCAGCTCCACTTTTTACAGGTGTTAGGTATTGTTCCTTAAAAAAAGTCCCAAGAAATCTCTGACACACAGGTTTCTCTCTCAGGGTTGTTTTTATAGGGAACTGACTTCCTGCATAAATCATGATTAATACACCACTAGTATACACAATTCCAACCTGTCCACAATTCTGACTTGTCTTCTTTCCTTAAGACATGTGTTTCCAAATACTTATTGTTCAACTTCACTTGGCTGTCCTGCAAAACTAAGATGCCACCAAATTAAACTCTGTATCTCCTCTGCCTCAAAAATTTCTCCTCCACCTGTATATTTTTAATAGCATTAATATCCACCCCATCTTCGATGTCAAAACTCTTTGTTATGGGTTGAATTGTGAAAGGGTTTAGTCTTTTTGCCTCAGCAAAACCATTAGAAAGCATTCAGACATTCTACTGCAAAACAAGCAGCAGCCTATCCTATCCCCTTTCAGCAAATCTCCATCAGATGTAAGACCAGTACAACCCAACCTTTCAATTCATGATTTAATATAATAATCTCTAGTAAACTTTTAGGTTCCTTGCCAAGGTTGAAGATCAAAGATCACCCTTTGGCTGGCCAAAGTCATAAAATTAATAATATAACCACCTTTGATCAAGGAATTTGTGAGTTGCAAATGTCTGAATTTGTGAATTGCAAATGTCTAACAAGTTTCTTGTAGGACCCGCCCCCCGCCCCAGTGTTAACCTAATCAGCTCTTTGTGACCTACATGACACAAATAAACCCCATCATGGCAGCAATCATGTGACTAACCCACCCATCTGCCTGCTGTCCATCATCTGACGTTAGTATCTGCGCTTGCCTGCCCCTTTGTGATGATGAGGAGCAGACCACCACCCAATCATCTTAATGATCTTCCCCCATCTAGGGGAATGGCTAAAAGGACGTAACTACAAGGAATCAATGGCCATTGCTTCGCTAGACTTTGGTGTGACCATGTGCTCTTTGAGCTATGGTTGTCACCACGCTTCCCCTCCACCACCTTGGGGAGGTGAATCTTCCTTTTTCCTTCTTGTTCTTTCTCTAATTTACTTTTAAATAAACTTTTCTTTTTTGTCTAAAAATTCTTTGCATTACTTGGATCTCTGGATTATCAGTGCTGCGCCTCCCCTCGCCTCTCCATCCATCCTTCCTCACTCTATCCAGACCCTAACAAATTGTATTCCCCTAAAAGATATATTAAAGTTCTGACTCTGGTATGTCTGTTTGCAACCTATTTGGAAACAGGATCTTGGCAGATATAATCAAGTTAAGATTAGGTCATTAGTGTGGACCCCAATTCAATATAACTGGAGTCCTTACAAGAAGAAAAGACAAACACAGGAAAATACCACAAGAGGTCAGACAGGGCCAGAGACTGGAGTAATGCTGCTGCAAGCTGTAAGGATTGCCAGCAACCCCCCAAGCTAGAAAGAAACAAGTGAGGAGCCACCCTAGAGCCTTCGGAGGAAGGATGATCCTGCCAATGCCTTTATTTCAGACAAATTTCTGTTGTTTTAAACCACCAACTTTGTACTAATTTGTCATGGCAGTCCTAGGTAACTAATACTTGCTGGAAACAGCTCAAAATCTCATATATTAACTTTGATCCTTTATATGAGGGGGAACTCCCCAAAAATTGAATTATATTCTGGAGCACAGGCCCCTTGCAGTACATTTGGAATTTGTTCCTCTGGATCAAATGGTCAACCAAAGTTTTTATCTGAAGTTTTGAGAAGGTTGCAACACGATCTGTGGAAGAAACGTTCTGAGATCTTACAAACAGGTGATTGGTTCATCAAGCATGACAATGCACCTGCCTACACTGTTCTGCCTATGCAGCAGTTTTTGACCAAAAACGATATGACTCCTGTGACTCGCCCATCCTATTCACCAGATCTCACCCCGAGCAACTTTGTTTTCGTTTCCCTGAATGAGAAAAGTTCCCAAAGGGAAACATTTTGCTGATGTGGAAGAGGTAAAACAACAAACTACAGAAACACTAAAAGGCATCAAAATATACAAGTACAAAAACTGTTTTGAGCAGAAAAAGCATCTCGATAGGTGTGTAGCATCAAATGGAGAGTACTTTGAAGGTGACTGAAGTTTAAACATGGAAGAATACATTCACAATTTTTTTTTTTTTTTTTTGAGTTGGAGTCTCACTGTGTCGCCCAGACTGGAGTACAGTGGCCGCTCCCAGCCACCGCAACCTCGACCTGCTGGGCTCCGGCGATCCTTCTGCCTCAGCCTTCCAAGTAGCCGGAATTACAGACATGCGCTACCACACCCGGCTGATTTTTTGATTTATTGTAGAGATGAGGTCTCGCTGCCCAGGCGGGTCTCGAACCCGCGGGCTCAGGCAATCCACTCACCTCAGCCTCCCAAAGGCGCAGGATTACATGCTGAGCCACCGAGCCCGGCTCACAGTTTTTTATAAATAAATTCCAGGGTTTTTTGGGTTCCCTCTTATACTTTAACTTGCAAGTTAAGTCAAATAATAAATGTTTGTCTCTGAGTGAAAACAAGATTCCCCCCCCCCCCCGCAACTCTTAGCACAGTGCCTGGAGCATAGGAGATTGCAATAAATATGTATTAAATGAATGGGTGCATTTCATGCTTCATTTCAGGCTCACAATGAGCAAGCACTTCACTGCTAATTGTTAAAATCTGTGTAGTGTGTTGCTAATGTTTGCAGTGTGCTCAGAGGGCTGCATTGCATCTCAGGAGGAGGGAAGCTGACTCTAAGAGGAGCCATCAATTTGGTACCTGCATTCTAAGAAGCAGGGAAAGGAATTACTCCCATGGGTACATTTGAGATGACAGAATGTTTTTCCTGATTCTGAGACAGACTGTACCTTCAGAGAAATGCTAATGTTCTACTTCTAATAGTTTCCACAGAACTGGTTATGATATATGACTAGACCCTTTGTTTGAACTCATCTCTCTGGCTATTTCTCTGGTAAGATGTTCTGCTATAAAATATTTTGACTTGATTCTGGAGTGTCTGTCTACCAGAACAAGGAAACCTGTCTACCTTATAGCTGACACTAGAAGGGAGCTGAATAGTCTCCATAAACCATAGTGGGAAAATGGAATGCTAGGCCATAAAAGAGAAAGGAGGAGAGGGAGGTGTCAAAGATTAGTATGTTCTTTTCCTTTGTTAAAAATACAGGTCCTTAAACAAGCAAAAGGGGAAATAAATCATCAGCACCTGAATAAAGAAGGTAATATATCAGAAACCTGAAATCAAGCAAGCCAGGAGTGAAGTTAGGTTAACTTATTTTAAAATTTATGATTGACACATAATTGTACATATTTAAGGGGTACATGTGATATTTTGATACATGTATACATCGTGCAATGATCAAATCAGGATAATTAGCAAATCTATCAACTTAAACATTTATAAATTCCTTATAAGAGACCATTCAAAAACTTCCCTTCTAGCTATTTTAGAATACACAATACATTATGGTTAACTATAGCCATACTTTTATTCAATAGAACACCAGAACTTACTTCTCCTATCTTACTGTAGCTTTGCACTGTTGACCAATCTAGTCCCATGATTCTCTCTCCCAACCCTTCCCATCCTCTGGTAACCAGTATTCTACTCTCTATTTCTATAAAAACAGGCTTTTAGGTTTCTCATATGAGTGAGGTCATATGGTATTTGTCTTTCTGTGCCTGACATATTTCACTTACAAAAAGTCCTCCAGGTTTAACCATGTTGCCACAAATGACAATATTTTATTTTATTTTTATGGCTGAATGATATTCCATTGTCTATATACACCACATTTTAAAAATTAGTTTATCCATTGATAGACATTTGATATGATATCTTGGCTATTGTGACTAACTAGTGCTGCAATAAACACAGGAGTGCAGATATTTCTTCAACATTCTGATTTCATTTCATTTGGAAACATACCCAGTAGTGGTATCATATAGAAGTAATATATTTAATTTTTTGAGGATGGTCTGTACCCTTTTCCATAATGACTGTAGTAATTCACATTTCCACCAGCTGTGTATAAGGGCTTTCTTTTCTCCATATTTTTGCAACGCTTATTTTTTGAGTTTTTGAAAGTAGTCAGTCTAGCTGGAGAGATGTTATATATTATTTTAGTTTTGATTTGCATTTCCCTGATGATTAGTGATGTTCAACAAACATTTTATTTATTTATCATCAAGACGTGGGGTACAATTCAGGGTTAGATATACAAGCAGTGATCATGCAGGTACCCTTGTTGATGAGATATGCCCTTCCATCCCCTAGCAGTTTCCCTCAACTGCCAGTTCCACCCCCCTTCCCCTGACAGCTTTCCCCTACTGCCAATCACTTTCTTATAGCATTATAGTTGTTCAAGGTCACCTTATGAGTGAGAACATACGGAACTCAGTTCTTTGTTTCTGTAGTAAATCACTGAGTATGATCGACTCCAAATCCATCCAATTTGCTGCAAAGTCCATATATTTGTCCTTCTTTATGGCTGTATAATATTCCATTGTGTATATGTACCACATTTTTTTTATCCAGTCCAGCTTCGATGGGCAACATGGTTGGTTCCATGTTTTGGCTATTGTGAATGGAGCTGCAACAAACATACGTGTGCAGGTATCTTTTTCGTAGAATAATTTGAATTCCTCCAGGTATATTCCCTATAGAGGAACTGCTGGGTCATATGGAAGGTCAATTTCTAGTTCTTTCAGAAATTGCCATACTGTCTTCCAAAGAGGTTGTACTAGTCTGCATTCCCATCAGCAGTGTAGAAGTGTTCCTTTTTCTCCACATTCTTGCCAGCATCTGTTGTTGTTTGTTTTATTAATGATGGCTGTTAGGGATTAGGTGGTATCTCAATGTGGTTTAGGTGGTATTTCAATGTGGTTTTGATTTGCATTTCTCTGATAATGAGTGAGGCTGAGCACTTTTTCATGTGTCTGTTGGCTGCCCATATATCTTCTTTTGCGAAATGTCTATTCATGTCTTTTGCCCACTTTTTAAAGGGGCTGTTTGTTTTTTTCCTTTCAGAACATTTGAGTTCCTTGTAGATCCTAGATGTTAGGTCTTTGTCAGATATACAGTTGGCAAATACTTTTTCCCAGTCTGTAGGCTGTCTCCCTGCTCTCTTGATGGTTTCTTTGGCTTTGCAGAAGCTTGTCAGTTTAATGAGGTCCAACTTGTCTATCTTATCTCCT
Organism: Cephalopachus bancanus; assembly: GCA_027257055.1. NCBI lineage: Eukaryota > Metazoa > Chordata > Mammalia > Primates > Tarsiidae > Cephalopachus > Cephalopachus bancanus. Next base: position 15,182,534 of record JAPVLO010000035.1, read on the forward strand.
ATGGCCTGGGCACTTCAAGTTTTGATCAGGAATTGGCTGTCAGTTCCAACTTCATAAGAGTGTCTCCTGCATTTTCTAAGGTTCTTACAGTTTGAGGTTTTACGCTTAGGTCTTTGATCCATTTAGAGTTAATTTTTGTGTATGGTGATAGGTAGAGGTCCTGTTTCAATCTTCTGCACATGTTCAACCAGTTTTCCCACCACCATTTACTGAATAAATTCTCCTCTCCCCAGTGGTTGTTGTTGGAGGCTTTGTCAAAGAAGAGTTGGTTGAGGAATTGAGGCTTTGCTTCTGGATTCTCTATCCTGTTCCATTGGTCTATGTGCCTGTTCTTGTACCAATACCAGGCTGTTTTGATTACTGTACGCTTATAGTAAAGTTTAAAGTCTGGAAGTGTGGTACCTCCTGCTTTGTTTCTTTTGCTAAGGATTGTTTTGGTATTAATGGTCATTTATGTTTCCATAAGTATTTGTGTTGTCATTTCCAGGTCTGAGAAGAATGATGTTGGTAACTTAATGGGTATTGCATTGAATCTGTACATTGCCTTTGGTAGGATGAACATCTTAACAATGTTGATTCTTCCTATCCATGAACATGGGATATTTGTCCATTTGCTTGTGTCTTCTTGGATTTCTTTGAGCAGTGTTTTTTAGTTTTCATTGTAAAGTTCTTCCACTTCTCTGGTTAGGAAGATGCTGAAGTATTTCATTTTTTTGGTGGCTATTGTGATGGGGTTATGCTTTTTATTTGGGTCTCTGACTGCTTGTTGTTGGTGTATAGGAATGCAACTGTCTTTTGCACTTTTATTTTGTACCCTGAGACTTTGCCAAAGTCTTTTATCACTGCAAGCAGGTTTTTGACAGATTCTCTTGGATTTTCAAGGTATAGGATCATATCATCAGCAAAGAGAGAAAACTTGACTTCCTCTTTTCCTATTTGGATACCCCTGATGTCCTTCTCTTGTCTAATTGCTCGAGCTAGGACTTCCAACACAATATTGAACAAGAGAGGTGAGAGTGGGCAGCCCTGTCTTGTTCCAGTTTTCAGGGGAAATGTTTCTAGCTTCTGTCCATTTAGCAATATGTTTGCTGTGGGTTTGTCGTAGATGGCACTTACTATTTTGAGATATGTTCCTTCTGTACCTAGGTGTTTGAGGGTTTTTATCATGAAGGGATGCTGGATTTTATCAAAAGTTTTTTTCTGCATCTAATGAGATAATCATGTGGTTTTTATTTTTACATCTGTTGATGTATTTAATTACATTTATGATCTTGCAAATGTTGAAGCAGCCTTGCATCCTGGGGATGAAGCCTACTTGGTCATAGTGGATGATTTTTGAGATGTGTTTTTGGATTCGATTTGCTAGAATTTTGTTGAGGATTTTTGCATCTATGTTCATAAGGAATATTGGCCTGTAGTTTTCTTTCTTTGTTGGATCTTTACCCTGTTTGGGTATCAGTGTGATATGAGCTTTGTAAAATGATTTGGGGAGAATTCCATCTTTCTCAATTGCCTGGAATACTTTCAGTAGGATTGGTATCAGCTCCTCCTTGTATGTTTTGTAGAATTCTGTTAGAAAGCCATCTAGTCCAGGGTTTGGTTTTTTTTTTTTGGTAGGTAGTTTTTGTATGACAGGGTCAATTTCCTGGGTTATTATTGGTCTATTTAGTGTCTCAGTGTCTTCTTGTTTTAACTTGGGGAGGTTGTGTGATGTCAGAAAGTCCTCCATTTCATCTAGGTTATCAAGTTTGTTTCCATATAAGTGTACACAGTAATCTCTGATAATCCTTTGTATTTCTTCAGGGTTGGTTGTGATTTGATCTTTTTTATTTCTAATTGTGTTTATTTGGGTTTTCTCTCTCTTTTTCTTGGTCATTCTGGCTAGAGGCCCATCAATCTTGTTAATTCTTTCGAAGAACCAGCTTTTGTTTTGTTGATGTTTTCTATGATACTTTTGTCTTCTATGTCCCGTATTCGGGCTCTTATTTTTGTGATTTGGATTCTTCTGTTAAAGTTGGGGGTTTGTTGGTCTTCTTTTTCCAGTTCCCTTAGGTGATTTGTTAGGGTCCCCACTTGTGATCTTTCCATTTTCTCGATGCTTGATTGTAGAGATATAAATTCCCCTCAGAGAACTGATTTCATGGCATCCCAGAGCTTTTGGTAAGATGTTTCTTCATTTTCATTTGTTTCCAGGAATCTTTCAATTTCTTCTCTGATTGCAGTGTTGATCCATTTGTTGTTCAGCATCATGCTGTTTAATGTCCATGTCTTTGTGGGCTTTGGGGAAGTGTTGTTGGTTTTGATATTTATTTTTATTCCACTGTGGTCTGAGAATGTGCATAGCAAGATTTCAACCTTATGGAACTTGTTTATGTTTGATTTATGGCCAAGGATGTGATCAATCTTGGAGTATGTTCCATATGGTGATGAGTAGAATGTATATTCTGTGGTTTTTGGGTGGAATAATCTGTAGGTATCTACTAAGTCCATTTGGTCAAGTGTCAAGTTTAGGTTCTGGATCTCCTTGTTGATTTTTTGCTTCAATTATCTATCAGTGGGGTATTCAAGTCTCCTGCTATAATAGTGTTAGAGTCAATATCTTTTTTTAGTTTATTTAGTAATTGCTTTATAAATGCCTGTGCTCCTGTGTTGGGTGCATATATGTTTAGGATGGATATTTCTTGTTGATGGATTGAAACTTTTATCATTATATAGTGTCTTTTTGCATCTTTTAAAATTTTTGATAGCTTAAAGGTTGTTTTGTCTGATATTAAGATTGCAACTCCTGCCTTCTTTAGTGATCCATTTGCCTGGAAACTCATTTTTCATCCTTTAACTTTGAGTCTGTGTGCGTCCTTTGTAGTGAGATGAGTCTCTTGGATGCAGCAAATAATGGGTTCATGGCTTCTTATCCAGTCTGCCATTCTGTGTCTTTTCCATGGTGCATTTAGTCCATTTGCATTCAGGTTGATTATTGGAATGTGATTGCTTATCCCTGTCATGAGGTTCTTATAAAGTTTTTTCTTTGCTTGCTTGTTTTCTTTTGACTTTGAGGTTAGTATATGTGTGTGTTTTCAAGTTTCTTGTTGCACTGCATTCTCTGTTGATTCTGTGCTCTGCTGTTCTCATGGGAAGTGTGTAGTGATTCTTTTTTTTTCTTTCTTCTGCACTTAATACCTTTTTAAGTGTCTCCTGTAGAGCTGGTCTGGAAGCTGCATAATATCTTAGGGATTGGATGTCTGGGAAGAATTTTAATTCTCCATCACTGATGAAGCTGAGCTTGATTGGACAGGACATTCTTGGTTTAAACTGCTTATCTTTGAGGACTTTGAATATAGGGCTCCAATCCCTTCTTGCTTGTAGTGTTTCTACCAATAGGTCTGCTGCTATTCTGATTAGTTTTCCCCAGTAGGTAGTCTGACCTTTCTCTCTTGCTGCCTTTAGGATTTTTTCTTTTGTCTCTTCTTTGTGTAGGTGGATTACTATGTGTCTAGGAGTTGGTCTTCTCATTTGATGTATTGTGGGGGTTCTCTGTAGCTCTTGTGCTTGGCTGGTCACATCTCTGGTGAGATGGAGAAAGTTTTCTTGGATTACCTCCTGGAATACTTGTTCCAAATTGTTCTCATTTTCCCTTCCTTCTTCTGAGATACCAATCAGATGTAGATTTGGCCTCTTGATATAATCACACTTCTCTTGTAGGCTTTGTTCCTTCTTTGGGAGTCTTTTTTCTATGTTTTTTACAGATTGGGTTAATTCCATGTTCTGGTCTTCAAGTTCTGAGATTCTTTCTTCAGCTAGATTGATTCTGCTTTCCATGCTTGTTATTTATTTCTTGGATGAAGTTTTTTATTGCCAGAATCTCTGTTACAAGTTCTCTCAGTGTTGCATCTTGTCTTTCTTGAGTCTTATTCACTCTTTCCAACCATTCTCTGATCCCTGTCATATTCTGGGGCTAGCCATTGGTGACTTCCATTGTTTGGACCAACGTCTGGTTTCTCAGGAGTTTTGTCTCTGGTGAACTTGGAATTGCCAGAGGTCTTCCTTTGACTTTTCCTCATTTGTGACAGATATCTTGTTTTATTTTTTTATTTTTTTCTCTTTAGTTCTGTTATTCAGTGTCAGTGAGAGAGGCTTTCCCTTCTGATGTTTGCTCAGTCCTCTATTCTTCCCTGATCTAGGCTCTGAATTTGTTCTATTTTGAAATAGGATGGTGGATGGGAAGCTTTGCTGTCTTTTGTAGTTTTTTGAAATCTGAGTAAAGTGGGGGAGTCAGATGCTACTTGCAATTTAAAATGTTCACTTATTGTGGTATGTTTTCCCCACTCTATATGATGATGCAAAGCTGAAATCAACCCACATCACAAAACAATCTGCAATAATAACAAAGCGAGACAATACAAACCACCACAACAGGAAAACTCCAAGAAAACTAACACACACATGACTAGTATGAAGTAATAGAAAAGAAAGACAAGAAGACCATAGGGGGGAGAATAAGAAAACAGAAAAAAAGAAAAAAGTTGGGGGGATTCAGATGGAACTCTTACGCCTCACACATATATTGACACATCTCTTAAATAGTAAAAAAAAAAAAGAATATTGAAAAAAAGAAACCCCAGAAGAACAAAAGAGCAAAAACCAACAGCAAAATCAAAAGATGAATACTCAGTTATTCACATACACACATAGAGAATGACAAATACAAGCAGAAAGAAACAGAGAAAGAAATCAAGAAAACAAATTTGGGAGGGGATGCAGTTCAAAGCCTCACATACACATTCATGCACAGAGAAAAAATATTTTAAAAATAGATGAACTAACAGTCAGAAAATTTTTAAAATTAAAAAATAATTGAAAATTTGAAAAAACAAAATAAAACAGAACAAAACAAAAACAAAAACAGAGGCAAGAAAACCTCTCCTCTTGTGACAGGATCTGTAGTTGTTCCTCTAATCAGATCTCTCCTGCAGAGCCACCTCTTTCACTCTCTCCTCAGGGAGTGGAGTGGGGAAGGAGGAGGGGCAGTGAGGTAGGTGGGGCTGCGGTTCTCCCCTACTCTCCTATGGTCAGGGAGATCTCTGTTGGGGATGTACAGGATAGTATCTTCCCCAAGTATGAACTCTCACGAGGTTGCCCCAGCCAGGCCTATCCTGGAATGGGGTTCTCCTATTGTGACTGATGTCCAGGCTCCATCTGGCTTTGTCCCTCTTAGTCGTGGCCTAGCTATGTGGGTCTGACATTCAGAGGATTGCTGGGGACTCATCACTGATCTCTTTGGAGTTCTTCCTCGTCCTTTTCTGGCCACACCCTTTGTCCCATGGTTGGATCAGGGTAGGGGGTGGGGCACTTGGAACTCATCACTTTCAGGTTCCTCTGAAGTTTGTGCTCTCAGGATATTTCTTCTGGACCACAATCCAGCCCTGAGTGGTTGATCTGCCATTCACAGAGATCAGCTCTCTGTGTTGCCTTGGCAGCCCCTTCCAGCACCTTGTTAGGTCTCTCTCCTATTTCAATGCTAAGGGAGCACCTGGGGCTATTGTTTGTGTGTTGCTTAGACAACAGGTTGGAGGTTGGTGGGGGGATCTGGGAGGAGCAATGCAAGTTTCTGCCTGGAAAATGGCTGCGGTGGTTGGCTCCTTACCAGGCATGTATTTCTCTCTCATGGATTCCCCTGATGCTTTCTCTCCAAAAAATCAAATCCTGCGCTCCAGTGGGTCTGGTATGCCAGGTGATGGTGTGCACCAGGTGCTAGGTGCTGGAAATCAGCTGAATTCAGCAGGCTTTTCTCAGGTGTGCAGCAGACATTTCTGCAGTGATCTTGGGAGCTTAGCTCTAATTTCAGGGGATGGGAGCTTGCAATCGCCCTCAGAGTGGGGGCCAAGTATCCCCTCAGATGGACCTTCACACTCCCACCAGTGCTTACCTACTCACATGGAGAGTCCTTAGTGTTACTAGCCTCCATGGAGACTTTTACAGCCGACCTGTCAGCCGCCATCTTAAGATCCTCCTCCAACATTTTTTCATATATCTGTTGGTCATGTATATATCTTCTTTTGAGAAATATCTACTCAAGACTTTTGCCCATTTTTTAATTTTTTTTTGTTATTGACTTGAATTCCTCACATATTTTAGATATTAACTCCATATCAGATGCATAGTTTGGAAATACATTTTTTCATTCTGTAGGTTATCTCTTCACTCTGTTGTTTCCTTGGCTGTGCAGAAGATTTTTAGTTTGATGTAATTTTATTTGTATTTGCTTTTGTTGCCTCTGCTTCTAAGGTCATATCCAAAAAAAAAAAAAATCCTTGCCTAGACCAATGTCATAGAGGTTTCCCCTATGTTTTCTTTTAGTAGTTTTGAGTCTACTATTTACATTTTTATTTTATTTTGAGTTGATCTGTGTATATGGTAAGAGATAAGTGTCTAATTTCATTTGTCTGCATGTGGACATTCAGTTTTTCCAGTACTATTTACTGAAGAGTCTGACTTTTCCCCATTGTGTGTACTTAGCATCTCTGTCAACAATTAGTTGACTGTAAATGCATGAATTTATTTCTGGAATCTATATTCTTTTTGTGTGTGTGAGTGTCTGTTTTTATGTCAGTATCATGCTGTTTTGGTTATTATACCTTTATGTTTTGAAGTCAGGTAGTGTGATATCACCAGCTTTGTTCTTTTTGCTCAGGATTGCTTTGACTATTTAAGATCTTTTGTAGTTCCATACAAATTTTAGGATTACTTTTTCTATTTCTGTGAAGAATGTTATTGGTATTCTAAAAGAGATTACATTGAATCTGTAGATGACTTTGGTTAGTATGGACATTTTAACAATAGTAATCCTTCAAATCCATGGACATGGGATAGCTTTCCATTTTTTTGTGTCTTCAATATCTTTCTTAAATGTTTTATAGGTTTCATTGTGAAGATCTTTTACTTCCTTGGTTAAATTTATTCCAAGTTATTTTATTTCTAAGTTATATCTTTAAGTTATCTAACAAATTTTAAAATAAATCTTGAATTTTCACTGTTTCTCAATTTCAGTATATTGTCAAGTAGGTTTGAATACACTTAAGATGACACACTCTGAGATATGTTCTGGAAAATTTTTTATGAAGAAGGGCAAACTTTTAAAATTTATAATTTCAAGTCAGTAGCACTGAGAACCTGATGTCTTAGATGATCATCATGATGATTAATTCAAATGATAATGAAAACTAAGTTTTTTAGGGCTTGCTAAATCAAATACCTTGCTAAATAATTTAAAAAGACTGGCTCATGTACTCCTCATTATAGCCTCTAAGGTAGCTCCAAGCTGCTGTATATTATACTTTGTAGACAACAAGAATATAAGAAAATAAAAAAGTATGCTCTTCTATCATGTAGATATGAATATGATGTGATGAGAAAGAAATTAATGTTAATAATAGTGGAATATCAACATCAAATGGTCTTTAAATAACTCAGTTTATAGGAAACAAAATTTCATTCATTTTTTTTTTTTTTTTGAATTGGAGTCTCACTCTGTCACCCAGACCTACTGGGCTCTGGCGGTCCTTCCGCCTCAGCCTTCCAAGTAGCTGGAACTATAGGCACGCGCTACCACGCCAGGCTAATTTTTTGATTTATTGTAGAGATGAGGTCTCGCCAAGTTGTCCAGGTGGGTCTCGAACCTGTGGGCTCAGGCAATCCACTCACCTCAGCCTCCCAAAGGCACGTGATTGCAGGCTGAGCCACCGAGCCCGGCTACAAAATTTCATTCTTTATGGGAAAGACTCATGAAATAGGTAGCAGAATAACTTTGTGGAAGGTCAAAATATACTATTTCAATTACAAATATTCTACAAATAAAATCACTAATTATAAAATATAGCTGACCACTATGATATCACAACCCTCCTCTGCATGCCACAGATACATAAATTCTACAGAACCATGGCTATATACCCCAGGGAGACATATTGAGTATTAGGTCCAATAGAAATGAATGTTTTTGGCTTTCAAATGGACAAAAGCAGGGGAAAGGAGGTAGAAATTCCACTGAGATATAAGTCACTAGACTGGAACTCTTGACATGGTTCAGTTTTATACCAACTTTATAACTGTGGATAAAGTCACTTCCATTTATGCCTGCTTTCTCAGTTAGAAAATGAAGTGCTAAGTAGAAAGTTCTATAAAGTTCCCTTAAAAATGTTATAACTCAATGTAATAAGAATAAGAATTTGATTAACAGCTAAGGAGTTCCATGTAAAGTCAGCCAATTGCTTTAAGCAAACAAACAAAAGTGACCAGGTAAAAAATAATTCCTCTCAAATGTTAAGAATTAACTATAGGAGTATTTGGTTGACCTTGCCCAGTTCCTGACATGCTTTCACACTTAGAATCTCAGACTTATTCTGAGAGCAATTGTCGGCCAGGTGATTGGAATTTATAATTTTAATCTTTGATAGTAGAAAAATGAGTGATTGGATTAGCTCCCTTTCCATATGAGACTAAACCCAGATGCCTTCCCCTGAAAAGCTATATATGGAATCTGATTTTCGAACTGCAGGTTTAAACAATCTTTAAGTTTGGGGAATATTAATTCTTTCACATAAAACATTTAAAAATATACAAATAAAGTACAGCCAGCCCTCTGTATCCATGAGTTCTACAGCCTGGGATTCAACCAACAACAGATCAAATGTATTTGGAAAAAATAACAATATGACAATAAAAATGATACAAATATAAAATACAGTAAAACAACTGTTTACATAGCATTTACATTGTATTAAGTATTATAAGAAACCCGAAAATTATTTGAAGTATATGAGAAGATGTTTGTAGGTTATGTATAAATATTATGTCATTATATAAGAAACTTAAGCTTTTGCAGATTTTGGTATTCATAAGAAGTCCTAGAAACAATCTGTCATGGATATCAAAGAAAGACTGTACTTTATTTCTTACTTTGCCATCTTGGAAAATAATTTCTTTGACTACTTAGAAGTATATATAATTTATTTAGTCATTTATTCACTCCGTAAGTATAGAACATTTCTTCTCTCTTTCTCTATAAATATATATATTATATATATATTCACACACACACACACACATAATACACACAGATACAAATATACATGAATTATTTATGATTATTCCATATAATCTTTTTTCCAAAACCACTATAAATTAGGAGGGCAAGTCCTAATCAGGTTAAATAAATAGAAGATAAGAAGATATTTGGTAGATATCTGTCAAATACTTTCTAACAAGAGTTAAATAAAAAAATGATTATTTTCAAACTTTAAAGTTATGCCATAAAAATAATTTATGGCATACTGACTTATAGTTATTTTGTTTCACAATAAAAATACAGTACAACACATACCTTGCCTCAGTAGAAATATACAGGTAAATGTGAGGGAGGAGGATACACAAAAAAACTTTTAAAGTAGATGCTGGCCTCAATGAGTTTATAGCACCATTTGATGCATACCATAATTTCTCAAAAAATTAAAATATAAAACTAACTAATAAATACAGAGAGAGGTATAAAATTGTATAGAGTTCAAAATGAGAAGAGATTACATTCATTTGGGGAGAAACTAGGAAACATTTTGAAAACTCTGAGCATTGGTCTAAACATTTAGTATGTGTTAATTCATTTAGCCCTTACCCAACTATGACTTAGGTACTAATAATTTAATGAATGAAAAATTTGAGGGCTATGTCTTGAAGAATGCATACAGGATTTTGACTGGAGAAGGAAATTACAAGCAAAGTCATGCAGCTAAAGAGTGTTTATGACCTAATAGGAAACTGATTTGGTACAGACAAAAAATCTACAGGCGAGCACTAGGAAACACAGTTGGTCAAAGCTGACTGGAGAAACAGTGTGAAAATTTTGTACAGTACATAATTCAAGATACTTTGGAGATCATGGATACATCATAGGAGTGGCATGACTAGGATTGATTCTGAGTAATATTAGTCAAGTAAGTGAATTAAAGAAAATACCAAACGGAGGCAGAAGCATTAGTTAGGACTCCACTTGAAATGACTGAGGCAAGAAGTAGTGAGTACAAAGGTCAAGGTGATGAAGAAGAGAGGTGGATTCAACAGACACTGTGGAAGGAGACTGCACATGGCTTTCCAACTGATAAGAAGCATGCAGTGAAGCATGGGAAGACTCAAAGATACTGGGTGCTTTCAAATATAGCTAAGATTAAATTGACTATTAAGAATTAATAAGAAAATTTTACCAGATGAACCTTCAGAAAGCTGTGGTGTAAAAAGTCACACACAAAAACTCTCCATCAGTATATGCCATGTTAGAAAGAATTTATGATAACTGAAATCTGAAAATTTGATTCATTTCATACTAATTAATACAATGAAACACAAGATATATAAAGTATCTTACCTCTTTGCTGTATTCACTATCTGAATCACTGCTAAGTTCCTCCGTATTCATATTCTCCAAATCAGATTCCCCAGGTGCAATTGGCACTGTCACTGTGAGACTGGGATTATGAATAAATGATTGACAATCACTTTCTTCCATCAAGTATTTGTCCATGCTTCTCGCAAAACCACTGATTCTATCTTTTTCCTTGCGGAAATTGTGATCTTTGCTTATTTCAGCAAGTGTTCGGTTAGATATATAGTTTTCCTTCTTAGTATTTAGTTCTTCTGTTTGTCTTATCTCCCTGGAAATCTTTGGGGTTTTGGAAAATGCTTTTAGAATACATTCATGTAAAGTTTGCTTCACATAATTTATTCCCTTTTTAATTCTGGCCACTGCAATCTGGAGGTTGTTTGCATCAGTGTCTTCTTCAACTGCTGTAAGATTGTCTGAACTAAATGAGCTCAATAATAAAGCCAGAAATAGGTTCAGGACCTACAGCAGGGTGGGGATGGGGTGTAGAGAAATAAGGAGATAGGAAATATAAAAAAGGAAATAAACACACTTTTCTGAAATACAAACATTATACAAACCATACAAACCAGCAATGAAGATTCCTGCATTTTTCACACCAGAGTCAGAACATGTGAGAGAAATAGAGGAGAGGGTAGGATCCTCACCACTCTTTCACAGATTAGCCTCTGCAGACTATGGGGAGCAGAGAGTCAGCCACTCCCATGAAGAATTACCATGGGGAGCAGAGAGAATGGTCCCTCACCATTACTGCTATGTCATTTCTGAGTTCAGTTCTGTAGCAGGAGTCCTTTGTTTAACTTCCCTTTTATGTACATAATACTTTCCTAACATTCTTCCTATTATTACTATTACTTATGAGAAATGAGTAGAACAAGAAAATTGTGACTGTTGCCTATTGTGTTGAATTCATTCAGGCCAAGATATGCATTCACTTTACCCAGAAGATCAATGTCACTTGACACAAATGGAAAGCCTAATACTTGGAGTTCCTGTAATAAAATATTTTGTGCAATAACTATTCACTTAAAGTAGCTTTTAAAACACAGAAAAGGACCAGCTCGTTTAACCTGATTCATATGTGATAATAACATTATGACTGGCTGACTTCATTGCCAAGCACTTTTGCCCTAAAAGAGGTTACAAAAGGGGAAAAGGACAGTTTATATTCTTGAAGCAAAATCCTGTGTAAGCAAAATCCTTTCTGTTTGTTTCTCACTGAAGTAGGGATGCAGGTGAATTCAACATTGTAAAAAAAAAAGGGTTTACAGAGGAAAGAAAACGTGTAAATTATATTTAAAAATTGTTTTATATAGGAAACAAAAAGGTAATTGAATTAGCATTTGATAAGTCTCTTCATGGCCCAAATCATCTACCTCATATTATTAAAATAAAATAACTGAGGAGAAGGGACTCATCCCTGATTTTGGTCACACTTAAAACAATTTCTCAGAGATGTAAGTATAAAAAAGCAGATTAAAATTGTTTGTGTCAGTAAGTCTGATTTAAGAGAAAATCCTGGGGATTGGTTACCTGGGAATTATAGAAAACAATTTTGACAATCACTAAAGAAATTCTGAATAGTTTATTTTAATTCTGAAATAGTTTAATAATTGCCAATGAAAAAATATTTCAGTACAAAATAAATGTTTATGTATGTTTGCGTTTTAATAGGAATACTTATGAGGACCCATTAATCCATTCAAGTGTTAATAAACTTCTTTTTCAATAATATACTTATGTTGTGTCACATCCTAGAGAACAGATGCTATAACAACTTTCTTTGTTTTTCAAAATCATAAGACTCTAAAATACCCATTAATAACCTAATGGGTATCACAAATGAAAATAAATTCCATTTTGTGTCACCTATTATCACATTAGGCAAGAAAAGAAATATTAATCAAATGTATATTTGATTCAAAGTCTCATTTTGATTATGGGTCTTCACTAGTTTCCTGATGCAGACTTGAGCTAACTAAAACCTATTTTTCTAAATGTGTCCTTGAGACTTATGGTTCTTAACCGTTTCAATTCATTGGCAATAAAATGAACTAAAGAATAAATGAGATACATTTTTAAAAAGAGAGATCAGTTTAGCATATAACCAGAATGTGCAGGACTACATCAAGAACATAATTTTTCTATTTTTTCTCAGATTTTAATTCTACAATATTGGTAGTTTCTTAATTAAAGAGTTGGTTAACAACTTTATGAATTATCCTTTTGTTTTCTTTCATTATCATGAGTCAATAATTAATGAATGACAATATGAGTCATTCAATACTAATTCTATATGAATGAAATGCCAACATAGCTTATCTATTTTTACTATAAATCTATATTACCCTTCAAAGGAAAGCATTACTCTCTTACTAATGTCCATGCTCAAATACTACATTATGTATTCTTCAAAGACCTACTTATAAAGCTTTCCTTGAGTCTAAATCTAGAATCTCTTTTTAAGTGTCAGTATCAGTTTATTTGAACTTCACTGATGGCACTCATCACATCTTCCTTGTCTGATGATTTTTTTTTGTACTGCTTTTATCTGTCCTGATAGAATATAAGCATCTTAAAGACAGGGTCTATTTTTTTTTGGCTTTTTACCGAAACAATTCCTAAATATTTCCCTGTCTAAACAATAGCTAAATACATTTCTTTTCACAGAGAAGGTGTTGACTGGATAATCTGATGAGAGCTAGGGAATGCCCCTGCCTTTGCATATGCTGAATAAATAATAAACACTTAAATTACTTGCGATCACTGGCTTTAGTGTGGGATGTTTTCACAACTTACACCTTTCACAATTTCACTATTTTATGTCAAAAATTTTGTAAGAAGAAATACACAAACAAGTCTTGCTATAGGAGCTTATGAACCCAAAATTTAAACTCAGAAGAACCAAAGAGAATGTGTATTTCATTCCAAATTGGAAGGAATTTGTAACCCTATGTAAAACCAGAATGCTTATTTATTACTACAGCTTGAGGGTGATCAATAATTACAGAATGGTAATTTATTTTGTGTGTGTGTGTACAGAATGGGTTTAGAACTTGCATTGCATGTTTCACTCTGTATATGTCTGACACACTGTCATATAGTATGTGATTGGATGAATGTAGGTTTCTGTACTGACCTCTGACTCATTTTTATATGGAGCCTGCCGGGACAATAAAATTTTAGTAATTTATTTTCAGGCCAGTGGAAAGTGAAGGTACTTACCATGTAAGCTGTTACCACACCCCGTCTCTGAGATACCTGATGAGAGGTTTGATTCTAAGATGACCAACTGAGACAAGTAAACATGGCAGATTTGAAAACTGAGGAGATTAGCTCATGGAAGAGCATATTAGCCCAATTTTCTCCTGCTTGTAGGCTTAAAAGTTTCACCAGCCAGAATACAAAAGAAAAGCCGAAAAATATAAGCCAAGAAAACAACAATTGGAAAAATAGACAGATGTTATAAAGAAATTGTTGGCAAGCGTTCTGTTTTGTAGGACATAGGGTATCTGTGGCAGCTACTCAACTCTTCCACTGTAGTGTAAAAGGAGCCATAGAAGAAATGAAATGAATGAACAGGTCTGTGTTCAATAAAACTTTACTTATGAACACTAAAATTTGAACTTCTTATAATGTACCTGTGTCATTTGTTCTTTTGATTTTTTTAACCACTTAAAAATGTAAATATCATTCCCATCTCATAGGGATCATACAAAAGTAGGAATTTCACTGGATTTGACCTGTGAGTCATAAATTGCTGATCATTGTAGAGATGCTAGTCTGACTATAAGGTGGTGGGACCAGTCCCTTCGTTTACCTTGGTCTATTATAACTTCATTTTTTGTCATTGTTAACTTAATCATATATTATTTACTTGTTTAGCTTTGAGAGGCATGAAAAATACCGATTTAATATTAATATGATATCACTATCAAAATGAGAGAACAAAATAGGAAGCTTTGCATTAAAATGAATAGGGATAATTTTGAAAATTATAAATATGAGTTAACTGGCCATGGAAATTAATAAAACATTTTATCTTCTTTATTGTTCTTCTTTGTATTAAGATTATCAGTGTTCTGTTATAAATAATGCTTTTAGACCTAACTGATTGTAAAAGTTTAAAAATAGCACTTCATATCACCATAATATAATTTTCACAGAGAATTTTAAGTATGTGAGCATCTGGTTACATACCACTAGGTTTCCAATGACCATGACCATCATGTAAACAATAAGGCACATGGCTTGACCAGCGACCTCCATACAGTCCCACATGGTCTCTATCCACTCTCCACACAGCACGCGGAACACGATCAGGAAGGAGTGGAAGAAGTCATTCATGTGCCAGCGAGGGAGCTTACAGTCAGCATTGATCTTGCAGACACATTCTCTGTAGCTCTTACCAAAGAGCTGCATGCCCACCACGGCAAAAATGAAGACAATGATGGCCAACACCAAGGTGAGGTTGCCCAGAGCTCCCACTGAGTTACCAATGATTTTTATCAGCATGTTCAGTGTTGGCCAGGATTTTGCCAACTTGAAGACTCGGAGCTAAAAGCAAATATAAAGCTTAATGTTAATCATTATTTAAAAAATTGTTATGCTTCCAATCTTAATTTCTGTTCTAAGTTTAAAACAGACTTTAAGTCCTAGAATAATATCATTATTATCTGGCTAAAATCAATTACTCCTGTTTTTTATTTTAATCTATTCAGTATTCCTGTTATTTTGTTACACTTGTCACACTATAATTACAACACACATTATGAAGGATGTGTGTAATTTTAATTCAGGGTTGCTGTAGAAGTTTCTTTTGATTTTAGATTTTTTTTGAATTGATATTTTTTCCTTAATTCTATTTTCTAATACTTTTATACATTTTATCATACTGACATTTGGGAAAAACCCAGCATATTAATATTTTTATATTGTTGATATCAGACAATTGTTTTTGTGGATCATGATTTAGTGCTTAATTATCAAAATTTATAAAGTTATCAATATATAATGGTTGAAATTCTGTAAACCATAAGCTTCTTACTATAAAATAAATTGCCCTACTGAGCAAAGAAAATATTTCTATAATATTAGAATATACTTCAGTTAGAATTGAACATGTCTTCAAAATCATAAAATTAAAATATTCTTGTAATCCAGGCTCAGTGGCTCAGCCTGTAATCCCAGCACTTTGGGAGGCCAAGGTGAGTAGATTGCCTGAGCCCATGGGTCCAAGACCAGTCGGGGCAACTTGGCGAGACCTCGTCTCTACAATAAATTTAAAAAAAAATTAGCCAGGCATGGCAGTGTGCACCTATAGTTCTGGCTACTTGGAAGGCTGAGGTGGACAGATCGCCTGATTCCAGCAGTTCAACGCTGGGGTGGCCGTGGGGTGACTATGAGTATGCCACTGCACTCCAGCCTGGACAACAGAGTGAGATTCCAACTCTCTCCCCCCCAAAAAAACCACAAATTCTTGTGATTTTAGTTCTTTAAGTTACTTTCTAATGGATGGACTTTATTTTACTGGAGATCAAGATCTAATCTTGCCTTTTGACTAAAACTTCCAAAAGTTTTAAATAATAATGATGCAAAGACTAAGATCTATAATTATATTCTTAATATAGACTACAATGGTAAGGTTAGTTGATATTTACCAGTCTGAATGATCGCAGAACTGACAATCCTTCCACATCTGCCAGAAAAAGCTCCACTAAACTTAAAGTCACAATGAGGCTGTCAAAAATATTCCAGCCTACTTGGAAATACTCATATGGATCCATGGCAATTAGTTTTAAAACCATCTCAGCTGCAAAGATTCCAGTAAAGACCTAAATGAGAAATACAATGCTTTTCTATTATTATCAGAAAGTATGGAATCAATGCAATGATGACAACTATTTGCTTATCATTTTCTGTGTTCTAGACAATGTGCTAAATACTTTACAAATGGATATTCTTATTTCATTTAATCCTATAAACTAGTTATCTTTCATTCTACAGCTCTCATATAAAGATCAAAGGATTAAAAAACTCTTAACAGTTCTATTACCTCTCATCATGTTTAGTTAGTATTTTAAAAGAGCATGTTAAAATTCCAGAAAAGTAAAATCTTTGATAATTAACACAGCCACTCTGCAAAAAACGTGTATGGGTCAGCAAGTTGTTCTGGAAGAAGCTAATAAAGAAACATAGGTTGATAATAAAACTTTGAACGAGTCTTTTGTTCTGATCTGACTACTCTTAGAGTAATAAAGGATAAGTTGGCTCACTCTTTAAAGATTTATCAGTAGAAGAGGAAAATGTATTTAATTGACACAGTGGCAGCTAAAGTAAGACTTCTAAAGCTTAGATACAAAAGTGCATTGCAAAACATCATTAATTCATGATACTGGTATCACAGGATTCACTTTAAAAGGCAACAATGCAAACCTTGTTTGTTAATCATCCAGGTACACTTTGACTCAAAGAACCTGACCAAAAAAAGTTCAAAGGGAAATGGTTAGGTCTACAACCGAGTGACACAATTTTCAAATAATGTAGGATCAAGACGATTAGCAGGAAGCACCATGACTCAGGATTGCAGTAAGAGATGAGACCCAGTGAATCCTTTTTGAGTTCACAGGGATGCTGTCAACTCAGTGAGAAGGTACTGATTTGCATGATCTGGACCTTCAGCATCAATCAGAAGCTAAATAGTCCTGCCTTTTTCCAAAGACAAACAGAAAGGAGGAGGAAGAATGCTAACTCAGAGAGCAAACATCCTAACCGGGAATATTTGTAGACAATTTAGGAGACAAGACAGACCCCCCAAAAACTCTTTGAATTGATTTGGGACCACAGCAAAAGTAAACTTATCTTATATAGACATTCACAAAGACATCCAGAGTTATTCAAGATTTATGACGAATCATAAGCTGTGATCTTTTGACCCTGAAAAAGAACTTCTGCCTGCCTCACATACATTGTCAGAAACGGACATTTTTTATTTGCCATAAGGCATTAAGCTAGAGTATAACCAGCACTGCACATTTCAGAGATCACTCTGAAATCAATTTTCCTAATTATATTTTGTATCTTCCTAAGTGAAATAACACAGGAACAGAAAGTCAAACACTGCATGTTCTCACTTATAAGTGGGAGCTACACTAGGATCTACACAGACATATTGAATGGTATAATGGACATTGGATACTCGGAAAGGGGAGAGCTGTGGGGGAGAGGAATGAAAAATCACCTATTGGGTACAATGAGCTGATGTGGGAGTAGTGAGTACATTTAAAGCCCAGACTTCTTTTAAATTATACAATGCATCCATATAACCAAAAACCATGTGTTCCCCCTAAAAGCTATTGAAATAAAAAAAATACTTGACTCTGCACTTTGATTCATATGATAAATTCTATATATTCATAATTACAGGGCTGAAAATCCATCTGACTTAAAAAAATGACAATGATGACAGTTAAAGAGAGAAGCTATGGGTACATAACACACCATAAGAGACTCACCAAATTTCCCACCACCAGTACATTTCTGAATTCGTTTGTCATTGGGTGGTGCTCCATAGCCATAAACAATGTGTTTAAAACTATGCAAATGGTAATTGCAAGATCTACAAAAGGATCCATTACAATAAAATGGATAAACTTTTTGAATTTTATCCAATATGGAGAGCAATTCCAAATCAAGAATGTGTGTGCAAATCTGTACCACCAAGGTGGACATTTTTGTCTGGACTCTTCAAGTTCTGGAAAAAACAGCAACAACAACAAAGAAAGTGAAGTCAAGCATCTGCATAGTTTACTCTAAGCCAGATACAAATCAACAGTGCATTCTAATATTGAAATAAAGCTTGTAGTTTAGACTTTGTAAACTTAACAGTACTATTTCTATGCAAGCATAGTATATTACATGCAATTATTGTATACATGTTCATTGGCTAATTAGATTAAGCATAAGTGAGGGGAAGACAGTGGAATTAATGACTTATTGTAGATATGTGAGTATCTTCCAGAGAAAAATATACCTAACATGTGACAGTAAACAGAACTAATCTTTCCTTAGTGGATAAACTTACATTTTCCACAAATATATATACTTTGCCCCTGTGTCTTTAATCCCATGACAAAAATAAAAGAATTCTAGTCTGCACAGAAAAAGTTCTTGCTAGTTTACAAGTGAAAAACTCCCAGAACCAAGACACTAAAAATAATTTATGGAGGGACTCATGCAATAGACATTTCATATTATTGCACATTTATTTCTCACCATAAATTTAGGGAGTGAGCATAAATTTTGAGACCATGATGGGAGGATGAGTGGGGGGTGACGTGTTAGCCCATGAACAAGGTGGGACCTATGGCATATTGTGGGGGCTGAGGGTAGGAACCAGCACATTTTTTAAAGTTGTCACCTCAATATCTAAGGGAAGAAGAAAATTAAAAAATGAAAATAAAAGTTGTCACCCTTTGATTTATCTTTGCTTATTAGAAGAGAGAAATTCAGAAAGACTAGGTAGTTTCTAAGGTCATATAGTGAGAGTGTCACATAGCTATGGATTAATGTAGTTTTCTGTGTCAATTACCATGAAGTTATTCATCTTCAAAAGATCATAATACTCAATGCTTGTTTTTACTCACAAATAATTTATCAATTTTTAAGTATATGAAAACTGTTCCATCAGCGTCCATTGGTTATCTTTACTATGGTCTAAAGCCATGTTATATTATTTGGATCCTTTCATAAGAATTACACATACCTGTCTAAGTTTGGCCAGAATTGCTATTAATTTTACTTAAGAATCTGTATGGTAAAGAGAATATTATGACATACCTTCTACTGTATTTGTGAGTATGCTTGCTCTACTCATTGCTCTTTGTCTGAGATGGGGATCATTCAGCACATCCTCTGAGAGGAGGTAAGAACTGCAGCGTCTTTTTTTGTGTATTTGATTAGTTGTACCCTGAAAAAACAAAAACCGTTCATTAAAGTCTTAAGAATAGAATTCTAATACATTCTAGGCAGAAAATAAAAATTTGCTTATTTAGCTGTAGTGAAAAATTACAAGTAGAGACTGGATTGTTGGGTTCAAATCATGGTTCTGCTCTGGTTGTATATCATAGGAGAGTTACTTAACTGTCTCAGTTTCATCATTGGAAAAATGGGGATAATGATAGTGACCTGCTTTATATTCTTGTTATAAGGATTAAGGGACTTAATACTTAGGAAATAAAAAAACAAATCTAGCTGCTTTTTTTGTTATAGCACCATCATCATCTCTTTATTATTTTGGATATCAAATTCATTCAGATAGCTTTACCATGTAAGAGTCCTACATGAAAACCACTAAACAAGTGCTGAAGTGCTATGCATAGAAAGGAATAGAACCTCAGCATTCTCTGATACATTTCTGTAATTATTCTTTGTTGAGGTAACAACATGAATGAAGGCTACTAAAATGATTGTTTCTTACTCTTAAGGAAGACCTCATGAACTGAGCTGAGTATAGGGTGATAAACAACTCAGTATGAAAAGAACAACTGAGACTGATGAGAACTGTAGCAAAATGGAGAATGCAAGCTCCATCTGAAAGAGGTGACCACTACTCGGTTCTTAACATTGTTGCCATGCAGAAATATGAACTCAAATATACCAGATTTTTCATTTTTGTGTGAAAATGTCTTATTTTTGAAACTTGGCCACTAATTCAAATTAAAAACATTGTGCTGGTTCAATGCAGGCAGGTCAACAATATACCCCCCCCCCCACACTCACACATATATGTTCAAACAACTACACAACTCTAAGCTATCATTTATTTGTTGTTTGTGTGTGGTATATGATACATAAGAATATTTATATATTTTTTTTTCTAGGTAGTTCTAGAGTTGTATAGTTACTGTCATATATATGCATATCAAAACATAGACACACAGGCATAAATATGTGCATGTGTGTATGCATGTCTATATTTCTATATGCACAGATGCACACACACATAGCTGCAGGGGATCTTTTATAGCAATCTCTCCAAAATCGTGTTTTCTCAGTCATAGTCTCTAATTTATCAACTTTTCAAAAGTACAGTTCCCTCCCCCTGCTCCCACCACAAGTTACACAAGAATTTGTCTGTTTAAACAAATTCTTTTTCACTGTAGATATGTTTTGATTGCAGAGATTACATTATCTGTTATGCAATGTTTTCATCTAAACTGTATATTATGCCACACTTTTATGTTTATTGCATTATTGAATCTTAAAAGTATCTACTACTGCTTCTAATTTTATAGTTTTAGCTTTGGGATTTATAGTTGTACAGACTTTTATGTGGTAAAAAAATCTTAACTCTTAAATGAAAACATTTCATTTAAAAATATGAAATCTCCAAATATGATGTAAATTACATAATATTTTTACAGATCACACACATTCATTGAAAAAAATACACGAATCTGCTTCCATAGAAATGTAACATGCTTATGTGATAAGAAAAAAAAAAGAAACCTTGACAGAAGGGCTTAAGCTGTATCATGCAAGCAGAGGTCACACATTACCTAAAAGCACATGCATTTATTCAAACTGAAATATGTGTGTGGCCATGCCTTTGATGGAACTTTATTCTCATTTATATACTACATCATCTGCGAATATAAGAACATGTAGAATGTATTTGAAGCTTGTTGGGCTAGTCAAAGTCCTTGTTTGATATTTAGTAATGCAACATATCATAACGAATGAGCTAAAGAGGTATTGTGAAAATTCCAAAAACCAGAAAGGTTTCACTTTTAAGCCTAATCAGATACTTTTCTCTTAACCACTCATTGCTTAACTCTCGGAATTGTATTTCAAAATGTTGTTTTGCTTTTGTTTTTATGTTTGTTTTGTCTGTATCAATGTGTGTTTTGGATATTTTGTTTGATTCATAGATGCCAGATTAAAAAAAATTTTTTAAACAAAAACAGTCATGTTTCATTTATGTAGAGGAATTAAAGCACAGTCCTTCTAAATTGTTTTGAGGATAAGAAGTTTACTGTGCATTGGAGAGATATGGGTCCTATTATGACTAACAAGGTCAGCTTTATCAATACATTTCTGTGCTGCTCTCTATGTATCTTTTGTAAATTGTTCTCTAAAGAGATGATTTAGAATCTTCAATTATAAAATCAATAGATAAGTACTTTTAAAAAAAAGTTGTAAATATCTTTGAATTTGAGGATACAACACAGCATGGGGGTTAGATGAGTTAAAGGTGTGTGTCTACAGAAAAAGTTTTGCAAAATGCAGAGCCATTCACAAGACCAGAGAGACGGTCCCTCCAGCGGAAAGACTGACTGATGCAGGAATAAGGGGCCAGCCATGCCTGAACTATGTAAAATGTCCTTACGCTGTCATCAGAAGTTGCCTTATCTATTATCACCTCTGGCAGAAGCTGTCCATTGGGGAGCATGAGGGCTGAGGGTCCATCAACCAGGAGACCACACCATTGCAGTCCACGGCACTGTGCATCTTTCCGTTCACCGGCAGCACTGGGGGAGACCTACTGGCTTGGCTGATGTTACTGCTGCGTTGCTCCTGGGGTCTATGGGGCACAAACAGGGAGCCCCTTCTGCTCTCATTGTCTCCGAAAATGCTGTGTTCGTCATCAGCAAATTCAGTCTCAGATCCTATATCTTTTCCACGCCCTTTGAAACTAAAAAGACTTGTTCTGCTGCTTCGCCTTGCAGAAAACAAGGAGCCACGAATGCTGAGGGGTGACTGCAGAAAAAAATAAAAGAAGACATGTATCCACGGAAGCACTTACTGATAGAAGCACACTTTATATAACTACTACTGAATCCACTAGCCTGAGGACAGGCGCCTCTGTACTGGCTTAAAAGAAACATATTAAAAAACAGAGCAATTCAGCGAGAAGATAAATTCTTCCAAATAAGGGATGAAAAGATTTGAAGAATTCATTCTTTCAGGACTAGATAAGTTATTTGTTGCTGTTGAGCTTTCTACTATTCTGGCCTAGAGTAACTGATCTATTTCTTTAAAATACCATTAATTTTCCTGTGTAGAACATGTCACTTAAAAAATAATTTATTTGTTTATTTACTTCAGTCAGGGTCTCATGCTATTACCCAGGCTGGAGTGCAGCGGCACAATCTCAGTTCACCGCAGCCTCAACCTCTCGGGCTCAGGCAATCCTTCCACCTCAGCCTCCTGAGTAGCTGGGACTACAGGTACCAGCCACTACGTCTGGCTATTTAAAAAATTTTTTTGTAGAGACGAGGTCTTGCTACATTGTCCAGGTTTATCTCAAACTCCTGAGCTCAAGCAAACCTCTCACCTCAGCCTCCCAGAGTAATTACAGGGATTACAGGTGTGAGCCACTGTGCTCGGCCTTAAAAAAAATTAGTATTGCTACCTGTTATTTAGCTTTTCATATACCAATCTGTAAGATCCACAAGAAATTGAAACTGTCTTAAGCACTATGCTGATGCTTCTTCGCGTAGCATTGATTTCAACTTCACCTTACACATTGAGAGTTCTGTTAAGGTGTGCTTTAAAAAGAAGACTTTTTAATGCCAGTGAGTTTACAAAGTCATAAAATATTAAAACTTGGAAAAAAAGTAGTCCAATAAAGAGGGGGAAAAAGTCACACTAATATGAATCATGTCCAGGATAAATGGTTTCCATAAACCAAACTAAATGTCTATTCTTTGGAAGTATCTAGTTCAATAAAATAAACAGTAGTGCTTACTGTGAAAAGGAAAAAGTTGCAGGCATTGTGAACAATAGAAAATGAGTATGAAAAGATCTTTGCCTGAGAATCAAGTTGGACTGCTCTTATCACTAATATCATGTGTTCAAGTTCTGTCTCACCATTTAGGTACTGAAGTCTTTGAAGGCATGGATTCTATATTTTATTTCTTGGGCTATGTATATCAAGCAGTATTAGAAATTGGAAACTTTAAATGAAGGCAAAGATGAGAAGGAAAGTAATTCTGAGTGGGGCATGGAAGAGCAGATTGAGATAAGCGAAGAAGACACAGGAAAATATTGGGGATGGGGACAGCTGAGCAAAAAGGGGGAAAATGAGCAATATCATGACAACAGAAAATAAGGAAGAACATTATTTCAGCTAGAGAAAACCTTGTGTACTAAGCAATAAAAGTTTATACAGGGCATGCAGGTAAGAGTGAGAACTTCAGTTTGGTGAATTAAGGGTGTATGAAGGTAGAGTAAGGTGGGAAGATGAAGCTGAATCCAGTTTGTTGCATGAATAAGATGTGAGGTTCCTTCTGTACTTAGTGGTTATTCAATAGAGATATTTTTGTTTGGTTGGTTTTTCTTTAAGTTGGGTAGAGGGATGACTAGATTTTTGTTTTAGAAAAATGATTTGTGGGTTTTGTGATGGAAAACAGGAACATGCTACGGATGATAGAAGCAACAGCTCCTTTTGGGGGTTTGAACAGAACTATAGGTAGGAACCTCGTGATATGGAGAATTCCATGGAAAAAGAAAAAAAGGGAAGAGAAATTCCACACAGGCAGAATTAATAGACGTGTTAGTAGGTGATGTGGTTGGGGGTGGAGGAGGTCAAAGGCATCTCTAAATTCCAAATTGTGATGGCTAATATTTTTGTGAAACTATTGGCTACAGTGGTGAAGAAAGAAGAAATACTAGACTAAGGTCAGATTTTAACCAATGAGGCATTACAAAACTGGACTGGATTTAAAAAATGTGATACATATACACAATGGAATATTACACAGCCACAAAGAAGGACAAACATATGGACTTTACAGCATCTTGGATTATTGAGAGTTTGTAATACTCAGTGATCTATCACAGAAACAAAGAACAGAGTACCACATGTTCTCGCTCATAAATGGACCCTAAACATTTACCATAATACTATAAGAAAGGGATTGGCAGTATCAGGATACTGCTGGGGGGGTTGGGGGATGAGGAAGCGGGGGCATAACATCAGTAAGGGTTCCTGATCTCAAATCAGGTAAAGTGGGGTACGATGTCCACTTGTATACCTAATCTTGAATTGTAGCCCACATCTTTAAAATATATATAAAATACAAACTATATACAAATATAAAAGTTAACCTACAGTGTTAACAGTCTCTTCATTTTTACAATAGTTCTCAGAAATACTTTGTTTTTAAAAACATGTTTCTTAGAGAATACATGACAATTCTGAAGGCCTTTCAGAATAACCAGACTTAAATGAAAAGCTACAGCTGTCTTTCCACAAATGCCCAGCAGTAGATAAGTTTTTACCTAAAAACATACCAATGAAGTCACTCACTCTCCTCTCCCGAGTTCCCTTAACCAAGCATAAATCTTTTTTGTTCAATCATCCTGTCTCTGATGATATACTTTTGGCAGTTTGGGGGTACCTGGTTTGGGGTAGACAATCTCTTCTCCCGCGCACGCCTTTGCCCTTCAACACCAAGGTGGAAACTTTTTCTCCGGATACTCTCTTCTGATTCCGATTTGGACAATTTCTCAACATCTCCCTTTTCCTCCCCACTGAAGAGCTTCTTTTGATTCTTTTTCTTTCTTCTGTTTCTTCTTTCCTTAGCACTTTTAGAGCTCAGTTTGGATGTTTCAGAAGAACTCTCTGAGAGGCCCATAATTCTGCTTCTCCCAATACTTGTATATTCAGCAACTGCTGCTGCTATTGCCTATTGAGCCAAGACGTTACACATACATGAGTCATTTCAAAATTCTGGAAAGCCCTATGATGAGGCACATCTTGCCCACCAATGTAACAACACTGTACGTATGATCATGCTCCTTCAACATGAAATGATACTTTTCTCTGCATTATGATCAGAATGCTTACCATACGTATGTTTGCTTCCTTTCCCACATTGTAATAAAGCAGCACTGTGCTTTGGAATTAAACTATTACATGTTACTAATTTGTTTAAAATAAAGAAAATTTAAATATTATATGTTATGTTTCATTAAGTATTTTATGTGAGTTTATGTAAAACTCACATAAACCATGTAATAAGATACAGCGTATTATATCAGGTAACTAACTTAATATCATCAATAGAATCAGACACTCTATAGTTTAATGAAGATTGATTTATCTGAAAAAGAAAATGAATTATTAAAAAATAATACTATCTCAAGAAAATGGTAAGATCAATTATTATTAGCCTGAAAGAGACTCCTAGGAATTCCTCAGGTGTACCTGGAATAACTTAATACTGCTCCTTTATAAAAAAAATTGCTTTTCATTACAAAAATTTTAAAATTCTTATAAAAAGATAATGTAGATAATAAAGATGTGAATGAAAAACAGAAAAACACTCATCATATTACATGATAGAAATAATTTATGTTAACATATCCATTATCTTTTTACATATGTATAATTTCACAATTGCAACTGTATCTTACTATAAGTATTTAATACATCATTGTTTTAACAACTTTTTCCCTCATGGCATAATAGTTTTCTTAAAACACATAATTTTATGTCTGAATAATACACTAAGACAAAATATCTTAACTCTATTGTTTTCTAATTTTTCAAAATTTAAATGTTTTCTGAATTTTACTATTATTAAAATGCTGTGCTGAACATT
Organism: Cephalopachus bancanus; assembly: GCA_027257055.1. Taxonomy (NCBI): domain Eukaryota; kingdom Metazoa; phylum Chordata; class Mammalia; order Primates; family Tarsiidae; genus Cephalopachus; species Cephalopachus bancanus. Next base: position 15,208,571 of record JAPVLO010000035.1, read on the forward strand.
TATGCATCAAAGTTTTTCTACATTACAGGTTATTATTATTACCCTCCCTAATACATTAGAATCCTTGAAGAGATTTAACTAGGGCAAACCATCAAACAAATATTAAGACTCTTGCAGTATATTTGAAATTATATTACCCTTTGTACAAGACTTCTCAAGCTTTTCCATTGAAGTTCTCCTCCAGTGGAATTAAGGAGGAATGTTCAAGGATTTGTGATTTATCCTAAAGTAACCATAGCCATAAGTATGGTTGTCTTAATATCTCATGTTTTATCTTAAAAATCCTTTCAACATTAACAAAAAATTATGTACATTTTACTTTCTGCCCCATAGAGGATCTGTTAATTTAACATTAAAATAATTTTCCTTGAACCATTGTGGACAATTGGTATCCTGGAGAAATGCAATTTATATATTACGGGTCTTGATATAATTCCATATAAACTGAGGCATTATTGGTAACAGATTTGGAGGAACAGTCTTAGAACATCTTTTGTGCATCAGTGGAGAAGGCGTCAATTGTAGCTCAGTCCAGGACTGGCTCATTCGCTCACACTAGAAATGAGGATGTAGTTAATGTTTGAAAATTCATAAAAAGGAAAATCTACCTATAGAAGGTCAGGCAAAGACACAGGATCTTTGTTGTTACCTTTTTTCATATTTACTTCTAAGAAAAATTTTAAGCCAAATAACAATACCTCAGCTTCTTCTTGCTCTTTTTTAAGTCGGTCTAACATTTGTTGAAATTCGAACTCTTTCTGTTTAGCTTCTTCGATGTTTGCCTGGTTCTGTTCTTCATAAGCCATGGCAACCACAGCCAGGATTAAGTTTATCAGATAAAAGGAGCCCAGGAAAATCACCACAACAAAGAAGATCATGTAGGTTTTGCCAGCAGCACGTAGTGTCTAGGGAAAAATGGAAATTGGCATTTTAATAACACAAAGTTATCTTAATAAACTAGTTTACTTTGGCAGAGATAAAGTTGACAATTTTGTATAATCACATGTTATCAAAAATATAAAGAATTAAAATTATATATTCAAGAAAAACAATCAATATTAAACACATTTTCAGTACAAAACATATAATAAACTTATACTAAAGTTAGGTATGATTCTTGATTATTAGTATAATAATATAAAAATTCGAATTTTCCCCATAGTCTGTAAATACTTCTAAAATTTGTTACTTTGTTCACTTCCAAATTTTAGAAACAGGTAATTTCTACAGTTCTTTTTACCGTTAAAATTCTATATTTTTTAAATAAAAAAAATTAGCTGGGCATGGTAGTGTGCCTGTAGTCCCAGATCCTTGGGAAGCTGAGGTGGAAGGCTAGCCCAAACCCAGGAAGTCAAGGCTATGGAAAGCTGTGATCATGCCACTATACTCCAGCCTGGGTGACAGAGTGAGACTCTGACTCAATAAATAAATAGGTAAGTAAGTAAATACATAATTAAATAATTCTGTCTTTTCTTCTTTAACATGAAATTAGTTATAGCATTTAACTAGGCAGATAGTCTTATTTGATACTTTCATGTATTTCATAGAGATTTATTTTTAACTAACATTTTATCCATAATGTTAATTGCAAGATACTTTTTAGCACACATTGCATTCTTAACTAATTTAAAAGTGTACAACAGATAGTAAGTGAAAAATAAGTCTGTCTCATCTCCCTCTGATGGCTAGTTACTCAGTTTCCTTTTCTATCTGTTTTTGTTGTTATTGATTCATTCTCTTGAATACACTCCAAATAGTAGAACTACAGGTCAACAGGCATGTTTCTTTTAATTTTCATAGAAATTTCTGTGTTATTCTCACCAGTAGTTACCAACAATGTGTGAGGAAACCTGCTCTCTGTATCTCAGTTAGACAATGTATCTCTGGATCTCTTTCTCCAACTTTTTGATCTTTGTCATTCTGAGAGGTGAAAAAATTATCATAACAGTTTTTATATGCATTTCTTTAATTTTGGGTAAAGTGATCTCTTCTTGCAGATTTAAAAAATCATTTGCATTTCTTTTTTCTGTAAGTATTTTTTAATTTCTGTATTCATTTATAATATTCTCAGAAATTATATAAATATAAAATAGACCAAAAGAAGAATCTGCAGTAATTCTGAGAAAAGTGATTCATTGTTATGTATACAGAATAATCATTTTGATCTCCTTCTTTTCGGGTTTGGGTGCTGAGGATATATAAATAAATAGAGAGAACCCAAGTCCCAAGAGGTTCACATCTAAGTTAGCAGAAACAGACAAATAAATGAACAATTGCAGTATAAGAAATCAATTCTGCAAACTGAAGAATATACAAAGGATCGTGGAAGTCTTCAGGAAGGAGCAACTGGCTTGGGAGAGAAAAATTCAAGAAGTAAGTTGAATCCTTAACTGTAAGTAGGAGTTCAAAAATAAAACACAATGAGCATGTGTGTGTAGTACACTCCAAGTACGCACAGTAAGCAGTATGTGTGCATGAGTGGCTTGAGACGAGATTCCAGTATGTTTTCTATTTACCTAGGACCCCACAGGATGACACATTGCAAAAAGGGAAAAGATCTAGAGATCAAATACGCCCAGAGAGGATAAGAAAATTATTTGTGACTTAAGAACTGCCCCTCATTAAAATAGTTCTGAGAGTAAGACTTTTAGTAATAAGACTAAGTTTCCGCCCTTTTCAACTGAATAAAAATCCTCCTATTATAAGGCTGGTAAGCAAGATACAACAGATTTTCATGCCATTCAAAAATGCAATGCAGGTTTCTTTTGGGACTCACCTGTTGGTAAAGGTTTTCCCAGTAATCCTGGGTCATTAGCCGAAACAAGGCTAAGAAGGCCCAACTGAAAGTATCAAAGCTCGTGTAGCCATAATCAGGGTTCTTGCCAATTTTCACACAGGTGTACCCCTCTGGACACTGACTACACGTGAAAAAGAACATTACAAGTTAGAGTATCTTCCGGACATAACCTAAAGAGCCCTACTAGAAAAGTTACAAACTCAAGATTTCTTCCATAGGGGATGATATTGAATAATGATTAAAATCACATGATTTGGAGCAGGAATAACTGGATTTGAATCCTACCCTACTATTGACTAGTTGGTGATTTTGTCAAATTATTTCAATTCTCCAAGTCACAGTTAACCTCTTTCTGTGAAAAAAAGATACTTCAAAAGAGTAAGATTGCTGGGCTTGGTGGCTCAGCCTATAATCCCAGCGCTTTGGGAAGTTGAGGTGAGTGGATTGCCTGAGCCTGCGGGTTTGAGACCTGCCTGGGCAACTTGGCGAGACCTCGTCTCTATAATAAATCAAAAATTAGCCGGGCATGGTAGCGTGTGCCTGTAGTTCCAGCTACTTGGAAGGTTGAGGCGGAAGGATCACCGGAGCCCAGCAGGTTGAGGCTGCAGTGGCCAGAAGCGGCCACTGCACTCCAGTCTGGGTGACAGAGTGAGACTCCAACTCAAAAAAAAAAAAAAGAATAAGATTGGTATTAATTTTAAAGAAGATAATGTGTGCAAATTACTTAACCTACTTCCTGAACATAGACAACGTTTAATAAATGATAGCTATTATTAGCATCATCATCAAAACTTGGAAATTTATACCTGATGCTTTATAATAGTTCTGGATCAATAAGAATTGATATGTAGGCCTCTACCAAAACTTTCTACTCTTATTCTTGGAATGAATGAGAATTAAGAATAGTCAAAATATAGCAATGTGTAAGTTCATAAATATTTCAAGCTTTAAGCCTTTTTGTTGTTGTTGAAATTGGTGACTTATTTACCATAATGTCATTACATGAATAGTGTTCTGGAGATTTTCTTGGAACAGCAGTCTTAGCTTACTTATTTCTGTGTCCTCGGTATATACAGTGAGTGAAGAAGAGATATCGGATGGTGGATGAACAACAGCAAATGGCCTGCTATAAAATGAAGCTGGTGTATGAGAGAAACAGCAGGTGGATATTTGCACCGATATGATGAGATTCTTAAAATATATTTATCAAGACAAAGGGGTCCTGTGATTAGAGTGGCCAAAACATTTCACTCAGTTACCTATGAGTCCTATTTAATTGGGGGAATGAACAGAACTTAAGAGGAAAGAAAAACTGATTTTGTGGCTCTTCAGAAAGAAGAAAGGCCTGGGACTATCCAACTAGCTTTTGGTGGGGTTTTATGCAAGTAATGTTTTCTACTTTCTTAAGATTTACATGACCTGTGTCTTGTGTTAATTCAAGTTCTACCTCAAAGTCTTGCTTTCAAGAGTGTGTGTCAAATGTGAATATTTTATAGTCTGAATTCGCTGTTGGACAGAACAGGTAAAATTATAACAACAATATAGAGTAAAAGATTCTGATTAGCAAACTGATTGAGCATGCTTTTCCTTCTTTTCTGCCTTTAGGCTAAAAGTAAAACAAATATTACGTACCCTGAATCCGCGCTGAAACCACAAAGGAGAGCATCTTTGGATCCCTCCAAGTAATAAAAATATTCTGTTTAAAAAGAATGTGAACAAGAATGAGAACATCACAGAGTGCAAGTTGTATTTGTGATAAACAGGTATATTAATTTATATAGACATATATACACACATGCAGGCCTGGTCCCAGGAACTATGTATCCATTTGTTATATTCTCATTTATTGTCATTCAAATTTTTACTGATAACCACTTATAGGCCAGGCAGTAAACATGACAATAAACATAATAAATAAGTCTGTTTTGTGGAGCTTCCCTTATGTTTAGATGAGGGTAAGGTTGGGGGTGGAGAAAGACTTCAGCAAATAAATATACAAGGTATTTTCAGATGATATTGACTCCAAAGAAAAAGCTGCAGTCAGGGAAGACCTTTGTAAAGGAGATGGCATGTAAACTGAGACCTAAATCTGCCAAAGACCCCAGCCACGCAAAGACTCGGGGGAAGAGCAAGAGCAAAGGCCCAAAGGCACAGAGATGAAATTAGTGTAAGAAAGAGCCAGTAAGATGTCAGTGTCACTACAGAGTGGTGAGAGGGAAAACTGTGGTGACGCATGTAGAAAGGGGCCAATCATGTATGACTTTGTATATCATTGTAAGGAGTTTGGATTTTAAGTATAATTAGAAGTACAGTCACGTATTGCTTAATGATGGGAATATATTCTGAGAAATACATCATTAGAAGATTTTGTCATTGTGAAAACATCATAGAGTATACTTACATAAACCTAGATGGTGTTGCCTACTGTACACCCAGGCTATGTGATAGAGCCTATTACTCTTAGGCTATACACCTGTACAGCGTGTTACTGTAGTGAATTCTGTAGGCAACTGAAACACAATGGAAAGCATTTGTGTATCTAAACATATCTAAACACCGTAAAGGTACAATAAAAAACTAAAACATGGTATTAAAATCTTATGGGATCACCCTTGTATATGTGGTCCACTGTTGATAGAAATGTTGTTACATGGTACATGACTGTAATAAAGTGGGAAGTAGAAATGTGAGACATCGTTAACATGCTAAAATGTCATTGTAGTGCTCTGGGGCAGCAGACTATAGAAGAGCAGGTGTGGAAGTAGGGATGACTAGTCAAGTGACTATAATGAAAGGTGAAATGGCTAAAACTCAGAGAATAGATGTGGATGTGGAGAGAAGGGGAAGTGTAGTGGACAGGAAATTTTGATGAGGGGCATGTGGAGAGTGTGCAAAAGAGAGGACTCAGGATATATCAACTGGGGAGAGATGGTGGTGCCTGTTGCTGAGCTGAGAAAGACTGGGGAAAGAAGAGGTCTGGAGAAAAACACAGGAGCTCTGCTTTAGCCATGCTTAGTTTAAGATGATTATTAGATATGAAACTATATTTTCCAAATAAGCAGCTACTGTATCTGTAAAATATGGATAAGAATACTTACTCTATATAGTTGTTGATTGGGATAAGTAGGATATTGCACACAAAGCACTTGACACAGTGAGCCACACATACTATTCCAGCTGCTCAAAGACAGGGGCTATTGTTATGAGTTAAACTATTATACAATTTCAGATAAAATTAATTGACTGACTCACACTTCATCATTTTGTCTTATTTAGAAGATACAAGTAAGATAATAAGGTTTCTTGTTTTGAGGTGGAAGTTTAGGTGAGAAAGTTTTTTAAAAAAACTTCTCTGCTTCAAGGAGGATGGGCATGAATGGGTGTGAATAAGGGAGGTTAAGATAAAATTTTTTTATACATGAACTTCCAAGGTATAGTATTAAGGAAAGATTTCTTCAGATTTAACTATTATATTGGTTTATGTTTACCTTCATTGAGAAGCTGCATTATAAGAATGGGCTCTAGAGCTACCTGTACCAGAAAACTGCCAGGCTATCATATTTGACTCAGTTCAAGAATGACAAAAGGTGAAACCATGTGAGTATCTCATTCTGGTTTTGTAGAACACTTTACAATAATTTCTCAACAAATAGACATTAAGTTATTAGGATAGCTGGCTTCAAGAAAATGTAAGGTTAATATTGCAAAAAAAAAAAAAAAGGAAAACATGAAATGCAAAGATACATGAAACATTCAAAGTGGGATGATTCTGTAATAGAAAGAATTAAGTTATGAATCAGTAATTCCACTACTAGGTGTATACTGAGAACTGAAATATATCTATCCATACTAAAAGGTGTACATGAATGTTTATAGCAACATTATTCTTTATAATCAAAAAGTGGAAACAACTCAAATGTCCATCAACTGATGAATGTAAAAACAAAATATGATATTTACATACAATAGAATATTATTTAGCAATAAAAAAATAAAGTAATGACACATACTACAATATGAATGAACTTTGAAAACATTATGCTAGGTGAAAAAAGCCAGGTACAAGGAAGCCATATATTGTATTATTCCATTTATATTAAATGTACAGAGTAGGTAAAACCATAGAGATGAAGTAGATTAGTGGTTGCCATGGGCTGAGGGAAAATGGGAATGGGAAGTAATTACTAATAAGAACTAGGTTTCTTTGTGGGGAAATAAAAAAATAGTTTAAATTAGATAGTGGTGATAGTTGCACAACTCTGTGAATATGGCAAAAGCAATGAATTATAGACTTTAAAGGGGGAAATTTTATAATGTGTAAATTATTTCTCAGTAAGTCTATTTTTAAGAGGCAATGCTAATGGCAAAGTTTGTGGGTAAGAGTGAGATAAATTCCAATCTCCCACTAAAATATATATGAAGGCAAAACAAAAAAATATAAAAAAATGGATATAATAAAACTCTAAAGTTGATATTCAATCTATTGCAAATGTGGAGGGGGGAGTTTTTCTATTAATTTCAAGACTAATGGAACAAAATAGTAAAACATAATTGGTAATAGTAAAACATCATTCTATGGTTAGTTCTATCTGCCCTGGCTAAGAAAGAAAGCTTGGAGTAACTATATATAGCTTGGACTTATGGAAGTAGAGGGTATATTCCCAATCAAGGAGGTCAATGCAACTCTGAAAAACCTATTGCAGAAGGTCAGGTTGGGGCAGACTACCCATGGGATACATTGGATTCTAGGAGGTGCACTCTCCACAAGAAAAGAGCTGTATATGAAGGAGACAGGAAAAGACCTTGTAGCAGAGAAGACTAGTATTATGATTTTTCCCCAAACTTTCTCTATTAAGTGTTAAGTATTCAGAAAATAAAAGAATGAGAATATTCTACTTTAGCCCAGTAGAACCACAATGCATAATAATGGACATTTACCTCCAAACTGCACATAAACCTTACTTTCATCTATAGCAGCAAAAAGAGTATTTGAAGAGCAGTAGACAGTGAGTAACACCAAATCTATATGCACTGTATGTTTTTAAACAGGAGGCTAGACAGTGAGTTCATTTATTTGATAATGAATTTTGAAAAACACCTCTGAAATGGCTCTCCTATAGGCACAAGAACACACTTTTAGATTAGGTTCAAGTTTTCTATGTAGGTTGCCTTTATCATTATAATTCATTATAATTCTTTGATCTTGTCAAGAATGCCTATTTATTTACCTTATCACTTTCTCATGTCCTATCAACCAACTCTTGAGTTTACTTCTTTCTTTGCCCAGTTTAAATCCATGGGCACTCATTATCATCATTCCCTAATGTGGCAGAACCCCTGTTTACATTTAATCTAGCATCCTTCTTTTCCATGCTTGCTTCCAAGTGGCTGAATGTTGGTAGACAGAGAATCTCTCACAACAAACTGCATGGTTACATTTTAACTAAATGATCTCCAATCAACTGGCACTCTAACTCAATTTCCCCTTTCCTACGATGATCATGTAGAATGTATTCTCCTCAAACCTTCTATAGAATTTCCCGTTTTCTTTGTTTTTGTTTGTTTGTTTGTTTGAGTTGGAGTCTCACTCTGTCACCCAGACTGTAGTGCAGTGGCTGCTCCCGGCCACCGCAGCCTGGACCTGCTGGGTTCCGGCGATCCTTCCACCTTAGCCTTCCAAGTAGCTGGAACTACAGGCGCGCGCTACCACACCCGGCTAATTTTTTTGATTTATTGTAGAGATGAGGTCTCGCCAAGTTGCCCAGGCGGGTCTCGAACCTGCAGGCTCAGGCAATCCACTCACCTCAGCCTCCCAAAGTGCGGGATTACAGGCTGAGCCACCGAGCCTGACTGAATTTCCCCTTTTCATTTGCACTCTCAACCAGTAATCCCATCTCCTACTTCCTTGAAGAAGTAAAAGTTATTGAATTTGAACTTAATCATTTGTTGTTAAACCTGCAGTCTACCCCTCCATGTTTCCTCCTGCTTCAATGAAGATGTCTCTTTGTTCTTTCACTTTCTCAAGTAATTGACTTCTCTCTCTCCTGAATTAATCCTTACACTACTACTTGTTCGTTCCTATCAATAGAACAACATCCCTACCAAAATCCATCTTTTTAAAAAAATGACAGCCATTGTCCCATTATTCTGCTGCCCTTAGAGTCAAATTTCTTGTAAAAATTGTCTACATATATTATCTTCTCTTCTCCCTGACCTCTTATTGACCCCTGTAGCCACCTTATTCTGACCTTGTGCCTCCACTACTCCTCAAAATTTTCCCATGAAAGTCTCTAATAACTTCTATATTGTTTAAGCTTTTGCATATTTTTCTAACTTCATCATCCTTAATGCTTGATCTTGCAGCATCATTCTACATAAACACTCCCTTTGTCACCAGATTGCCCAGCTTCTACCTGCTTAAAAACATCATGGATGTTCAGAAAGGGGTGTGTGTGTGTGTGTGTGTGTGTGTGTGTGTGTGTGTGTGTGTGTGTGTGTTTGTGTGTGTGTGCGCGCGTGCACGTGCACATGTGTGTCCCCTTCTTTTTTTGCTGATTGTTTTGGAATTTATATCTCCAAACCAGGCAGTTCCTCTGATTTCTATGCCTAAAACTCCAATTATGTACTTTATATCTCCACCAAAATATCATAAAGACATTTCAATTTTAGCTGGCTAATTTTCCCCTATAAACCTGCCCAACCTCTCCTATTAACCATTGCTGCCCATTGCAGCCAGAACCTGAGAAGTCATCGTCAAGTCTTCCTATCTTCTTTTATCCATCAGCAAGTTCTATAGATTTTGTCTCGACCTCACCCTTTTCTCTTCACTTCCCTGTCATCACTGTCAGATGAAATCCCCATCTTTTCTTGTATAGATGATAGAAACACCCTCCTAGCTGGTCTCCCTTATTCACCCTTGCCCAATCAGCTGTCTATATGGCAGACACAGAAATAAAAACCACTGCATTTAAAATAAGCTCTAGCTGTCATCTTGCATCTCCACATGTGTGTGTCTAATTTCAACTGGCCCAGTTGAGACCCCCTGAGCACCATCCCTAGTTGTGTGTGATGCCTTTTCCTCTTCAACAATATGAAAGAAACTATCACGAATCAGGAAAAACTTGCCAAATTGCAAACAAAAGTTCACACTGGTAGGAAAGGAATTGCTCACAGAAAGGTGGTTCATAGAACAACTACAGCAGATGATAAAAAACAACTCCAGTTCTACTTAAAGAAGTAGGGATGAACAATATCTATGGTATTGAAGAGGTAAACAGGTTTACAGTCCAAAGAACAATGATCCACTTTAACAATCCTAAAGTTTAGGCATCTCTGGCAGCAAACAGTGTCTCCATTACAGGTCATGCTGAGACAAAGCAGCTGACAGAAATGCAACCTAGCATCTTAAACCAGTTTGGTGAGGTCAATGTAACTAATTTAAGGAGACTGCCTGAAGGTCTGCCCAAACAATCTGTGAATGGAAGAAAAAACTTGAAGAGGTTATTGGAAGCTGCTATTTTATATTATAACTGCTTTTAAAAACTGTTTTGTTTATAGATCTGATAAAATCTAGATCTCTAATATGTTTAAGCCCAAACCGCTTGAACACTCAGCTCTTTTCAGTTTTTGCCTATACACAACTTGATCTTTGCAGCTAATTAAGCTAAAGAAGCCTGGGAATAAAGTTTAAAACAAAAATTCGTAAAGTTCTTTGCCAAATAAAATAAAATAAAATAAAAGGAAATACACTCCTTCCCATGGGCTAAAATGTCCTGCACGATTTGACCCCTGCTATTTTATCTTGCTTTCTCTAATGCCATTCTGAATTTCTCTTGCTAAATTGCACTGCTGTTTTTCCATTCTTTAAATACATACTCTTTCTTGTTTTCAGGGCCTTTGCCCATGGTATTCCTTCAAACTGAAGCCATACCCTCTATATGTGCACTCGCATCCACATTTACACTGTTTTATGGCTTCTTATTTTTTGCATCTTCACATACATGTTAACATCTCAGAGAAGTCTTCTCATTTAGTTGATATTTCAGCCTCTGAGATTTATTTTACTTGCATAGCATTTATTATAACTCAAAATATTTTTAACTTATTTGTTTGTTCTTCCTTAAAATTTTTTTCATTCCCACAAAAAGATAAGCTCTATGAAAGCAGAGTGTGAGACTATCTTGTTCATTGCTAAAGCTCCCAAAACTTGAACAACTTTTGGCTAGGGAAGGCACTTAAACACATGTTGATCAATGCAAGTCTGAATGGATGATGAAATAAGTAATGGCTTCTATGACACAGAAAACAGAAAACAAAATTCAGACTTGATTTAAATATCTCTTCTCCAAAACAGCATTTTAGAAGAAAATGAAGTGTAGTGCATAGAACTGGAAGAGATAATTGTGATAGAAGATTAATTATTAGCTGTCATTCACTTATGTTTAAACACAATATTAAGATATTTGCATAACTGAAGAGTTCTTTCCACTCTTTTTGAGAAAAAAATTCCATGAAACAATTCCAAAAGATGTTAAATTAAATTAGATGAGATTTAAAGCTGCCATCATACTTAGCAAACTGCGACCTAAGTTAGTATCCAAACTGCAACCTAAGTTACCAGTATATTCTTGTAA